>CM068586.1:55650168-56062723 GCA_035048485.1 Pteria penguin | reverse complement strand
AAGTCGTTTTGAAGTCAGTGAGCAGAAATCAGACAGGGATATTTTCGGTAGTGTTCTCTGGATCATGGTCTAGCTGCGCTGCCAGCGAGGACCACGTACGGATCTCACACTCACTCTCTGCTGATGCTATGGACACTCTGGGATTCTCAAACAGTTCAAAGTCCAACTCATCGTCACTATCGTCTAAATGTGCCTTCCAAATATTGAACCAAATTTTGTTGAAGTAAAGCTGTATGAAACGTTGGCCTGCAATACACAACCAAACATAACTAGTAAATATTATTAATTTGACGAAGACTTTTTGTAAAAATCTTAAATTGGAAAGGTAAACTTTCCCGAGTCTATAAATCAATGGGAATGATTTCTTGGGGAAAAACTCCAGTGGTACACGGTCAAGTCTGACCGTACGTATCTAACATGACCCTTCCGGTTTTATTTTTTTTTTAACGTTGAGCCATTCCCGCAAATTAACACGAAACAAAAGTTCTCGCCAATAAAAGGTGACATTTTCTCTGTGTTGTTGTTGTACTGGTAGCGATAGCTACTGTCACCTGCTCTAAAGGCCACCATAATAAGTAACCTCTCTTTAACAACCACCGTACGCTTTTCTTCACTGTTTATCGTCTTAACAAAATCAACCTGTGTTAAGAGGCCACCTGTTTTAGGTGGTCACTTTTCCACATTCTCTTTGATGACCATTTAAAACAAGTTATACCGTAAATCAATATTATTGTATAAATTTTGTCGAAATGCGTATAAAACCTACAAGTGTATATGAATATAAACCGTCATGGTGAATAAGTACTAAAGCCGAAATGCTTAGTTTTGCGTTTTTAAAATTGCTTTCAAAAATATTCAACAGAAGTTAAAACTTTTATAATGTGAGTAAATTTTATATAGCTTTTCAAATATGTCGTAAAAAGAGTCTCTTACTGTATCTTGATTTTAATTCGTAGAGGTGTGTATCATATCCATTATATGCATTTATTGCAACAATGCGATCACTTTTCTTCGTGTCGGGTTTTAATTCTTGACTTTCTCATTGGTCTAGCATATTTTCTGAACTCAAAAAGATGACCAACGTCTTGGCTTTAATTACACCACAACTTCAGTGTTGATGGATGTCTTACCTTTCTCACTTTGGTCATCATGTGCATAGATCCTGACCATGTAGTTTTGGACAAGGCGTTGTATGAATCTAACAACCTGAGAAATATATCTTACTATTGTACTAAATATGTATTGTATTTAACTACATGTATCTGCATAAGTTTGATTAACAACAGGCATCACGGTTTGTACGGTCTTAGCATGCAGATGACCACATTAGTAAAACTTATCACAGATGACCACATTAGTAAAACTTGCCAGTTTTTCCAATGATACGCATGGATAAACATGTATTGGCAAAAATTCAGTATTTTCCATAAAATCTCACGAATCAGTTAAACCAAGCTTGAAGGCTTCCTCACATATTGGCGAATTAATATAAACCAAGATTTGTGAATTCGGCAAACTTGCCAAACTGGTGATGTTTGACCGAAAACTTTTTTTTCAAGTTTAAATTAAAATGATATATTGTTTTATGAATAGTTTTTGGTCAAACTTGGACAAGTTTGACAAATTTACCAAATTCACGTCTTCGTTTACATGGATTGGCCTATATCTGAGGAGGAATTAAGTCTAGTCTTAGGGTGTGTTTGTTTTAGAAATTTTGATTCAAAGTTTGAATAAATGAAAAAACAAAAGACCTCGCATTGGAGCGATATATAAGATTTGCATAACACTAAATACAGTTATACAATATCTTGTTTTTATTCAGTAGTATGAACTACTTCTTTAAAAATAGTAAGTTTAGGCCGAATGATTTGAATTCTTATAATATGCAAATTTTTGAAGATAATGTCATTGACAGCAATATTTTCAAAATGGATTTTATGCAAAGTTTCATCGATGTTCTATAGCAGAAATTGTGGAATGATAATTACCTCTCTGCCTTGAAAACTCTCGCCTAAACCACAACCTGTTATATGTATGGCGGCATCCTCCTGATTTATTTTACTTACATAACTGCTCAGTGTTTTCCAAAATCTGAAATGAATATAGTAGAACGAGTGAATAATGGTTTCTTCAATATTTATGGAAGCCAGTGTTGCTCAATAATATGAAGTGCCCATCTCGTGACCGAAAGATCCCGGGTTCGAATCCAGCCATGGACGCACCTGTGTCCTGTATTTCCGTTTATACAGTAAAACGCGAGGTCCCGTGTCACGGTAGGCGTGGCACGTAAAAATCCTTTAATGCTTCGGTGCATCAGACAGATGCCGTCATCATATTCGTGAAATAATCGTGGAGTAACGTTAAACAATAATCACTCACGCACTTAAAGTTAGGAGCAATAATTTTCAAATGTTCAATAATAAATCTTGCACTAAAGATTCCTGAAAGTTCTGCTCTCTCTCTCTCTCTCTCTCTCTCTCACACACACACACACACACATTACAATAGGACAATCTCATACAGCTCAACTAAATCACGCGCGGATACAGGGGGGGGGGGGCTGAACCCCCACCCCCCTTGGAATCCGAAAATTTTACCAAAAAAGGTGATTTTTGGGCATTTTTGGGGTTGGACCCCCCTCGCCTAAGAGAAAACTTTACCTTTTTTCGTTGGACCTCCTCTGACAAAAATTTCTGGATCCGTGCATGTAAATTATACATTTTACAAAATTTAAATAAGTAATACTAGACGCAGAAGTTTACATACTCCCTCACTACTTTGTATGAATCTTTCTTCATCTTCTGAGGTGTAACTGCCACCTTCCTTAGTATATATAGGTATCCCGGACCTCCCTATAGAGAAGAAATATAGAGAAATAAAAAAAAAACCCCAATGATTTTATATAAAGATATCTGGTGGTGTAGCATAGATTATCCCCCCCCCCTCCCGTAGTACTGATCTTCCTCGGATAAACCTGCCCAGTTGTTATTTTTCTAATGATTTTTTCGCGTAGTTTTCTCAGCCTATGTAAAAGTTATATATATACGAAATGCATAGGAAGATTGTTTAATTTTCTGATAAAAGTACCAGTTTGCGTAGAAAAGATATTCATTATTGATATCATTTTTGTGGAGTGATATCGTTTGTATGTAGAGTGTGTGTAGATAATTAGTATCAGATCATATATTCATTATAATTTTGTGCACCAGATGATGGTAATTTTTTTCTGTTTGTTCGTAAAGAGGAACAATTGAGAAGGTTATCAAATTCATCGCCAATTTTTTGTAGACTATAATTTAAGAAAATTATATTTTCTCTTCAAATACTGATTTAACCCCCCCCCCCCCTGAAAAAACCCCAATGGCTTAATCATCTTTACAGCCAATGTTATTAAAGTGACAACCACTTTTCAAAGTTTTAAAATTCATTTTATGATTAATATCCATGAAAACGATCCACAATGTGCTAATATAATAAAAAAAACCCCTACTTTTTGTTGCAATACACCCTTTGAACACACAAAAGGTAAATACCTACAGATTATTACTTATTCGAATTATGTTTGCCCGGAGACATTGCTTTGTTAAGAAAATGTATAATGCCTGGTTGTGTGCTTCTTACATCAGAACTAAAAACTGATTTTTCATGAAAATATACTTGCGCCAAGGGTTGATTTATACTAGGTCGTTTTATCTATTGGGTCATTCTATACAGGGATGGTTTATCCTCAGGAAAGATCTCAATAATATAAGGGTAGACCAACCTATACAGGAGGAATAAAGAGAAATACAATCGAAATCAATGCTATGAAGATTTCTGGTACCATTCTGTATTGTTACTACTACAACTACTACTTCTTAATCTTCTTCTTTTTATTATAATTATTATTATCATCATCATCATCATCATCATCATCATCATCATCATCATCATCATTATCATCATCATCATCATCATCATCTTCATCATCATCATCATCATCATCATTATTATTATTATTATTATTATTATTATTATTATTATCATTATGATAATGACCATTATATTCATAATTACGTTTACCTGACAGAATAATAATATAGATTTAGCTTTGCATCCAGATTTGATACTTTCAAGTTTGTTTGAAATTTGCTCTGAAAAGAGAAAAGAAATATTATTACGATCTTTATGATGTAGAATACGATTTTCTCGAAATCCAAGTGCTCACTTAATTCAATTGTATAACAGAAAGGAATGTACCTGTGTATGGACCAGACCAGAATCACATATCATTACTCATTAAGTATCAACAATTATCAGACGGACTATAATCAAAACGATGCTGAGATCAGATGTCCCTCCTCTCTACTAATCAACATTGTCGTACATATTCAAATTTGAGTATAAAATAAAAGGAAAAGTGGAAATCTGATATAACGATCGGATTTCTACAACCGGAAGTCCAAACAACTGGGAAATGTATCGATAATAATACAAGCATTCACATATTCTTGTTAAAATAGAGATGGGATCAGACGGATGAGTAAGCATCCCCTGCCGACCAGTCACACCCGCCGTAATGCCGTAAGTATATGCGAATTAGCATTATTCGCAGTCATAGACGTAGAAAACGGGACTGCCGTAGTCACAATCGGTATATGCCATTATCACTGGTCTTTATCTTTATTTTGGGTACATGTATTACATGGCATAACCACTAAAATAGTACGAAGGGAAAAATAAAGTAGACACTATGACGAATTTAGTAGGGACCACAATAAATAGGAACCACAAAAAATAGGGACTAAATAGGGACCACAAATAAAATAATCATGAACAGTACTGAACAAAGGATCAAAATGCAAGTGCAAAGTACATACTCTGAAATAGATTTGAGAGATGATACTAACGAAGAACAAGGGCACCATCCGTGTAATGAGCGTATGTGAATATGAGATGCTTTATTGATAATAGATACGAAGCACAATCTTATAATAGATGATACATGTATATAATTATGAGGCGCGATTCTATAAAAATTATACATGCAATAATAAATAAAATAAAATAAACAAGTCAATCAAAGTCATAAAGTAACAAGACATTCAGGAATATTGAAACAACGATAGAAATAGTAAGCCAAAAAAAAAAAAAAAATAATAAATAAATAAAATAATAAAATAAAATAAGAAAAACACGCACAATAAAAGTATAGAAACACATAACACTCGATAATACAATAGGTTTATGAGCGGCGCCAGTGTACATTCATTCTTTAACCAATATCTTTCACATGACAGAATTAGAAACCTCTATTACAGTAAAGGTAATTTCACTATACATTTTTTAATATTATCTATCTCTATCATAAATAGGGAAGAAATAAAGAAAGAATTTTAGATAAAATTTCTCGTGTTAAACGAGAAGAACATCATATTTTAAAATACTATCATCTATACTCCTAGTTTAAATTAAGTTGTAAGTGACATAATAGATAAGAACACGGAAATGCAGACTTAAAAATTGTTTTAAAATTCCAATTTTATATAGTGGCGGATTTAGACAGGGGGGTGGGGGGGTTACTTTTTTGCCACAAATGTTCAAGGTGGAAACACTCAAATAATATGAATAAAATCCAGATTTGTCAACCAAATTGGCTGAGTATTTTAGTCTAATATTTGACTTCACATGTGCCTCCTTTGTCGGAAATCCTGGATCCGCCACTGTTATATAACGCATTTCACCTATATAATGCCCTTTACCGATTATATATAATGCAATTCGACGAATATATAAAGCACTTCACTGATGATATATAACGCAATTCATCGACTGTAAAATGTGTTACCTAATATGTCGTTGAACGATGCAACATCAAAATCCTGAAAATAAAGTAAATAAAGTCAGATCTATAACGTCATTAATCTGATACTTTAGAACATCAAATTAAATTAACAAAATGTCATGAATGCAGAAATGTTCTGACGAGATTTCGTGTCTCTCTCAGGAATGTTTTGGCGTGATTTCGTGTCTCTCTCAGGAGTGTTCTGGCGGGCTTTCGTGTCTCTCTCAGGAATGTTAAAGTTAAATATCATGACATTAGATATACATGGAACTGGACGTTCCATTATTGTCAGATTCTCCAGCACATGATGTACGTCGTAGGAGTCAGTTGACTACCCTCAAAGTCATTGTCCAAGCTGATATGACCACTGAATCAGTTTCGTGATAAACATTGGATAATGATTTTATGATATACATTTTTATGTGCATGTCCTTGGTGATTTGTGTTATACAGCTTGGTCAGATGTCTTCTGTTTTTTCTGTGATATAGATATATCATTTTGTCTCACAACATATGATTACAGATGATTTTGTATAGAAATTTACGGGTTAAACAAAACTTAGGGAATGTCGATAGAAGAGCTTTATAGTTGTAAAATCTGTTAGGTTTCACGATGGATAATGCAAGCAAATTTTAATTGATTGATTGATTGAATATTGTTTTACGTCACTCCACGATTATTTCACGTATATGATAACGGCATTTGCCTGATACAAATATAGACTTTTGCAACGGACCCACCCGAAGCAATGAGGGATCTTTTACGTGCCACGCCTACCGTGACACTGGACCTCGGTTTTTACTCTCTCATCCGAAAGACAGAACACCGGTGCGACCAGGGCGGGAGTCGAACCCGGGACCTCTCAATCACGGGCCGAGCGCCTTATCCACTAGACAACACCGGCTTAGCATAAATTTTAACAAAAGATACATATGATTGTAATATATATATATAAATATGAAGAATATAATATCTTACGTAAACGATGATGACCGCATTAGGGAGTAGTATTTTCTGGAGAAGGTTGATCTTGGATATTTTTGATGATATAAGCTGCCAATAGTAAAAATACCCAATCAGTTTGCATTGAAGCAGTGTAGGATATCTATAATTTCAACAAAGTATAGGGTGATCACAACGAGCGTATAATTCAAATAAATATTGTAGAATTGAAACGTATAATTGGTTAAGTGTCCGCAAGAAACACAATATAATGGCGTTACTTCTCCATTAGTTTTACTGTTTGGCTTATTGATTTTGTATCAATCTATAAGTATAAACTTAGCGAAGATAACATATCACAGTTGTCTGTGGACTGTGTAGTTATATTACTTTATTATGTAGAATGTTTTTGTGTGCATGTCCTTGGTGATTTTTGTCATACAGCTTTGTCGGATGTCTCCAGTTTTCTTTTTGATGTCTATTGTATAATTTATTAAAGTAAATTAAAATGTTTTTGTAACATTACAACATAAATAAAGTGATAAGAAATAGTAATATAAATAAGAAGTATTTTTCTATTTATTCATCTATTTGTTTTGTATTGTTTTTGTTTTTGGTTTTCCTTTGTTCTGTTTTGTCTTGTGGCTTACACATTAAAATATCAATTAATATGTTGTATATACATATTCCTCGATTTGACATGTATTAGTAAAGAAGCATATGATTTTTGCATTTGCAAAAAAAAAAAAGACTTTCTGAAATCCTAATATGCCATAAATATCATCAATATTGCGGTGCTTGCAAGGTTCCCTTCTCATTCTAATATTTTACCATCTCACTATAAATTTTTTCAAATTTTAAAATACTCATAAAGGAATGGATATCAAACGACTTTATCCAGAGTTTGTATTTATTTGTTTTTTTTTTCGTTATCATATATATTCATTTATTATTTCATTTATTTCACTTATGTAGTGGCAACATTTATTAGATGCTTTGCCTGTACCACGGACCACTTGGGTTTGTAGCGTCTTATATCCCCCTGAACTGATACACTATAAAATCAGTTCAAAACCGATGTAATGGGTCGTATAAGATGTTACAGATGCCTGTGCTATGGACCCATATGCCGTGATACGACATCTTGTGATGCTTCCTAACCCGAGATGGCAGGAGACCTAAGCGTCGATCATGATACAGCACTTCGTGATACAACCTCATCCCAGATAGCAGACCACTTACCACTAATCGGTCAAGCCTCTTTCCCTAAAAACTTAACATATTTTCCGATTTATTCACGCCGAATCGTATGTCAAGGTTATGCGAGTGACTGTGAGAGAGGATACAAAATACTGTTTGCAGTGTTAAGTTCCCCGGTGGCTTACACTTCATTATTATATCTTTGTTTCTATGTGGTGTGGCTATAACACTTTGTGTACAGTGTCGGCCCACAGTCATCTTACAGCGCTTTGTTAAAATAAGTTGGAATCAAGTTTGTGTCGTCTGTAGGAATCAAGTTTGTGTCGTCTGTAGGAATCAAGTTTGTATCATATGTAGTTAATGTCATCTGTAAAAGTCAAATTAGTGTCATTTGTAGCAATCAAGTTTGTGTCACTCTGTAGTTTGTGTCACTGTGTAGTTTGTGTCACTGTGTAGTTTGTGTCACTCTGTAGTTTATGTCATTTAAACGAATCAAGTTTGTGTCGTATAACAGCTCTCTCCGGTGGCCTAGACTTAATTATCATGATTTCTTTGTTTTGAAGTGGTGTGGCTTTAACACTTTGTGTACAGCGTCGGCCCAAAGTCATCTTACAGTGCTGTTATAATAAGTTTGTATCATCTGTAGGAATCAAGTTCGTGTCATCTGTAGTTTGTGTCACTCTGTAGAAATCAAGTTTGTGTCACTCTATAGTTTGTGTCACTCTGTAGTTTGTGTCATCTGTACTTTGTATCATCTGTAGCAATCAAGTTTGTGTCACTCTATAAAAATCAAGTTTGTGTCACTCTATAGAAATCAAGTTTGTGTCACTCTGTAGGAATCAAGTTTGTGTCACTCTGTAGGAATCAAGTTTGTGTCACTCTGTAGGAATCAAGTTTGTGTCACTCTATAAAAATCAAGTTTGTGTCACTCTATAGAAATCAAGTTTGTGTCACTCTATGGAAATCAAGTTTGTGTCACTCTATAAAAATCAAGTTTGTGTCACTCTATAGAAATCAAGTTTGTGTCACTCTATAGAAATCAAGTTTGTGTCACTCTATAGTTTGTGTCACTCTGTAGTTTATGTCATTTGTAGGAATGAAGTTTGAGTCATCTGTGGAAATCAAGTTTGTGTCACTCTATATATTGTGCTACTCTGTAGTTTATGTCATTTGTAGTAATCAGGTTTGTGTCATCTGTAGCAATCAAGTTTGTGTCACTCTGCAGCAATCAAGTTTGCGTCACTCTGTAGTTTGTGTCACTCTGTAGTTTATGTCATTTGTAGTAATCAGGTTTGTGTCACTCTGTAGGAATCAAGTTTGTGTCCCTATATTTTCTGACATCTGTAGGAATCAGGTTTGTGTCACTCTGTAGGAATCAAGTTTCTGTCATACGTAGCAATCGTTTGATCGCTGAAACGGGTCAATATATTGATTTAACGGAAATTCGGAAAAATGTAGTTAGGTATTTCCATTATTTACTTCATCATGGATTCTCATGATACATTCCAACTGTAATCTAGAATATATTGTTCTCTGTGGTCTTCTTGAATGGTGCTAATGTAAATACTGTCCATTACCGTACGCAATGAACATACCGTATAATTCTCCCGCGATGTACCATATTAACCCAATGTTATTCCGCCAAGCTTTCCCGTTTGTAACACGTTCTACTACATTGTTTTATGTTTCTGACACTTGCATAATCAGAGTAATATTTCTGTTTTCATTTTGTAGACATAAACTTTTATGAACATAATAGTAAATGGATGTCGATTGCCGGAAGGCAAAGTTGATGTGTGATCACAATAATGCAGAACCACTCAGTGTAGGTTTGTTAGTCCTGCACACCTTATCTCTATGAATTCAGAGATAAAGATATTACATTTCGAAGATTAATGCTAATGGAATTTTGATGATAACTTGTACTGTATAGCCATTTTTTTTTTATAACCAATGACATATACCTCAATTTAGCTGTGTTAATATCAATTACTACTGTTTGCAAGAAAAATGACATCATACACTAATAATCACAGAGAATGTCTATAAGAAAGAGTAAGAAAGCCTATAATCAGATATATTCAATCAGTAGAAGTTATCTGTGAGATTCATCAAAGAGAATGTAGTGTATATTTGGTCCCCCCCCCCCCAAAAAAAACCCAACTGCTTTAACTATACAAATAATTCCAAAGCAGCAAAGTCACACAAAAATATTTGATTTTGGCACATTGATTAACAGTAAGCTCTTGTGTCATTGGCATTTGCATGTCTGTTTAGCACAGCCTTCAAAAGTCCTACAGGAATTGTCGTGCAACACATTTATATACTGCGATATTCCTTTGTACCAAGTTAGGCATAAAAATCTAAGTGCAAGGGCCATAATTAGGAGAGGAAGGCCATCTGAGGTATTATGTGAAAATCCTTTAGTTCTTTTCAAAAGTTTTAACTACCTCCCTCTCTCCCTCCCTCATGCACATCAAGGTATAGTGATTTTTCTTTGTACAAAGTTTCAATGACAGTTCCGAAGGAGTGACGACTACAGAATAATGTTACCGCAATGTTTAAAGTCCAAAGATTCGTACATCCCTTACAAAATGTGGATAGCAGCCTCCTTCAGTCATGCATATATTCACACTCTATAAACTCATCTCTCTGTACAATGTCACATTAAAAAGGCCGTATAATTTGTGCAGGACAGTGCCATTTAAGCCAAAATGTGACGATTATTTAGTTTTTATTTAGCGATTACAAAGTGATGATGCTCCTGTTGTTTGAATGTCTAAGTCTAAAGGTCAAAAACTCCTTCAAGAGATTTGAAAAGCATTATCTTTACTGCATGTATATTTAAAGAAATTAATTTTATGTAATTTAATTTAACTAATTTAATTGAAATTTATTGAGCGTTTCCGGACAGGACGATGTTACCTCGCGCGATGTTGAAAATCCCATAACTTTAAAAATTCTTAACAACATTCCCCTTCCTTCATGCATATTACGTATTGTGAACTTTTTTTCGCATAAAGTTTCTTTAGATCTAATAAACGAATTTTGAAGAACTGCGATGACTATTTTGCGTCTACATTGAGTCAAACTAACAGACGGACGGACAGATCGATAGGAGGAAAACGGCAGAACGATTCCAGCGAGTGTCCATAAACGACAGGCTTATATTATCCTTTTTATTGCGACATGTAGTTTTGTTTCAATTCACTTTTGATTATGAAAGTTTTCTAGAGGTTTTCTTGTATCTTCTCATCAATGTTAAATTTGTATCTAAAATGCCAGAATTCTTGTTTACTGAGGATTATTATAGTCAGCATCCGTAAACAAATATTATTACCTCCTAAAACACCGCTAATCGTTATCTAAAATTCAAAATTTAAGAATTCAGTTCCGCAAAGTAATCATAAATCGCTTTGCTCTTATGTCCATAAAGATGCCGCTAGCAAGTAACCAGTTCACCGCGACGGGATAAAAACCATTTCTGCGCTTTCAAATGATTGATGTTTATCATAGGCCTGAATGTCTCTAATGTATATGTCATCTCGACATATGGACCATTCTCTGTAAATATACCGCTCTCTTTATTGGTATGGAAGACGAATCACCAAATTTTACATGTACATGTCTTTCAGACCTTTCTTTGGTATTTTAGCAGTTTGTCTTTCTGTTGACGTAAATGACGATTACACAACTACAGTGGATACAATTATTACCCATATCATAAAGTGATATATATCGAAGTGATAATTCTATTCGATAAACATCTCTAGTCGTTATTTCCAGGTAGAAATTGTATCACTCATAAAGTAGACGAAAGCTGGTCATTGATCTTACCACTAGCCTGGGAGGATCAAAGTTACTTCCAACCATTGCCTTCTCATATTGTTCTTCCGATAACCACTTTATCTTTTCGGCATCAGTCAAACAAAATTTGAATTCATCTTCCATAGTGTGTTCTGCAAACAATCTCAACATTTTAAAGCTAAAGTATTTAATGGGAGATAAAATTCCTCTGTATTATTGTGTAATTGGACATATGGCGGATTATTTCTTTCATAGCGATGAATCAATACATACACGTGCTACTTATGCCGTGAATCAATACATACACGTGCTACTTATGCCGTGAATCAATACATACACGTGCTACTTATGCCGTGAATCAATACATACACGTGCTACTTATGCCGTGAATTTCTGCAAAGTCCAGTATCATATAATCCACGATTTCCTTTAACCACCTATTAATCCCTTAGTCATACCTAACTAATAATGAAAATTAAGTAGTAGATTGTAAGGTAATTAACTAAAATATAGCCCACACACACACACACACACACACACACACACACACACACACACACACACACACAGAGCACAGAACCAAGGTCCATTGTTCTCCCGGGTGTTTCACTGTTTCTATTTGTGCTTTATATGTTAATTCTTGTTTCAGTGATTGTATTCTTTCAGATTCCCTTCACTTTCCGCGGCCGTGTTGTCATGTTGCTCAGTCGGTAAGACGGTCGGATGCATGACAGCTAGGTGATGCGGTACCATAGGTCGTAGGTTCGAGTCTCCGTCGGCGAACGAATGTAAAGTGAAATATAGTGTGCCTTGTTAGCTGTAGTGTCTTTGTGTTAAATATGTTTGTCTAATTTGTCTTTATTTCTACAGGTATTTCTTCAGAGATCCAAAGTCCATTGTACTGCCGGGTGTTTCACTGTTTGTGAGATATACATATATATATATAACCCGCCAAGAAATGTGTAGAAAAATATAAAACATAATCACTTGTACACATCGGAAGATATTTCATACTATCTGCAGTCACATTTCTGCCAAAAACAAAATCCAATTCCAAAACCTCACCTGCTATTTCTATTGTGTCCTCTGTAGGATTAACATCAATGGTTGGGCTAGGAACCCTTTCACACCAGGGTTTTGGACGAGTATGTCTTCTTTCTCGTCGAACCGTGACGTCATGACAGCATTCACAGCCCGGTGTATGCGAAGATTCATCATATTTTGGCTGTTTCTCTAGAGTAGAAATTTTCGGTAGGGCAACTGATTTAGGAGTCTGTCTTTTGGATTCTGCAGAGGCTTTTTGATATCTGAAATTGATCACAATGTGCCTAATCATTCTGAATTATGTAGTTTGACCATTAAGGAAATATATTTGGATGAGAGATAGGAGATAGGATCAGCTACCATGCTACCATACTATTAAATACTAAATTAATAACTATTAGTCGTAGATGCATACTTCTTTACCAAGAAGTTTTTTTCTTTTCCATATCCAATTCTGGCTTCGTAAAAACCTGCCATTACTTGCATAATCCAAAAACCAAAATCCAAAGATATATATATATATATATATATATATATATATATATATATATATATATATATATATATATATATATATATATATATATATATATATATATATATATATATATATATTTATATATATATATATATACAAACAATCTTTGCCGCAAATTTTCGGCCTCCTGGCCTTTATCAAGCAATACTTAGAATAGTACAGTAGATCTATGTAACAGCCATCTGTTTATATTAGACATGTAAAGATGGATATATATATATATATATATATATATATATATATATATATATATATATATATATATATATATATATATATATATATATATATATATATATATATATATATATATATATATACAAACACTCTTTGCCGCAAATTTTCGGCCTCCTGGCCTTTATCAAGCAATACTTAGAATAGTACAATAGATCTATGTAACAGCCATCTGTTTATATTAGACATGTAAAGATAGATGTATATATATATATATATATATATATATATAATAAAAATATCTCAAATATGTAATACATATTATATCTTTGTGGTATGAAATAATAGTAAAACATCGTATCATTTACCAATAAAACATATAAGCATATATAAGTTATTATGTAACACATTCATATTAAGTATCATACATTGCTAAGAAAGCATTTTATGTAAACCCTACCTTTTGCAGATAAACTTCTCCACCAAAGACGTGATCGCCAGTAGAAGGCACATCACGTACTACTTGTTGTATTTAGGTGAATGTGGTCTACATAATAGCTTTAAGGCTAATGACAGAACAGTATCTCCAATATCTACCCGAGATCTGGATTAATCATATGTTGATTTGACATTAGCGGTCATTGAACGTGAATACAGCGTTCAAGATACAGATGATTTTTCGATGGAAGCGATATCAGTTACATGTCTTCCCTTTCTTCCTTCTAAGGTTTTGTTTCTTGTATGTCAATGACTTCTCTCTGACATATTCGTGCGATAATATTTATCAATAAATGTACATTGATGGACATTAGTAATGACAGGTCTATTATAGAGCTAGTTGAGCAGCTATGGGGATTTTGACATTGATGGAATTCTCATGACCTACTCAGGACTGTCCTTTGTCCACGTAACACTAACTGGCCAAGAGTATCATTGTTACTACTGTATAAGTTTTATTGTAAAACGGGTGTTACTGCTGAAAACAAATTGGATTTCAGAAATGATGTTACAGCTTCATAGGTTCTTTCGTACTGTGCATTTTTATAATTATTTTGTACTATATATACAAAGATTAACTTGATTATTATGGTAGAACGCAAATGACATGTTATAAAGATGTACGTGTCAAGTATTAGTATATAATAAGGAAAAGGAACTTAATCATTTACAAAATATAGAGAAAATGTATTCACAAAATTTTTCAAAGTACTCCTAAGCAGTATTCATCGAATACATCGCCAAGATGTAGCGGGACAATCATTAATGATCGGTGACAATAAACATAAAACAAACATATCAACGCAATGCACCGTATCAAACGGCAATATAGTAACCCAAACTACACATAAACAAAAACCACCTAAACGGCGATCTGAAACACCAGTCCGCAAACTAATCCGCACTGTGACCCAAAGTTAAAGTCAAATAACACACGGCCTATGATACCAGTCAACAAATATACGACACGGTTATCAATACACCCGCCCAGTCAATAAACACACCAACACGGTATCCCAAAACACAAATCTACAAACACACCAACACGGAAACCTAAAACAACACTCAACAAACACACCAACACGGTAACCAAAAATACCAACCAACAAACACACCAACACAGTAACCCCTGTGAATCAACAAACATATCAACATGGTTACCCGAAACACCCATAAACAAACACTCCAACACGGTAACCCAAAACACCAACCAACAAACACACCAACACGGTAACCCCAAACCCCAATCAACAAACACACCAACACGGTAACCGGAAACACCCATCAACAAACACTCCAACACGGTAACCCAAAACACCAACAAACACACCAACACAGTAACCCAAACACCCATCAACAAACACTCGATCACGGTAACCCCAAACACCAACCAACAAACACATCAACACGGTAACCCAAAACATCCATCAACAAACACACCAACACGGTAACCCAAAACATCCATCAACAAACACACCAACACGGTAACCCAAATCACCCATCAACAAACACTCCAACACGGTAACCCAAAACACTGATAAAAAACTCACCAACACGGTAACCCAAAACACTCATCAACAAACACTCCAACACGGTAACCCAAAACACCAACCAAGAGAAAACAAAAGACACCCGACAAAGCCGTATGACACAAATCACCAAGGACCTGCACACAAAAAATGACAATAGCATAATATACACGGAACGATATTACAAAAATATTCGATTGTGCTGCGATTACGATACCGACGGTCAACTGAAGTAACAAACGTCACTCAATTGGTGTGTTTAAACGGTTTACGGGCGCCCACATCAACACGGTAACCCAAAACACCAATAAAAACACACCAACACAGTAACCCAAAACCTCAATCAACAAACACCCCAACACGGTTTTCAAAACATCAATCAACAAACACATCAACACGGAAACCCAAAACCTCAATCAACGAACACACCAACACGGAAAACCAAAACCTCAATCAACAATAACACCAACACGGTAACCCAAAACCTCAATCAAAAAACACATCAACACGAAAACCCAAAACATCAATCAACAAACACACCAATCACTTTCTATCAGAGTGCATGTAAGAGAGGGAAAAAGCACACTTGCTCAGTAGAAGACAAAAGAAGTAATAGATATGCAGATCAAATAAGAATTGGCAAATATCGAGACTCCACAAAAATTCAGGATTCTGAGAGTTATGATATGAATGTCACTTTATTCTTATCCAGAAAATCATAGTCAGAATGGTATATCCTTAAAATGAAAATAAATAAATAAATAAATAAATAAATAAATAAATAAATAAATTTCCGCCTTATTTAGCCATATCGGTCAAGTATTGGATAAAAATTTTACGTAAAAGCATAGATATTTACGAGAATGTAAATAAATCGGGATAAAGTAAATTGTATACGCATTTGGGATACTGTTTGGATAATAAATAGAGTTGTCCGTGATAACTCATATTTTACAATATATAAGCATTATTTTAAAGTTTCTTTTACAAACTTTTAATTCGTCATACATTCATTAAAAGCGGAATAATCCTGTTTGCCAAATAACAAATATTAATTACAATTTATATTGAACGCTGTTAAAAGTTAAGTTAATCTGAGACCATTAACACAAACAAGTTGTATTTTGTCCACCACTCACATGGCTTTTCGTTACATACATTGAATATTTCTTTCTTAGTGGAATTTCTGTTCCTGTAATTATTTGTTTTCTTTGAATCCGAATTTGTTTAAAAGAGAAAATATATCTAAATATCAAAGGTTTTGGTTTGGTGCAAAGGGATAGTAATTTATCTTCAGTGACCGTTGTGACCTAGTAGATAATCATTTATAATTACATATACTTCATCCTTTATTATAATTATTCTAACCCTCAGTAAGATATTCAAGAAGTGTCTTTTATTTCAAAGATTCTTCTAATAAAGAATAAAGTACTTGAGTGAATGATTATTTTCTAGAACACTTCTTGAATATCTTTCTAAATGCTAGAAAATATGTTTTCATAATTATCTGCCATTCTGTGCTTCTTTCGATAAAAGGTTGTGATGATTTTCTACTAAGAAATGAAAGAAAATGATTGCAACCAAGAGTGTCGTGGCCATCAGGAATTTAGTGAAGACAGGAAAGAAGACATCTAACAAAGCTGTATGACACAAATCACCGAGGACATATAGAAAAAAAAGATAATAGTAGAATGTAAACGGATCTGTTACAGTTTTGGCTTTGGATATCGCTGAGGCAATCCAAGTTGTGGAACAGCAAGAATGATGAAATACATTAATGAAATTACATTAATACAGGTATATATGTTCTTAAAGTTATTGTGTATGTAAAGAAAAAAGAGGAGTCACTGGCTCAGTTATGTGGCAGAAGTCACCATGGAGCTATACAATACATGAATATAGATAATATACTAGAACATATAACACATTACAAAAATATTTGATTGTAGTGCTATTACGATACCGACTTAGGACGGTCATTTAATTTGACAAAAGTCAAACAAATGGTGTGGTTAACCGGTTTACAGGCTCACCTTCCCACTTTAAGGAAAATAATATTCTCTTAAAGTTATATACCCTACAATTCGCTATAATTTCAAAAATTAGGGCGTGTAAAAACTGTATTTTTATCGTATGGCTGAAGTTAATAACATTTTTTGTTGCTACAAACCCTCGGATATATCAAAATAAAAAGAAAATACTTCGTAAATAAAGAGGGTATTCCACAAATACAACCATAACCTGACTTCGCACATACGCAGTACAAATACGATGTAGGGAGACTCCAAAAAAAAAAAAAAAAAAAATAATAATGATAAATAAATAATTTTAGTAAATACCAACTTTGGTAAACTTAAATGCAGTTTTTTTAAGTTACTCGTCAAGTTTTTTTTATCTCGCCCTTCATGATGCGGCTTCCGAATTAGATCACGTGATAAGTTGGCTGTAAATATTCTGTTTATAAACATCGCGTTTTAGACAGCCATATCTCACTTAATACTACGAATTTGATCACAACATTTGCAAGGGTCCTTTTTAAAAATATGTTTTATGTATACAGCTTTAACATCGAAACAATCTTTCAATGGCTTCGTACCATCGAAAATTGGAGCAATTGAATTGGCAAACTTGCTCTACCCGAACTAATTTGATCAATCTTTAAAAACAATTATTTTTCTGTACAAGCGGAAAAGTGACCAGTCTTCTTTTTATTCATGTCTTTGTTATTCAAAGTATTTATTGTAAAGAAGTGTAAGTAATGTTACATTAAACATTTTATGGATACAAAGTAAGTGTTGTGCTTTTGAATATATCTTCGTGTCACACAGACACAAACTACATATATCTACCTACCAAACACCAGTAGGATAGATCGTTTGTTACACAAATATAATTTCAATTTAAGCCCTACCATTGAGATTAATTTAGGTTGTGAACATCAGTTGTATGTACAAATGATGGAGTATTTATATTTGGATTTAGAATGAATAATTTATATTCCGAAGGAATAAATAGCGCCATTATAATCGTACGAAGTTTACAGATCGACGGAATCAGTTTCACTTATTATAGGAGATACCTGTACAAGGTGTAATATAATACATATACAGCATCCGAGGTGTAATCCGATATATGATAAAAATACGTGATTGTAAATATCGACTTACTCCATCTGTCGTTGGTTCGACTGAACCTCATTATAAATTGAATACTTTGTAATAAACTATACCTGTGTGAAAATAGCAATGAATATATTTCAGAAGATTGTTTTGTCAATATATCTATATAATTTACTAGTGCTATCGGAATATTTTTCAATCGGCCAATGTTTTTTTTTTCCTGATTTTCCCTTAAGAAAGATGATTTTACATACAGAAAAAAAACGCACTGAAAGAATTTTTTTTTAGATATATAGATATCTATAACGACTGTAATAAAATGTTCTAATACTCTTTTTAAAATATGTAAAACTGAAGAAATTAAAATAAACAAGTATCAATGGAAATCCTGTTCAGACAGTTTTATGGGACTTTAAAATTTAATTTGATTTTTAAATCATTTTTAACACTTGTATTTTTTCGTGTTAAGAAGTTAAAGGTACGAAATATATACATTACTTTTGTTGTTGCACTGTGAGAAACAAAGCCATCCTGTATTTCTTTTCTCCTTGCCGCAAAGAGTTGTCAATAACATTGTCAGTGATACCTTCCGATCGTAAAATCTCTCGGACCCTAGAAGGCATCATGAAATCTAGATCCATATCGTCCGCTAGGGAGTCCTTACTGACTTGCCTCTCGTATTTGTATGTCCAGTCTGACGTGTCCTCACAGTCCTCATCAGTGGTTGTATAATCCTCCGGATCAGAATAAGCCGCATTTGTCACTATAAATCCATGGTGTCGTTCATAGCCATGTGTGCACTTTCCGTGGGACATGGTCCTCCTTTGATAGAACGGGTTAGATTTCTTCCAGTGCTCGTAACGAGTCGTCATTTTAAGATCTTTTATTGCCAAATGAACCGTACTCAATAGAAGTTGACTTTCATTATCATTTTACAATAATGTTTTTAAAATGTAAATAATGTTTACCATTCAAATGAACTCGTGCAGCAACACATGAATACGTTTATACTGTCCAACATTTTGCATGCACATACATATACGTGACCATATGCTGACACAATAATGTGATTTAGTTAAAGCAAAGTACTATTTAGTTTCGCCTATATGGAAAGGTCATCAGCTGTTAGATACACTATGATAAACTAAGTAGCTTTACGTTACCCTCGACTGTTTCTGGATTCAGCCATCCTCTAGAGACTGGCACGTAAATTGAATATCCAACTATTGCTTTTATACGTATCTTCCAACTGCCACAAGCAGGCACTATATCGATATTCGAGTACCGTTCTCGATTATTCCGACAATGAATTAATTCTACTGAGGATGCAATAAAACAATGCTTGATTAGTATTTAATTTATTTCAAATATCACAATGGATGCAATTAATTCACTAGAATTGGTAACGCCCGATGAAATGAGTTCAAAGCCAGTTGCTTCCCTATTTCATGAAAGACATTAGTGCTTCCGAGGAATGAGAAGTTTAAATGCATTGCAAGTATATGTGTTCATCGACACAAAGTTGTTAAAAATGTAGGAAGTAGTCTATAGTTTAACCATTCATCATTACCTTTTTAATCTTAACGATACAGAGATACCTATCTAATGCTTGTTTAAGATTTTAACAGGAAGTAAATAGATACCATATAGTAGATACATTTTTCAAAAAGATTACTCATTAAAACCCAATAACATGTTTTTATTGTTACATTTAATCACTTAACTTCTTAGGAAGTCTTCTGAATACGGGACTTCTGAGATACGCGTCCGCTTCGATTTTTTTTTTCACATATTTTCGTGATGCATTCAATTTCCGGCATGGTATAAGTAGGGTACAACTGAAACAACAAACTTTTGTAAAAGAAAAGGGAAGAGGGCATTTGTTTGTACAGTATTATTTATGAACACATTTCAATCAAAACTGAAAATCACGGTATTACAGCTTTTATTTTCATCACTTTGAAGAATTTCTGTAAGGGTTGTTGGTTATAACTGTACCCGTTTATATTTAACCGGAAACAGAATGCCCTACCTTACTCCTAATTCGAATCACTGATGCATATTTCGGAAGTCCCGTATTTTGTACGTTAAACCATGTCAGAAAATGACAGATATAAATGTGAAACCTTACGCATGTACATGACTATGTAACAAAGGAACTATTTCCATGGAAAGAGGTCCTATGATTTTAAGATGGAGGAAGGAATCCATATACTTGCGAAATTATCATCGCCCCTTAGGTTATATATAGAAGCCAAGCACCAGTCTTTAACGAAACAAAATACTACATATCTATTTTACTGAAAGAAATCATATTCATAATGATCACAGAGCAATTTATCATATCATAAGGATTCTGAATTTAAAACTACAAAAACTATTTCTTAAACGATTCTATCTCATTTTCAGAAATAACGTCATTGCATTATAATGTCATTAATGTCAAAAGCCCCCCTTCTGATACAGATGAAAGATAAACAAGTCAAACAATTATATGACTAGGCTAAATACTCCAGATTACTGGGTTATAAATGGCATATGACTTTGTCCTCGAACGTGTATTTATAGGTGAAATTTTTCTATGCGTTTTTAATCATATCTTGAAATAAAAATAACTCCTTTAATGACAAATATACATTTAAATCTTAACGTTTTTATGATATCTGAGATATGTGACCTCTAGCACGGTATCTGTCAATATAACATGGAAACATTCTATGAAATGGGCAATTCTACACAAAATGGCAATATTTTTATATCTTCGCCCTTTTATGGTAGTGTACATTCATTGACATTTAAGTGACCTTAAAACGAAATATTAAGGTCACTAGACCGCACTGACATAATCGTGATTATTATATGTACAAAACTAGAACCTCCTGTGGTACCTTTCCTGGAAATCCCCAAGCACTGAAGTTCTAACATATTATGTTCCGAATCATTATAATCATGAATGTAGTCTCATTAAATCTCCCCAAATACCCGTATTTTTCAATTGTCATTATTTTACCAAAAATTTGAAAGAATTTGCTTATGCGTTTATTACGAAATGTTGCGTGTTAAGCATGAATTTTCATAAAAGTATGAATGAAATATAGGCAAATATTTATAAGTAAATATTATTGCGTGGTATGTTTCAAAAGTCTCGCACGACTACATTCTTAAATGGTTTTTCGTATCTTGTAACATTATTTTTTTACTTAATAGCTGGTCTCGGTAAGGATGGAAACTCACTCAACTGAAGCCATTACGTATCTTACAAGTGCCCTTTTTGGCCGGATGGCAAAGCAATTGATATCATGACTTTTGACCTTGTGGTATTGACCTTGTTTCGAATTTGCTTTGCAATCCGACCACACCGTCCAGATAAAGTAACACAATATGTTAATATCTAAAAGAATCTTTCTTGGTGAAGCAACATTTATCAGTAGTGTTAAAAATAAGAATAGTTGTGTTAATAGTAGATAATTCCTAAGGCTTTCTATATTTAACAATAGCCGTAGTCTAAGATGTCGATAACTGAATAGTCGCACTCGTAGATGAATTTATATCGAGGTACTTCTGAAGTTCTCTTCTCTTAGAAAATATTTAGATCAGGGGAGCCGATAGATGTTTTATGGACTTTTACTGGATTTCAAATTGAATATAAATAAGGTAACTAAAGATTTAAATCTCTACCAAATATATTCAAGGCTCTCAACACAGATTTATGGTTTGTTTTCAAGGATTTCACTCATACATAGCGCAAAACATAAAGAGGAAGGACAATCAGTGTATGCACTTCTAAGTTCTTCTAGAAAGCAATTGAAATAATATGTCTTGCCCACAAACATAATATTGTCAAAGGCTTAACCCGATACTAACAAACTGAATTGTGTTATAGTAATCTGGCATTTGCGTGTCATTTAGTTTGTAATTTTTCTATTTAAACATTGCCTGCTCATTTCCCTCGCGCAAAGTTTTGTCAGTTTGTGTATATATCTTTGGTCATTTAATAATTGTAATATAACAAGCATCATAATGTAATTCCATTAGAAGTTTTGGGACTTCAACTTAAACTTTTCACATTTACACTCACCATTTTATCCTTTTGTCTAATAAAATCCGATCGCATATCACTAATGTACAAATCGGCAAATAAAATGTAATCTAACTAATGCTACATATTTTTTTTCTAGGAAAGGGGACATAAATGGGAACAAGTTAGTATTATTTCATTCTTGTCTAGTGAAATTGTGAAGGCAAATACCTACTTTTTCAATAACACTGCATTTTCATTAATTCTAAATAAATGATGAGAAGAACTTTTATCGTCATTATATGAATATCATAAAATATTCCTTATAATAATAAATGGTTTAAGATATAGTTTGAAAAAAATACCATCAAAATTTCCATTTCCGAAATGCATTTATACAATAATAGATATTTTGGCTTTTAGGGAAAATCGATAATTAATATTGGTAACTAAAATGTAATTTCCAGAAGTCGACAGTTTTAACCTGTTTCTATTACTTTGATTGTTAATTATCACTTTGCATGCTACACTTGTTGTCTATGATTTGATTATTTCCAGTTATATGTATTGATCTTTACGATCAAGCACGTGCGGAACGATGATATAATGTATTATGCAGAACCCAAGCAATAAAAAAATCACAATGTAGACATTTTGGATTTACACAAAAGAGAAATGTATCTATCGTAGCAAGTAATTTTGCAATTCCAGAAAAAATTGTTAGATATAAAAGAGAGAGAGAGAGAAGGGGGGGGGATAAAGAAAAAAGACAATATGGCTCAAATAAGTAAATAATTCGTATCATTAGAAATCTCTTTCATCATTTAAAAGTATTTAGAACAATCTGATAAATTTATAATTCACTCTTAATACCTCTTTCACGTAGTATTATTCAATGCGAGAAGCCGGTTATTTTTACCGAATATCCCGAAAGTTCCCATAACCAATCACACAATGTTATATTGTGACTTAAAATATCTACCATACCCTGTGTCTTCACAAAATACATGAGAGGGAAGGACATACATATTTTTCTGGTTTGCTTGTTTAATGTTTCATCATAGAAGCAAGAAGTTTCCAACAGCACAAACGTAATTGACTAGTCAGGGATTAACCGATTCTCATATTATATTTACTATACCTCAGTTTTTGTCTCCTTAGGCACTAGATCTATTATATTTACACATTTTTAGAGAAAATAAATCAAATTAAAAAAAAAAAACCTTTCATACAAGAATATAGAAAATTAAGGAAAAATGCATATTTCGGCTATTTCTTCTGAACATGTTGTAATATTATCTACATATATCCAATGAGTACTTACATTTCTGATATAACTGGCAGTCTTATACTTCTTTCTGATGCGTTGATGAATCGAGTACTTTTCTTGTATTTCTTACTGTTATTGGTCACATGGCATAACATTAAACAGTACCGTGAAAAAAAAAAACACAGTGCATGTATTGATAAAATAGAGATATGTTAATATTATGAAAACAAGATCTACATTACAAGTGTAACTAATTCGGAATGTTGATTATTTCAAATTTATGTTGAATAGCTATATTTGATGGCGAACACGCAAAAAGATCGAATGAGAAATAGATACACATCGATACATACCATTTATACCCTAGGAGATATTTATCCAGTGTTGACGGTCTCTCAAAGAAGTAACGAAGGTCAACAATCCTTTCTAGCTGTAAAATCCTCTTCTCTCCTAAAAGTGGAAGCATGGACGAAGGAGGATTTCCGAACGCGATATCAAAAATAAGGTTTTGCAAGATACTATGGTATATCATAGGTCACAATAAGATAGTTACGGAAAGTTGATATCTATATATTTTTGATGCATAGAATACGTCAACGAAAGCAATGTAGAAGTATGTTAATTCGTGATGAATGGTAGAAGATCTGATAACGCTTCATCATTGTTAAACAATCAGCATTATCTCATTGCAGTATTGCATGGAACTTCTTCGCTCCTTTCGTGATTAAAGCACGAACACATTCTGCCATCTAACGTTTAATTGCACTGTTGCATGACTACTTGAATTTGCAGTATATGATTTATAATAGATTCTTTTAAGCAATAAATATAAAATCAAAAGACGGCTGTTGAGGAGTGGGAAGTCATTATTAATGTCAAGAATCACGCCGGGTCATCATGCATTACAAGCAATCCCACGGGTCACTATCACTATCACTATTGGGTGTTTAGATAATAGTACGAGAACGATTTCTGTTTTACTGATGTTATATAACTACAAAACTCAGATCATTGAGACTATGACAGAGTTGTTGAAAGGTCAAGTGTTTTCTAACAACAAGTAATTTTTTGATGAAAAGACTCAATAAATACCTTCAGTAACAAAAGATGTGTCCGAAAGTCCGAAAGAATACTAAAATAACATGCAATTGCAAATTATTCTTAAAAAGTTTACTGTATTACATTTCACCTAGAAAATGTTAAAGAAAAAGAACATATCTTCAGAACAATTTCTTTTATTCTATATTGTTTCGACAAAGTTTCTAAAGTACTGAAGTAGATATATGATGCGTTGACCATGATCCATAAAATTTCTACATTAAATAGCTTGATTAAAAGTATTTTAAAATTCTAATCAGACACAAACTTCGAAATAATGTTGACTTGACTTGCATATTACCGTTACCTGTGAACGTTTATTTTCCTTTTTAGGACACCACCGATACTGAACATCTACATGGAGGGTTTGATCAGAGGTATATACATATTCTTATTCCTCGACATGCAGGACAATTTATCAAAATTTCAAAAATGGCAAATTTCATTTGGAATTACGGACACTCTACAAATAACTAACGTGTGTATGTTTATGTGACAGTGCATGAACACGGAGTTTGACAAGAAAGGTCAAATTTATTTCTACATATGACGTGTGAATTATAGTGCAAAGCCTTGGCATTAGAAAAAATATTAATTGAAAAATGATGAATCAAACCAACTCCAAAAATCATGAAACGGATAGGTATGAAAATCAGTAAAATAGGAAATGAAATTCAAAACAAACAATGCCATCTACTGTGTAACGTAAGTGAACACCAACCCTCCCCTCAACAAGAAAAATCAGGTGCACTGATTAGGTCTGCCCTGATTAAGTCAAATTCGTTGTTGAAAATGGTCGGGAAAGGTATCAATTCAGAAAACCATATACAGTAAACTCCACATACAGAGAACAAGTTTATTACGAATTCAAGCTTATTACGAACCAAGATGAATTCCCCGAACTTATTATCATGCAAAGCTATGGGAAATTTTCCGTTTTAGCGAATTTTAGTAGTACGAACTAATGCATATTGCGAACCGAAACCATTGGCCCCGTGGTTTAATTTTTTAATAAATACACACTGTTATTACGAACTGATTACTTGTGATAAGTACAATTACGCGATTAGTAATAACAACTTGTTTGTCACCATAGTTCAGATTTGAGGCTATAATTGTTTGACAAACAAAGCGCGCCTGTCTTACCCGTGTTCATCTTACTTCGGAGTGGATATTTTAAGCTTGGTAATGGATTCCCCATCTAGGAAACGCGTAGCGATATAATTAGAAACTAAATACCAAATCATTGTTAAAGTTGATGAAAAATATCGGACACTGCGGCGGACTTTGGTATTCTCAAAAATAAATGGAGTACAATACTTTAAAACCGTAATATAATGTTGACGTTTTCAACACTCTTCATACATTGGAAAAATTTGTCAGATAAAAATTATATCAGATACAAAGAAAAAGAAAAAATATTAACTGATTTCTGATGAAGATTGGATGCATTGCACAATCTTTGAGTGCAGACTACAAACATGTACAAACATTATGATATATTAATTGTTTATAAATTCAGTATGTAAACGGCCTACCGTGTTGTTCCTTATTAAAATAAACAGGATTTGTTACATATTTTGATTACAGCGAACTTTATTTCTTCCCTCGGTAAATGTCGTAATATGCATATGGCGAACTATGCATAGTACGAACCAGCTTTATTGGTCCCTAGCGATTCGCTATAAACGTCTTTTACTGTAACATTCTGGATGACAAGATGTTATGCTGTATGGCAAGAGCCTGGTATCGACCAAAGTATTTCCTCAGGGACGCTGTTAGTCTACCACATACTTACCCTGGCTGAACACATTATTTTAGAATTCTTTTCGCTCTCAGAAAAAGTCATCGTGATTTGAACTTGCTCTGGCACAACGTATTAACTATGATATAAACGTATTAACTCCGATAAGGATACGCAGTAGGCAAGTGACGACGGAATATTGCTATTCATCAAAGGATAGTTTATGATAATAAAATTGAAATCGTTGCGTTTGTCATAAAGTGAAGTATTCAGGTGACCATCAATGCCATAAGATAATGCGATATCCAGATACGAAGTAGAATATTTGCACTCTTTTGCTTTCCTAAACTCCATTTCACTTGAGGTAGGATAGTTGATTGAAAGTAATTCATTTCTATATTTGTAAGTGAAGTTGGAAAATTGCTTCTTCCCTTGAGATAGCTAAGACTGAATAAATCCAGCTATATATATAAAAGGAATAAGTCAGCGAGGAATAGGGTGCAGCTGGTGCCTATTAGAATGCAGACAAATACTCCAAATGCTATATAATAACATAATCAATCAGAAAGTTCACCATCTCAGTGAAATCAGTTTCAGTGTACTTGTTCTTAGAATCAGATTTCTCCTTGACAAAATAAAATATTTAAAATATAGTTTTTGATGAGGGATCGTTGTGTAAAGTGTCGAAAATTCAAATGACTCAATAGAACGTATTCTGTTGAAAACTGTAGATTTCCTACAGGTCTTTGAATTTTTTTTTTGGATCCGCAGTTGAATAATACCACTGCATACACAGTAGAATATGATAGGGGAACCGGCAACATGTTATACAATATAACTAAAGCAAATCTAAATGTAAGTGAGTTGTCAAAGTACTTAATGGAACAAGAACATTCATGATTGTCAAAATCAATGATTTCCAATCACTTATTAAATAGAAAAATTTGTATAAGCACAAGAAGGATTTTCTGGAGCCGAATCTAATCCTTATTATTTCACTAGGCTGTCAAAATAATATTTCTTACATGTAAACGTATATTTGTTGGAGGCCTGATCTTCTGGTGTATTGATACAGTGCTCTAGAAGAAAGGTAAGTTCTGTGATAACACCAGGGTTTTAAAAACAGATTCTTACCTAGTCTTTTTAAAGATTTGTAATGTTTGGTTATTGTTCTTTGCTAAACTCAGATAGTATGGATCAATTATGAAAGAGTCGCATTCTTTACATTCTCTTTCTTTGCCCAACTTCTTGAATAATCCTCACGTGAGTTCACGATTACTTCAAAGTTTTGTCTCCAGGTGAAGGATTTTGGTTCCCTAAATTTTACAAATGTTATCTCAAACTGGCGCTTTTAACGCTGTCTAGATAAACAGTAACAGCATGGCCGCGAGGAGAATATGTAAAATCAGATGATGGACCTTCAAAATGTTTAGGATGGTGACAGGAGTTAGTCAGATCAGTTGTTTGCAAAAACCCTATGTAATGGATAGCTGATGTTATGTGCCTTTAGGAAAGACATAGAAGTTCTTTATCTTTGAAATGTATAGGAATAAAGTGTAAAACCGAGTTGTGATTCAAAACTTGACCAAAGTTTTGGCAAATCTTACCTTTAACAAAGAGTGATGAGATATTTCCATTGATATGTCTGAGTTGACAGTTTGCAAAAGCCTTCCAGAACTGATATACAAAATAATGCTTTCTAGTCTACGCTCTTCAGGGATGACATCAGTAAATATTCGACCATTGTATAAATCATGTAATTTTCTCAGTGGAATGGAAACTATGAATTCTTTTTGTCAATAGAATGTGTTGATGACCGTTCAGTTACTCTTGCTTACAGTGGATATTTGTAAAACATAGTAATTTTTCATTCACTTAATATGCCATGCATTTTTTACCTCAATTTTCCAAAATCGCTCATGTCGTTAATAATTAAGAAAGAAATTCGTGTAAGAATACGTAGGCTGTTCACTGAGAACTCATAATTATACCTTCGTTTCTTATAAAATTTCAATTTCATTACGCCTTTATTCAATTCCCAATTGTAGTACAAGAGCTTTAAATGACAAGATTGTGTGTGTAGAAAACCGTTATTATTTATAAAGGAACTACGTCTCTCTGTTCAGGTTATAAGGAAACGATCTGTTGAATATTTTACAAAGGAACTGTCTGTCGTTTATTTTACATATGATCAATTTTAATATCTGAATGTATAAAACGTGGCATCCAGCATCTCAGCTCAGCATATTTTTCTTCTTCAATGATTGCTTGAAATAAGGTTATGAATATCTCATGTTCTCGTGTTGCAACATCTGACAATGCAGGAATAAAGGTGTATATTATTTATTATTATATAGTAGTTTCATCAAGTTCTGCTTCAAAGTTGTCCATACGATTCCTCTGAGAAGGAAGAAGTCGAGCAGTTTCTCTTGTTGTCTGTTTGAACGTGATTGCGTTCGATTCATCTTCCTCATCATCAGATAATAACTCTGATTCAAATCCAACTTTCTGAAAAATAAAAAAAAAAACTGTCTCATATACATGTTTAAATTAAAAAAAATAAAAATAAAGCGATCTACTACAGATTCACATTAGGTACAATTTAAATTCCTTCTCAACTCTTTCCCAAACTTTTCGTGATATAACGTACGAAAAATCCATAAACTCGTGAGAACTTTTGTGAAATGGTCTGCAGAACACCAGTAAAACTTTGATCAGACTGGTAGATAGTAGGTCTACACTAGCTTGATTCGTCTGGTGAACATTTTTAATGTAGTTTCATATTCACTTCCCGTATTGCAACACAATACCCTTGTTAAATTAATACTGATCCCTTTTTCATTATTGTTGATTTATGTGTGTCCTTTGACTGTGCCGCTTTAAACAAGTTAACCACATCCATTGAGTGACGTTTGTTACTTTAATTGACCGTCCCAAGTCGGTATCGTAACAGCAGTACAATCGAATATTTTTGTAATGTTTTTCCGTGTGTATTTCACTATTATCATGTTTTTTTGTGCATTTCCTTGGTGATTTGTGTCAGCTTTGTCAGATGTTTTGTTTTCTCTTTTGTACCACATTATAAATAGATAACTGCCTGAATTTATGTTGTTATTCAAATATAAATTATTTTCACAAGCAAAACCATGCTCAGAAAGAAATTAAGATTAGTAGACAACCATATTCTGTAGTATTTACATATTTGAAAAGTTTCTCGCAGTTGAACGCTCTAAGTAAACACTGTGGAAGCCATTGAAAGAATCTCTCTGTGGGATACACATGTCTTGGATTGATAGCATCTTTTGTCCAGCCTGAAAAAGATTATCAGTGCAGTTTTCCCTTATACGTTATAATGAATGATGTGACAAACAATAAATCAGATTGAGTAGAAACATTTTTAAAAATTATCATTATGCACTCATCCTTTGAGGGAATACAGTATTCTTCTATATCGGAATATAATATGTACTTCTCAGAATTATTTTAATTTTCTCACCTGTGCAACAGCTAACTGCTATACCAATGAATAATGCAATAAAAATGGCAACTGTGGGATACCACAAAAATGATAAGGAATATATAAGTTTAAATCCAGATCTGAAACGTAAAGAATAAAAACAAGCTGATTCAACCACCATAGAAACCACAGTGTCCTTTGTCATACCTCAAATCGTATTTTAAGAGTGAAAAGACAACTAAAATCATGCTAGCAGTATAATACACTGTTCATTGTATCTAGTAAGATGTGTATGTTAACGTCATTTGTAAAAAGCTTCGGGTTAGTGTTTAAAGTAAATAATGAGGAATAATGCACTGTAGTAGTTGGTACTTTTCATTTAATAGATTTAATTACCTTGTTCCACACGACATATATATTTGTCATCTCACGATCTTTAAATTCCTTGACATGTTAACATTAAATATTTCCTATTCAAAAAGGCATTCACATCTGTATTTTTAATCACAGACCAATTGTATCTTTGTATTTCTGGCACCATTATAATTAAGTGAGGTAGAATAAAACGTTGTGTAAAACTACATTTCTTTTACAAATACATGAAATGTTATTGTATCAATGACTTAAACAAATGTGTTTTTATTTCTGGAGGAAATATAGAAGTATCAAAGCGACTTTAATAGACAATTGTTCCTGCTTATACGCCACTTCCGCCACCATTATCAAGGACGTGTCGATAATACTCACATTTCGATGATTGATGAAGCTGTTGTTGATGTGATAGGTGTAATGTTAGCGAGGTCGAATACACGAGACGTAAAACTGTTATATATATAGGACGTAGTGGATGCTATTGCGCATCCTGCTGCGCTAAACGGAAGTGTTGGCATGGGAATTGCATAGACAAATGAACCAATAACGATCCAGAACATAACTATTGTACTAATGACTAATCCGACAAAAGCGCCCTGAAACAAAGTAAACATATATGGCCTAGTAGAGTAGAAATTATATGGTTTCTCCTTTGAATCGAAAAACACTCGATTGAACTTATGACCACTCGTCCAAGTAAATTGTTTTCAAATCCCGTCTTATGATAAAAATCCATCAAAAGATGTAGGAGGTCTAGCAGTCAGATACACTTCAGAATTGAGCAAATACTGAAAAACACATATACGTTTGAAATGGACATAGTAGTTCTAGATCCGTGAAGTAACGAATGGTCACATTAACCGACTATGAATGGCATTGTTGCCGTAAGGAGTTTATTTTCTTTCATATATGCTGTACATACATAACGTTACATTCTAATTATTTGCATATTGTTTACCTTGGCGTTGACACAAGGGAAAAACATTCCCATAGCAATCAAACCGAGAAGAGGGCCTCCTGCCAAACCAAACACGCTAATCATGATCTGTAAAAGGAATAATCAATCAAAGACAAAGTAAAACAACACCAGGACATGGTCTAAATAGATTTTTGAAACATTATACATCAAGTTTTGTCGTAAATGTATTCTCTAATGTCATGGAAACAAAAACGCATGGACCTAACATAAAAGTAACATATATATATAAATGCTGACAATTCACTTTATAATAATAATAAAAAAATTAAAACAGTGTCATTTCTATACGTTTGTGTTTATACTAATAAACAGATTAATTACTTTTATCTTTGATTCCTTTGAGACTTAAACCTGTTAATTAACAAGTAATAATGATAATATTTCAAATGCATCTTATAGATTTATAATGAATCGTTTATAATGAATGACAAGCATTTCTTAAAGATTTCAAATAAATTTATAATATGCATCAATTAAATGAGATATCGTTTGATGTTTTCTATCCCATTAAAGTTGAATAAATGATAAATAAAACCACGTTTTACAATTTTCGGCCACTTGGCCTTTGTCAAGAAAAACAGACATCGTTTATCTTTAATACGGGTAAAGTTGCCAAACATTTGTGAAAAGAGTTTTATTTATTTATTATACAACGACTTACTTGTGGAAGATTTTATTTGAGTTAAAAAAAGTAATAAGTAAGTAAGTGTTTGTCCATACCTGTAAAACTGTAGATCCTAGTATGGTACAGAGGAAAGCAAGGGCAATAACCATGACTCCACACATTATACCTACAAACATATCATAATAGTATAAATTGTATGTGATCATATGTGTGTTTCATGTGACACATGTGTCTACGTTATAATGATATCTTAGTCCTCCTTTTTTTTGAATGACGAATACCTATGTATTTATTCTTGAACTTATTGATTTGTCATCGTAGCTTATTGATTTGTCATCGCAACTTACTGATTTGTTATAGTCATTTACTGATTTGTCATAATAGCTTACTGATTTGTCATCGTTACTTATTGATTTGTAATCGTAGATTACTGATTTGTCATCGTAACTTACTGTTTTGTCATCGTAACTTACTAATTTGTCATCGTAGCTTATTGATTTGTCATCGTAGGTAATTGATTTGTCATCGTAACTTACTGATTTGTCATCGTAACTTACTGATTAGTCATCGTAGCTTATTGATTTGTCATCGTAACTTACTGATTTGTCATCGTAGCTTATTGATTAGTCGTCGTAGCTTATTGATTTGTCATCGTAACTAACTGATTTAACGTCGTAAGTTACTGATTTGTCATCGTAGCTTATTGATTTGTCATCGTAACTTACTGATTTGTCATCGTAACTTACTGGTTTGTCATCGTAGCTTAATGTAGCTTATTGATTTGTCATCGTAACTTACTGATTTGTCATCGTATCTTACTGATTTGTCATCGTATCTTACTGATTTGTCATCGTAGCTTAATGTAGCTTATTGATTTGTCATCGTAACTTACTGATTTGTCATCGTAGCCTTATGATTTGTCATCATAACTTTCTGATTTGTCATCGTAAATTACTGATTTGTCATCGTAACTTACTGATTTGTCATCGTATCTTACTGATTTGTCATCGTAACTTACTGATTTGGCATCGTAACTTACATATGTGTCATCGTAACTTACTGGTTTGTCATCGCAACTTCATTCTAAACAAATACAATTTGCATAACATCATACATACAAATAGTATAAATATAGGAACTGAAACGAATTTTCATTTCATACGGTATTTATAAAACGAGTTGTTTGTTTTATATCCCCGAGCCAGATTCTTTTTACCATACTCAGTTTAAAGGTGTTTATTTATTTATTTCATCAAACACCGACAAATTCTTTTCCACGCTATGACGTCACCTATGCCATAAATTAATTTATGGCATAGCGATATTTCACTACATAATCAGCAAAACATGTGATAAATGTATTTTTTTTTTTCATGTTTACTGTCGTATGAACTTAAAAAGTAGTGACACAAAATTAATGGTACGGTAACGGACAGCATTTTAAAGAGGGACGGATGACAAGAAGCCGCAGTGACAACAACTAAGTAGAGGGTTGGAACAAGTGAGATATATTGTAGTACGTAGAAACCTCTTACCAATGGTTTTCGCCAATTTAGCCCCTGTGGCAGGAGAAAGGGAGTTGCCAAAGCTGTCCATGGTGGGTTTGATGAGGTCCTCCAGAATCGTAATGGAGACAGCATTCAGACAGGACGAAATGGAGCTGTTAGAATTATTCATATACAGTGTCATACATATGTACATAAATTACCTCACATCAAATGCCCCCCTCCCCTTCTTTTTCATGTTTGTTGTATTGTACTGTATTGTGTTATACTTTTTTCCTGATGTTATGACACTTTTTACACAGTATTGGTTCACAGTCATTTATATATACCGTGCTGAGATACATTTATTTCTTCTGTATGTAAGGGCATTCATTACCATTTTTCTGGTGTGTATTTGAAGATTGAAGTCATTAGTTATTAATGTGTAGGTAATCTCCTTAAATCGAGAAAGGAACTGGCGTTGCTCAATGTATGGGGTGTTCCACCCAAGGTTTGTAAGGTCCTGAGTTCGAATCCCACCATATCCTTGAATGAAACAGGAAGAACTGATTATCCATGTTACTTATAACATTTGCATTTAATAAAGTTGCATTACTATCAAGCAATGCACCCAAAGGGTGCCGCCACCATACCCGAGGAGTGATGTAGGTGTGTCACAAAACAATAATCTGTCAATCAAATAGGCAAAGACAAAAACCAAACATGTAACCATGAAATATATCTTCTATTTTATGAAGAACGTACCTTAGAGCTGCACTGAAGATACAGGCCACAAAGACTCCAGGAACTCCAGGCGTGGAACCAAATGCTTCCATCACATAATAAGGCAAAATCTGGACAGTGTAAATAATCATATGGTAAGCCGGAGAATATAATAATGTACTGGTATCACGTGTTGCATTTGAATAAATTAACATGTAGTCATATCACTTTATTTAGTGAAGAATAAGATGTGTCTGTCAAATACAGCAGTTCATATTTTTGTATGGTCAGTCACATAAACGTAACATCAGTACTAGGGCTTTATAGACCCTTTCACTCTAACTTAATGTTTGGTGAGCGCATGTATTTGTGGAGACCCATTAGTAACACCTTTTATTAACATTGAGTTGTTAAAGAGTATAGTGAGCTGGCACTCATGGGTCTCCGTAAATACTTCGGGCCACCAAAATATTAGGTCCGTAGGTTAGTGTTAAAGAGTCTATAAGTAGCCTACATATGCCAACTGTTATAATTATTAGACGTAAACGTCAAAGGCACAAGTTTACAAGGTCGACGACTTTGGAATAGCTTAAAATCTACTGCATCAGAAAATAAATCAAGGGTCACGGTCACTGCATAGCGATCCTTTAAATCGGATGATGACCATAATGTTAATGCCAAAGTCGGACAACGATGTTTATCACTAAAATCGAGATAAATGTATAAAACTATATACTGTTTAAACCCTACAACACCACAACAGGAGTCACACTGAACTGGACAATGGCAACTGTCAGTAGTACCCAAATCGACGACCTGCTATTTTTAGACCAGTGTAAACGCCTTTTCGTCCCGGACTAAAAGAAAGCAGTTCCACGACCTGATGTATGCAACCTCTTTGTCCTTGCAAAGACTGGTGACTCAATCATATATATGTGACTGACCATACAAAAATATGAACTGCTGTATTTGACAGACACATCTTATTCTTCACTAAATAAAGTGATCTACATCGGACAACATATCTGCCAGGGAGAAAAATCAACGAGATTTCATCCCTGATCAATATAAAAATGTGTGGAATTAGTTGTGACAAAGACTATTGAATTTAAGGTTCAAAACCAAACACAATAATATTAGTCGTTAGTAACTTACCTGGTCCCTTGATATGATTCTACCTTCCAAGAAGGGATCGCATGTATGGTATGTGGCATATATAACGATGCCTACAATACACACTAAAGTCACCAGTAACAGGGTGGCTGGCAGACTGACAAAAAGAGCTCTGAAAATACATACAAATGCCATCAGGGACAGAGTTCCTGGTAGGACAACAAAGCTGTGAAAATACAAACAAGTGTCACCAATGACAGGGTAACTGGTAGACTGACAAACAGAGCTCTGAAAATACAAACAAGTGTCACCAATGACAAACAGAGCTCTGAAAATACAAACAAGTGTTATCAGTATCAGTATGGCCAGTAGAAGGACAAACAGTGCTCAGAAACAACTGTCGAAGAATGCCTTTAAACCAAGTATTCTCTTTTTCTGGTCAGGCTTTCGATAGCATATATAATAAAACTTTTGTTAATGTATATGTATATACTAAATTTCTATCCAATCTTATTATATTATAGCTATTGTTATGAGAATGAAGAATTACTTTACGAATTGCGCTTACTACCTACTTTCAAGAAATATTAGATTCTTATACATGAAATGGCCATGGGCCCAGGATCAATGATTCAGTGTATATATTTACATTTGTGATTTCTTGACGTTACTGATGCTCATGTATCTCTGTAACATTGTCTGATTGGCTCCGTAAATAGTTAACTGACCAATGAAACTGCCTACAATTAGTCCCCAAAACGTACAGCGCTTAAAGGGGCTTAAATCGAAACTGCAATATAGAAATACGGAATGAGGCAGTGTGATAAATACAAGCATTGCATAAATGTATAAAACAAAAAGTGGATGTATGTATGTTACTAACATGCTGTTAATAGTTTTAATTTATTATTGAAATCAGGGGTGCCACTTTCACCTTACTTTTCATAATAGGAATTAATTTATGAAATATATCTTTCTGTGATGTTCTTGAATTTTGTATATAATTATAAAAATAAATTAAAAAGAGAAAGAAAGAAGAAGAAAAATACAATATCGAGAATATATAATGTTCAATACATTTTTCATTTTAGGAATACTTACTCAAAAAAGTTTATTCTACCCCCTTGTTCTGCTATTCTCCAGATCTCGCCAAAGCCTCCGAATTTGTTGCATCCCATGACAATTATACCTACCAGACCCCCTACAAGGACGAAGGTCTGGAACGTATCTGTCCACAACACTGCCCGCAGTCCACCCTGCAATACAATATACAGTCTGACTATATCGCTGGTCAAACTCTCCAACCTCCCCCGTTTACACACACACACACACACACACACACACACACACACACACACACACACACACACACACATATATATATATATATATATATATATATATATATATATATATATATATATATATATATATATATATATATATATATATATATATATATATATATCTGAACTGAAAAGGGGGAATGGAATGGGTGCGTTTCCTTGTACCACACATACATATACGATGTACAAAGTTTTGCTTACACTAGTATAGGGTAGGCAATTAGCATCACACTGAATTTCTAATCTGACAACCGGCGTTAGAAACCGGTGTCGGAAAGGATTTTTCTTATGAGATTTCTCATTTTCAGCCTCCCTACCTACAATTTAGATTACACAGTGTAAACATCCGTGTCACGATTTATTGTGGCACATAAAACACTACTCATCTTTGGGTGAAATTAATGTTTGGGTAAAGCATTGTTAGGCTATGTAACAGGTAGCTACCACTTCTATGTTAGTGTAATAACCTTGATGTGGCAACAAACAAACGAAATCTGATCAGACAGAACTATTGTCAGCTCAGAACTCTCATAGACTTATAGTTTTGTTAAGCTCAAAGTTGAATACTGATAAGATTTGCCACAATGATTCCAGTTCCTCTCCGTGATAGCAGCCGTAATGAATGACTGTATCTGTACGGGAAAATCGAGCGATACAAACTGCTTTACTGCTTTCGTTTCCTTGCATGATAACAAATGGATAGTCCAACAACAACAACAACAACAACAACAACATTCATGATGATGATGATGAGGATGATGATGATGATAACGACGAGGACGATCAAGAAAGGAGTTACACCCAAATAATTACTTACCATAGATGTGTAGAAGGTGACAACGATTCCAACGCTTAGAATTGAGCCCCATAAAGACAGCCCAGTTACTGGAATAGCATACAAAGCAATTATAAGGGTAATATTATCAAGAAATAAGGTGACATAAGGGACGGACCCAGAAGGAGGGGGTCCGTGTGTTACAGGAATAACATACAAAGCAATTACAGGGGTAATATTACTAAGGAATAAGGTGACATAAGGGGCGAATCCAGAGGGAGGGGGTCCGCGTGTTACTGGAATAACATACAAAGCAATTACAGGGGTAATATTACGAAGGTATAAGGTGACATAAGGGGGACCCAGAGGGAGGGGGTCCGTGTGTTACAGGAATAACATACAAAGCAATTACAGGGGTAATATTACCAAGGTATAAGGTGACATAAGGGGCGGACCCAGAGGGAGGGGGTCCGTGTGTTACTGGAATAACATACAAAGCAATTACAGGGGTAGTAATACCAAGGAATAAGGTGACATAAGGGGCGGACCCAGAGGGAGGGGGTTTGTGTTTTACTGGAATAACATACACAGCAATAATATGGATAATTTTAAGGAATACGGAATATCGCAACTAAAATAACGTCAACATACACGCGCACTTTGTGACTGTTATGACGTCATATCATTATGACGTAAGTTGCCCACATAAAAGTGCCGCCATCGAGAACAAAGGATTTGGTAGGTGACTAAATGCACATCCAGTAGTTGCGATACTCCGTATTAGGTGATATATGGGGCGGATCCAAAGGGATGGGGGTCCGTGTGTTACTGGAATAACATATAAAGCAATTATATGGATAATAATATCAAGAAATTAGGTGACATATGGGGCGGATCCAGAGGGATGGGGTCCGTGTGTTACTGAAAAAAACATACAAAGCAATTATATAGATAATAATATCAAGGAATTATGTGACATAAGGGCGGATCCAGAGGAAGGGGGTCTGTGTGTTACTGGAATAACATATAGAGTAATTATATGGATAATAATATTAAGGAATAATGTGTCATGATTGTCATTAGCGACTCACATTGATTGAGAGACAGCGCAGAGCATACAAATGATTGCCATTAGCGACTCACACTGATTGAGAGACAGTGCAGAGCATACAAATGATTGTCATTAGCGACTTACATTAATTGAGAGACAGCGCAGAGCATATAAATGATTGCCATTAGCGACTTACATTGGCTGAGAGACAGCGCAGAGCATACAAATGATTGTCATTAGCGACTCACATTGCTTGAGAGACAGTGCAGACCATACAAATGATTGTCATTAGCGACTCACATTGCTTGAGAGACAGCGCAGAGCATACAAATGATTGTCATTAGCGACTCACATTGATTGAGAGACAGCACAGAGCACACACATGATTGTCATTAGCGACTTACATTGATTGAGAGACAGCGCAGAGCATAAAATGATTGTCATTTGCGACTAACATTGGTTGAGAGACAGCGCAGAGCATAAAATGATTGTCATTAGCGACTTGCATTGGTTGAGAGACAGTGCAGAGCATACAAATGAATGTCATTAGCGACTTACATTGTTTGAGAGACAGTGCAGAGCATACAAATGATTGTCATTAGCGACTTACATTGTTTGAGAGACAGTGCAGAGCATACAAATGATTGTCATTAGCGACTAACATTGGTTGAGAGACAGCGCAGAGCATAAAATGATTGTCATTAGCGACTTACATTGGTTGAGAGACAGCGCAGAGCATACAAACGATTTTCATTAGCGACTTACATTGGTTGAGAGACAGTGCAGAGCATACAAATGATTGTCATTAGCGACTTACATTGGTTGAGAGACAGTGCAGAGCATACAAATGATTGTCATTAGCGACTTACATTGTTTGAGAGACAGTGCAAACCATACATACATGTATGATTGTCACTAGCAACTTGCATTGATTGCGACATATATTGGTTGAGAGAGTGCAGAACATAAAATGATAGTCATTAGACACTTACCTTGATTAAGAGCGAGAGCTGGGGCATACAAAACAACCGCCATATACAGCAACTATCAATATATCAAAGACAGCATTGTTAAAAAGATCCTTAAAATTTGGGGTACTGAAAATGACGCAAGAAGGATAACTCCAGTTTAGTATCCGAGAGTTCTGCTTTGGGTCATTATTGTTGGTTTATGTAGCAACAGTAGATCTAGATGGGTTTTTTATTATTGGTTTATATTGTTTTGGGATTTGTTTTTTTTTTTAACTTTTTATCTTTTATATTTAATGCACATTAACAATTACTATTTCATTTAGTACATTCTGGATATGAAACCTCACATTTCACAAGGTGACCGTGTGTTATCAAACGGACACCTCGCATTTCACATGGCGACAGTGTACTTATTCATCTAAGGGAATTTCAAACCTTGTCAAACGCACCAAAGTTGCCGTTTCGACCAGTCATATTGCAAATTCGAACACGGAATCATTTTGTAAAATTTGAATAAAATAAGAAGGACTTGAATTACTCAATTTTTTAAACCAAAAACCGTCTTGCAATAAACTTTTATTTATCTGATTCGTCTGTTTTTCTAATATCACTGTATCAGACGTCAGGGACAAATGAACTAATGTGCACTCGTATTATGCACAGTCGATTTTTCCTTCACTAAACTTACTCGCAATCATTTAAATTTTTCTCCTGATTTAAAATCTCATCAGATGTGCAATAAAACAATAAGTAAACTTTGAATGAACAAGATGTATACTAAGTGTGTACATTAAACTCACCATCTCAAGAACAAATATAAAAGAAGCAACACATCGTGTTAATCGATTGAAACGTAATTCTAAGTACTGAAACAGAAAGAAGAGATGATTTCAAGTAATTATTAGTTACTGTCCGCGCCACTCACTCTGGAAACTGGAAAATCTGGATTTTCAGTTATTCATCTTCAGAATAATTTCAAAAAGGCAAAACCATTCGATAAATATTGTTTAGTCGTAACTTTTGGTGTATGCTATATGTTTGTATGAAGAAGCGTTCATATTTTATAGAAAAAATCAATTTTAGATAGGGCGATTTCCATTTTAGATTTTGACGTGACATCGCCAAGTTTCCCATAGACTCAATGTTAAACATCGGCGACGTCACGTCAAAATTAACATAGAAAACGCCCTATCTAAAATGATTTTTCCCTATAAAATACGAATGCTTCTTCGTAGAAACATATAACATACACCAAAAGTTACGACTAAACAAGACCTGTCGATTGATATTAATTTTGTAAAACTATTTTAAAGATAAATAAGTGAAAATCCAGATTTTTCGGTTTACAAAGTGCGTGGCGCGGACAGTAGTTATATATATCTTAAAACATCTGTCTGACAGTATGTTACCAAGCTCAAGTAAAAAATATATGGGTTTTCAATATATTAAGTCTATATTTCGTCTGCACACAAAGCATTCAAGTTAGAACAGTTTTACTAGTTTTATAAGACAAAATAACTTTTTGATGAAATTTCTCAGTTTTGTTTTCAATTTATTATATATACATCTTCGGTATTATATATTATATATATTACATATGTAAAAATTTGGTTTATATGAACCCTTTTCACAAAAGTTTGGGATTTAGCCTCCACCTTTATTTTGACGTGTGAAAAAAGAGTTCAAGGTCAAGGCTGAAATCTCTGCGTTCTTGATATGTGCCATATCTATTTACTACATGCTATCTTTACATTGCGATATAAATAGTATTAAGTGACATACCTCATACGAACTGTTTAGATTTAGATTGTGGAAAAACGGAAGGAATATAAAACATGTTGCGGGATAGGTCAAAAGACCTGAGAATCCCACGAGGTAGTATCCAGTACCAAACACGTACATCTCAGTTGGTACACCTAAAACCAATCAAAAAAAAAAAATGTACGGTAATGCACATAGAACGAACTACAAATATATTAATTAATGTAGGTGTACATATATCAGCGCAGCCATATTTTAGCACAAAAAGGCCAAAAAAGGGGAATGACAAATTATCAGCGCAGTCATGATTTAGCGCATCTGTTATTCGAGTCGAGGTTTTGTCGTGCTTTATTTTCGTTCCAGTTAATGTATTTGATATTAGCGTAGTCATAAATTAGCGCTCTTGAAGAAGCACTAATATAGCTAAGATATGAACCCCGCTACAATAAGTACACATACATAAGAACAGTAATTTATTTAAGAAATAATAACTACTTAGTCGTTGTTTATTGTCCAGTAATTCCCCTCGTCGTATATACCAATCAAAATATCTCGCCGCTTCCAGGGGCTGTGGGTCAAAATATCAAATAATTTAACCTTTGTTTTTGAAAGATTTTGTATTACGATTAAACTAGTTCGTCTAAATCAGTAGTACGATAATCATCTAAAAAAGTATGCCAAAAAGATATGGATTTGGTGTTCGATTTCATTTCAAAGTAAGATATGTTACACAGTTTGGTTTTCTTTTAAGACATGGTCAAAACTCATTTATGCACACTTTGACTAATCTAATATTTCCATGCATACCGATACATCTATATATATATCATAGAGACCTTAAAAAGACTCAGGATTTGTGGACACCGGAACCATGTGGGGTAATTGTCATTGTTCTCATTAAATGATATACCAATGGGGTTTTTTGACAAATCGATTGATTGATTATTGTTTTACGTCACTCCTTGATTATTTCACGTATATGATGACGGCATCTGCCTGATGCATTGCATACAAATTTAGACCTTTGCAATGGACCCACCCGAAGCAGTGAGGGATCTTTGACGTGCCACGCCTACCGTGACACGGGACCTTTGTTTTTACTGTCTCATCCGAAAGACAGAACACCTGTGTGCCCAGGGCGGGAGTCGAACCCGGGACCTCTCGATCACGAGCCGAGCACCTTATCCACTAGGCCACACCGGCTTTTGACCAATCGAAATTTACACATAATAATGTATCTAACACTCTCGTCTCTCAAATGTAATTTGAACATTTCTAAAAATGTCATCCGAATTTTAAGACTTTTTAAGACCCATGATACCATTGATTTAAATTGTAAATCGTTGATAATTGACTCTTCCATTTAAGCTCGAAAAATTATTAAATCAGATGACGTCACAATACTTTACACCTCGGTCATACCTCGGACAAACATTGAAAATACATTGTGACGTCAAGCAATTCGACAAATATTCCGCGAAATGAAAGTGTCAATTGGCATGTTCAGTTACAAACATTTCTCCATGTGTAGGTCTAGTAACTATTGTTTGAATTATCCTCAAAGGTAATTTTCCAGAGAGAGAAATAGAGTTATGTCAAAAACTGAAACAGAAGATTCAGGAAAAATAAAATATCAAAAGTAAATATCGGCTATTTATGATAAATGAGATTAAAATGCCAAAAGAATTTCGTTCCCTTTATTTTCACTTTTCGGAATGTTGCAAATGTGACCCATGGTATATAACACCAAGAAAAGCAACTAATGCGATTTGATTGATCTATGATCGTGGCAGGACTGGACTATGATGGTGGTTCAGTGATCGTGGCAGGACTGGATTATGATGGGGGTTCAGTGATTGGTCTATGATCGTGGCAGGACTGGACTATGATGGGGGTTCAGTGATTGGTCTATGATCGTGGCAGGACAGGACAATGATGGTGGTTCAGTGATTGGTCTATGATCGTGGCAGGACTGGACTATGATGGGGGATCAGTGATTGATCTATGATCGTGGCAGGACTGGACTATGATGGTGATTCAGTGATTGGTCTATGATCGTGGCAGGATTGGATTATGATGGGGGTTCAGTGATTGGTCTATGATCGTGGAAGGACCGGATTATGATGGTGGTCCAGTGAATGATGCTTTAACTGTGAATAATGAAATTGTCGGAGGTATGCTTATGCAGTTTTTGTTTTATACAGGATGTTATTTCCCGTTTGGGACGGTATCTAATGTAAAACAATTTTAACGTCATAAATTTTCTTCTGGAAACGTCATTTGATGACGTAGCAAGAACTTTGTGTCAGATACCGATCCCAAATGGAAAGTGATTCCATGCAACGAAATGACTGAGGAATAGAGAAAACAACAAAGAATGAATCTTACCGAGGACTGTTATTGCCGACATGTAACTGGCCACTAGGGACATGGCTACAGGAAACACCTGCATTTCTCGGCCTCCCATCAGAATGTCATCGGATGAGGACTCGGTCTTCTTGCATCGTTCTTGTATCCAATAATAAAATCCAATAGCAGAGGACACCAATAGAACGGCAATGAAGAGACAGTAATCCAGTCCGGTGAAAGTCGTCGACATTTTGCACGTGGTTATAAAGTACAAATTCTTCGCTGAAGTTTGTATATATCAGTTAGTATTAACTAGTTCTTATATACATTATGTTTATACATCCCACACTAGATTCATCAAATTAAACATTTAGATTTCCACTTTTCTTTGTAACACTTCTTACTTGTTCTACTCTAGTAACTGATTCTTTTAATGGAAGCAAGTACGGTACAAACTTATCTTGGTTTAATGATAAGTCCTTGATTCCTTATACCTGATGATAAGGTAGACTAAGGGGCATTATCTGTGGTAGTTATCAGAGAACATTAAGGACATACAGTGGATAACCAGTATACACGTTAATCCGGACAATCTCGTGACAGTCAGAGGGATTCCTCTCTATCACATGCATTACGGTTCCCATCCACCATTGGGGGGGATCAAGATTTTCCTTATATTATAGACAACCGACAATATTATCAATAAATGAATGATTAGAAATGATTACATTAAAAGCCCCATTACTTGAAAATCTCAGGAAGGTCTAGACTCTTGTCTCCCCCCCCCCTCCCGGATTCGCCCTTGTGCTTTCCGTGTTAGGAAACTACCATTCGACTTTTATGAGGCGGGATGGGAGAGACGTTTGTGAGCCGGAAAATGTTTTTTTTTCTTATTTTCAGAGCCAGGATTGTTTTGCTTTTTTCTTTTGGCCCAATATTGAGATTAGGATTATTTATTTTGCCACTTCTCCATGAAATTAATCCCAAAATTCCGAGCTGCTACTATGCCGGTATACTACACCTTTGTTTTTTTCTTTTTTCTTTCTTACTTGTTTTTGTTATGTTATGTTTTCTTTTTTGCAAAGTCTTCTTGTCCCCAACCCTCACTTAAAAATCAAATTGAAGCTTCCTCAACATCTGTGCTTTCATTAATTATCCATTAGTGCAATTCAGTGCAAGGATACTGTGATAATCGTGTGCTTTTAGTGCTAATATTCTCATTCTAGTCCTAAATTGCAGAATTTATTTATTATTCTGTGTATGAATATTAATATTCAAATTACAATGTGTATTGTCAATATAACAAATTATGGTCACGTTGTTTATCGGAGATTACATTTAAAATACGTGGGTGAAAATGAAGAGAAATTATTACTTGATCAATTTTTTATATAAATGATAAGTGATACATCTTCATCCTTTGGTAATTTTCGATGGCGCTTTTCTCTCTCTCTTTATTTTTTGTTTGTTTGTTTGTTTTATTTTTTATTTGTTTTTTTTTTGCACTTTGTCGTAGTAAATCGTAGAAAGTTACGCCATCGTTTAATGACGTTCATAGCGTCAGGGATCACGTGATGTTCTCCCAATGCCTATCTTCAGAATAAATATTTAATCCGGAGATTGTGTAAGAAGATTATCGCCCCCAAAGCTCTGATGCCATACCGGCTGTCAAGCTTATTTTCTGCAGTTTGTCCGTCTGTCCTCTTTGTCCGCTTGTTCTCTATAGTGAACCCGCTTAAGAAAAATTAACTGGACGATAGGATAGTATCTGCAGTTTGTATTAAAATAGAAAAGGGACATTCAGATTTTCAAAATGCCTCTACCACATCCATTTTGAATATATGATATGTTTATTGTCTAGAAGTAACTGAGAGGTATCATAACTCACTTTCATGTGTTATATTAGTTACAGTTCTAGAGAACTCTACTGACCTAACCATAACTACAGAATTACGGTATAATTTGAAATCACTGTCGGGAAGCAGAGTCATTCTACATCTTCCAACATATATATCTTAGCTATTCAAGTGATGTTCTATCTAGTGACTTTGTACATGTTCCTATTCTCCCTTCACATTATACCATAGTGACTGTGTATGATTCTATTCCATGTTGCCATTGTTACCTACTGACTGTGTATGCCTCTGCCCCATGTCGCCTTTGTACCTTAGCAGCCGCGTAGCTACCATGCATGCTCGGATGCTAAAAAGCATCCATTTAAAAAATGAATTAATTTGAAAAATAGGGAGAGAGAGAGCGAGATTAAAATCATACCGTTGTCGACACACTATATACATGTCTATCTGTCTGACGATAGCCTCACTTTGCAGTAAAAAAATATATTGGACACAAAGAAATAGTGTACTAGATGCGCTTTTCGACAAATTATGTCTCTTCAGTGACGCTCTAAAAAAAAACCCCACATATTTACAAAATTAGCTGATTTCGCTATAAAATAAAAGTAAAAAAAAAAAAACAACCAAAATTGGGGGAATACATCCTTATAGAAATTCTAAAGCAATAAGTCGATATTTCTTAATGTATTAAGCACAATTTTGAAAATCATTTGATCTTATATTGTGTGGTCTAACTGCCAGGAAATAGCCTCTACAACGTTCTAAATTTCAAAAATTTCCGGAGAAGCATGCCCCCCCCCCGACCTCCTAGAATGCTTCCGCCTTCGGCGGTCTCTTACATGTACAAGCTACAACAGTGAAAAATATCCATTTATTTTTTGCGTGGCTACACGCCTCCTTAGTGACAGTGTATGCTCCTGTTCCATGTTGCTACTGTACCCTACTGACAATGTATGTTCCTATTCCATCTTGTTATTGTACCCTGGTGACTGAATGTTCCCAATCCATGTTGTCATTGTATCCTGGTGACTGTGAATGTTCCCAATCCATGATGCCATTGTACCCTAGTGACCGAAAATGTTCCCAATCCATGCTGCCATTGTACCTCAGTGAATGTGAATGCTCCCGTTCCATGTTGCCATTGTACCCTAGTGACTGTGAATGCTCCCGTTCCATGTTGCCATTGTACCCTAGTGATTGTGAATGCTCCCGTTGCATGTTGCCATTGTACCCTAGTGACTGTGTACGCTTCTGTTCCGTGCTGCCATCGCACCCTAATGAAGGTGAGACCTAAGACATGACGAACATGTCGTTTAAAATTAATTGCACAGCTACATAACTTAGGCCAACTACTCAGTCTGGCTATATCTCGGAAGTGTCGCCTTCTGTCGCACATGACAAGAGTGTACACAATATCAACATTTTCGTCTGTGGAGGTCTCCTTGGGACGTCCAGACCTTTCCAGTGGCGGATTCCGCCCGGTCCGCCTTTTCGCCACAAGTATGAGTAAAACTTCAGATTTGGCACCTACAATGGCGAAGTATTTTGACTACATTTTGTAATACCTGACTTTCACATGTGTCCCCCCCCCTTTCTGAAATTTTGGATCCGCCACTGCTTTCATCGTCTTCAGTGTTGTTTTTCTCCCTTCGAAATTCACCTACCCGCTTTTCATTGGGTTTTACACTCATTTATCCTATCAAAGTATAGCGGACCGAGAACTTTTGATAATACGTCGTATCTTGCCATTTTCCTTAGTGATTGTGTTTGTTCCCATTAAATCTTGCCACTATACCCTAGTGACAGCGTATGACCCTATAATATTTTGCTGTGGTACCCTGCATGCTGATGATTATGTACAAGGTTTGCCCCCTCTCCCTTTCCCTCACTTTATAATATAATAAATATGATAGTTTTTAAGAATGTAAAATAAGTTATTAATTTAGTTTAATGTATACTTTGTGAAAAGGTGCTCCTGTCCCTGGACTGACCAAAAAAAAAAAAAAAAATCGGTCCATGAACAGCCCCCCACCCCTTTCCCCGAAAAAAAGTATCAAATCATCATAATTCATATAGAACTATGATCAGTATTACAGGCGCAGATCCAGAAGTTTTGTGTAAAATGACTTAGTTTAAATCGAAAAATAAGTAATTTAGTCAGATCTCAAGGAGGGTCTAGACCCGCGGTCCACCCCTTTGGATCAGCGCATGATGTAACCCATCAAGAAAAGGGTTTTGTAAACAGTGTTCTTCCGAAATATGGGGTTTCCATAAAGCAAATGACGTTGAACTTATATATACACAATTCTGTAAATCAATTTTATGCATACGAAAGTCAGTGCCTAGCAATATGGTATACTAAGAACTTGTAAGACTACTTCTGTATATACTACGTAGATAAAAAACAATGAATACTGGCTTAAATTACAAATCACAACAAATTGTGGTACCTGAAAAGCGTGTATTAACCTTTACATGGAATTCAAAATGTATTCTTCTTCGTCAGTCAGGGGTATTAATATAGTGGACTTTAGGTTAAGGTGTTTTAAAATACTTCATGTTATTGCGTTAATAGATTGAAAAAACAGGGGCGGATTTAAACTGAATAGTGCGCATCCAAAGGACACAAAAATGAGAAAAAATATGTAACTTTTCACAACATATATGTATAGTTCGGCCCTGAAATGTGTGTCACCAACCCGTCATTGATCAGAATATTTGGATTTGAGACATATCAACCGATAACGTGCACCATCTTACATCGAAAGTTTTTCATCACACCTGTTCCCAGTGCACACATGTGTAATCTGAGATCACATATTAAACTTGCCCAAGATAAATATCTACTCATGTGACATTGTTTAGGATGTATTATTCAACCTCGTGTGTCATGTCGTACGGAGATTGTACATGACAAAGTGTTGGGGAAGTCACAGTGATCGATGGGGAAGTTATTGTATCTCAAGCTTACTGTATGAAAACATTGAATTTGTTATATATATAATAGATTTTAATAAAAGCAAACATCCCTGATGCATGTGATAATCTGAAATCGACAAATGGCTTTAAAGGAAACGATAGTGTCCTGGCATGAGGGAGTAGTGGCGTATGGTGCTGGGGACTACGCAGAGGCCGTTAGGAAGTTTGAGGAAATCGAGGATGCCAGCGCCAGAATTTATTTCAACACGGCTTGTGCTTACCTTAGACTCAATAAGGTAGAAGCTGCTTTTATGGTGAGTCTTTTTAAAAGAATATTTATTTCCTGTATGGTATTTGTTTGATAAGAGCACAGGGTCCGGCGCCATAAACTGAGAATATACTTAAGTCATAATTTCATATTCTTCTCATCAACAATGAATTAATAACTGGGATTTTGGATTTTATTTAGTTTTATTGTATTGATAAATAGAATTAAACCATTCTACATGAGAATTTATTTGAACGTTTGATAATGGAATAAATTAGAATGAAATATTTGACTTAAGTATATTCTCAGTTTATGGCGCCGGACCCAGGTCCCCGTAAAAAATGACTAAAAATAGCCCCCCCCCCTTTTCTGACTCTCTTTACTTAATAGCGTATAATGAATAGAAAAATCTTTCTTTTCGATATTAAGTAAAAGGAGTCAGAAAAAAGGGGGTGAATTATTATTTCATTTTTAAAAATCTTTCTTTATTTTACAACGGTAAAGAAACAAATTAAAAACTTGTATAAATCTTGCTCTTTGGCACGGATATTGGCGTAAGGGTGTCGATTGTATGGGAGGAAACCGGAGAAAACCCAGGAAGTTAGGTTGGTGACAGCCTCACCATCTCACGTACCACACCGGGAATCGAACCCGGGTCGCATAAGTGAAAAGAAAGTGCGCTACCGACTGCGCTACCTGTCTTATTTCATTCGCAGGGTCCTTTGGATAAGAGTTGAAAAACAAAGGCTCATGCGGCCGTTTGAGAGAGAAAGTGAACTCCGATTTGCAAGATACTGCATATATATTCCCTCAAGTTATCTGTGTATTGAAATTAGGAATTATAAATATAACTTGAACGAGAAAATCTTTAATGGAGTCCGTGTATGCGTGCATCACAGTGTGCAGTTAATTTGGGGGGGGGGGTAAAAAAATCCTGAATTTCGAATGATTTTCCATAAAACCGTCACACATAATGCGACAATAAATCTTATAATTTTTCGTATTAGCGACAAATTGATTTTCTCAGTATTGTCTGGATTACCAGGAATTAGGTATGTAAGTGCATTTAGATACTTATGTGTTTAAAATTAAAGCGAAATGAGGTTTCTCATTATAAAGACAGATTGTTATTTTCCTGTAGTGACTTCCAAACCCGGAAGTCAGCGACATGCGGGATGTTGATTACATATTGCTCATAAGTATCCTCGCGTTGTCTGTCACGTAGCCAGCTAGCAACAGCATCTTAAAGAAATAAAGTGGTATTCATATTTACCAATCATTAGATCAGCACATTAACCACATGGTTTAAATACATTCTAACCGGTATGCGTTTTGGCAGTATATCCATGGTATGTTTAAAAATTCATATTAAGATAAGCATTAACTATATGACTTCTGCTATAAATATCAGAAATACATTAGCAGGCGCGAATCCAGACATTTCTTTCTTTTATTTTTAGTTTTGTTTTGCTTTGTTTTTTGTTTTTTTTCCTCAATATTATGGACCAGGTCAAGCATAAACTTTTTCAAAAAAGTACTTCATTTGACAACATTAAACTTAATTTACCTTATCTTATGTCTCATGATCATATAATTGTTGCGCATGACGGTGTAAAATCTAGAGTACCTTTCACGAGTCGAACACGAGACCTTTTGGTCAAGAACCAAGCATCTTATCTACTGAGCTATACCGGATCCCGAAAATCAGACAGAACACACGAAAATAATAATCATAGGGGCGAAAATCAAAGATACCATCTGAATATATGCAAATCTGACAAAGTCAGAACCTTTTTCGATTATACTGATGCAAATTTCAAGATGCAAGATTCAAATTTGCCGATCTGCAAGCCAGTCTGAAGATGAAGTTTTTCTAACCCCTTTGGAATTTATGTTTCTTTCCCCCTGGATCCACTCCTAAACGGATTTAGCCGAAATAATAACAACACTAGTAGAGGATCTTGAGTGTTTCATCCAATGAAGCCTCCTATTATCAAAATCCTTTCTTCAAAAAGCTTCCGGACGGCGGACATGAGTCTTTAGCGGGTAAAGTTATCATTTTGCCAACCAAAATGTTAGTCCCGCAGTAACGTCGAAAGGGTCTATAGATCTAGACCCTTTCACTATCACTGCGGGACTGACGTTTTGGTTGGCATATGATAACGTATCCCGTACAATTTTTGACGTCATAATAAAAAAAGTGATTGTCTCTGACGTCATTTTCGGGAGATGTTATGATTTTGCCAACCAAACAACCAAAACGTGCTTTCCGCAGTAATACTGAAAGGGTCTATTAGACCAGGAAGAAATGGTCAAAAGTCTGATAGACCTTGGTCCACTTATACATACGCATTCCATACTACCAATGAAGAGATATCGAGATCTGATAGAGAAGTAGGATTGTCCTTTAGTAACATTAACTGATTATAATATATTTTCATGCTTTTGTAGAGTTTAAACGAAACTGTGAAGAAAGACCCCCATCTAGCTATCGGACATTATTGCAGAGGAATACAGCAAGTCAAACTCAGAAGGTAAGATAGGCAGTGCATCGTGACTAGATCCATAGGGACAATTCTGCAATTTTTTGATTTGGCTACTGTTAAATAAAAAATAAATATTACAAGAAGTGTAAAGAATTGGCGTGCAAAAATGAATTGAAGAGTTTTTCCCATTTTCCTACATAAAAATGAACTAGGAACACTAGTACTCTTTTGTTATATTAAACTCCAACGAGCTTTTTCAGTACTATAGTCAAACCTGCTTTAAAGACCACCTGTGTGAAGCAGTAACCTATGTCTCAAACAGCTACTTTTCCTTTTTGCCTTTTCTGACTGTTTATCCAAAACAAACCTGTATTGAGAGACCACTTCTTTTAAAGTTTTATACCCTACAAGTCGGTGTAATTTAAAAAAAATAGGACACGTTAAACAAAAACTGTACTTTTTTCGTATGGCTGAAGTTGTTCACTTTGCGTTAATAACATTTTTTTGTTGTCTCAAACCCTTGGAGATATCAAAATAAAAAGAAAATACTTCGTAAATAAAGCGGGTATTCCATAAATACAACCATAATCTGACTTCGCGCATACGCAGTTTAATCAAAACAAATACGACGAAGAAAACAATTTCAGTACATACTAACTATAGCAGACTTGAATGCAGATTTTTAAAGTTACTTGTGAATTGTTTTTGTTTACCTCGTCCTCCATGATGCGTCTTCCGAATTAGATCACGTGGTAAGTTGGTTGTAAATATTCTGTTTACAAACATCGCGTTTTAGACAGCCATATATCACTTAATACGACGAATTTGATCACAACATTTGCAAGGGTGCTTTTTAAATATGTTTTAGGCTTCTATATATAATCAAAACAATTTAGAATAAATTTACCCATAACATGCAGTGTAATAGTGAACATAGGGTATACAGCTTTAAGTGAACACTTCCACACCTTCCCTTTGGTACCTGCTTGAAGCAGGTCTCATCGTCATTGAAGGAATTTGATGAAATTTGACATAAGTTAGGTATCCAATTCCAAGGCCCTTTACAAAAAAAGTTTAGTTGTTTTATGACTAAATCTACAGGAGGGTGTATCCAGGAAGGGGCAAGATAGGGCCAAGAGGATGCCCTCTTTTGAGTATTTGTTTGGAATGATTTTCATAGAATGTAACCTGAATACATGGTGTATATCAGATAGTTTTAGAGGGATATGTTAAGAAGTATTGCCTTTTTCAATTTTGTTTATGTTGTCTGATTTTGGGATAAAATTATCACTTTTGTTTAAAATTTTAGATTTGAAAAGTTATATTAGATTCTTCTTACTTCGTCTTTTGAACTACTGGAAGTATTTTGATAAAACTTTGCAGGTATGAAGCATTAAATGTCCCTTCTACATGAAATATACATGAATATATATCAATAACCATTCCCTCCCTAAACATATTAGCCATTCCACTTTCAACATGTCCGAGGCTTATATGTACAGATATGATAATAATGAAGTTTGACAATGTCCTTAGCATATTAGTGTGCCATATTGATTGATTGATTGATTTTTGTTTTACGTCACACCACGAATATTTCACGTATATGGTGACGGCATCTGCCTGATGCGGGGCATACAAATTTTGACCTTTGCAACGGACCCACCCGAAGCAGTGAGGGATCTTTAACGTGCCATGCATACCACGACACGGGGCCTCGGTTTTTACTGTCTCATCCGAAAGACATGACACCGGTATGACCAGAGCGGGACTCGAACCCCGGCCTCCCGATCAGGAGACCGAAGCGATACCACTAGGCCACCCCGGCTTGTGTGCCATATTGAAGTTCACTTAGTATTTTCATCTGAATACACATAGAATTTTCGATGTCATCTGAATACACATAGGATATCCGATGTCATCTGAATACACATAGGATATCCGATGTCATCTGAATACACATAGGATATCCGATATCATCTGAATACACATAGGATATCCGAGGTCATCTGAATACACATAGGATATCCGAGGTTATCTAAATACACATAGGATATCCGATGTCATCTGAATACACATAGGATATCTGAGGTCATCTAAATACACATAGAATATCCGATGTCATCTGAATACACATAGGATATCCGATGTCATCTGAATACACATAGGATATCCGATGTCATCTGAATGACATATACTAAGTTCCACACCATCTCTGATATCTGTGAGTTATTATTATTCTTTGGATTGTTCTATGGCCAGTTGTAACTGCTGTCGGTATGTATTACAGTTGTAACTGCTGTCGGTATGTATTACAGTTGTAACTGCTGTCGGTATGTATTACAGTTGTAACTGCTGTCGGTATGTATTACATTGGTAACTGCTGTCGGTATGTATTACAGTTGTAACTGCTGTCGGTATGTATTACATTGGTAACTGCTGTCGATATATATTACATTTGTAACTGCTGTCGGTATGTATTACATTGGTAACTGCTGTCGATATATATTACAGTTGTAACTGCTGTCGGTATGTATTACATTGGTAACTGCTGTCGATATATATTACATTTGTAACTGCTGTCGGTATGTATTACATTGGTAACTGCTGTCGATATATATTACATTTGTAACTGCTGTCGGTATGTATTACATTGGTAACTGCTGTCGATATATATTACATTTGTAACTGCTGTCGGTATGTATTACATTGGTAACTGCTGTCGGTATATATTACAGTTGTAAATGCTGTCGGTATGTATTACAGTTGTAACTGCTGTCGGTATGTATTACAGTTGTAAATGCTGTCGGTATGTATTACAGTTGTAACTGCTGTCGGTATGTATTACAGTTGTAAATGCTGTCGGTATGTATTACAGTTGTAACTGCTGTCGGTATGTATTACATTGGTAGCTGCTGTCGGTATGCATTACAACTGATCGATTGATTGATTGACTTTTGTTTTACGTCACACCACGAATATTTCACGTATATGGTGACGGCATCTGCCTGATGCGGGGCATACAAATTTTGACCTTTGCAACGGACCCACCCGAAGCAGTGAGGGATCTTTAACGTGCCATGCATACCACGACACGGGGCCTCGGTTTTTACTGTCTCATCCGAAAGACATGACACCGGCATGACCACAACGGGACTCGAACCCCGGCCTCCCGATCAAGAGTCCGACGTGATACCACTAGGCCACGCCAGTTTATATTACAGTTGTAAATGCTGTCGGTATGTATTACAGTTGTAACTGCTGTCGGTATGTATTACATTGGTAACTGCTGTCGGTATGTATAACAGTTGTAACTGTTGTCGGTATGTATTACGGTTGTAACTGCTGTCGGTATGTATTACGGTTGAAACTGCTGTAGGTATGTATTACATTGGTAACTGTTGTCGGTATGTATTACAGTTGTAAATGCTGTCGATATATATTACATTTGTAAATGCTGTCGATATGTATTACAGTTGTAACTGCTGTCGGTATGTATTACATTGGTAGCTGCTGTCGGTATGTATTACAACTGATCGATTGATTGATTGACTTTTGTTTTACGTCACACCACGAATATTTCACGTATATGGTGACGGCATCTGCCTGATGCGGGGCATACAAATTTTGACCTTTGCAACGGACCCACCCGAAGCAGTGAGGGATCTTTAACGTGCCATGCATACCACGACACGGGGCCTCGGTTTTTACTGTCTCATCCGAAAGACATGACACCGGCATGACCACAACGGGACTCGAACCCCGGCCTCCCGATCAAGAGTCCGACGTGATACCACTAGGCCACGCCAGTTTATATTACAGTTGTAAATGCTGTCGGTATGTATTACAGTTGTAACTGCTGTCGGTATGTATTACATTGGTAACTGCTGTCGGTATGTATAACAGTTGTAACTGTTGTCGGTATGTATTACGGTTGTAACTGCTGTCGGTATGTATTACGGTTGAAACTGCTGTCGGTATGTATTACATTGGTAACTGTTGTCGGTATGTATTACAGTTGTAAATGCTGTCGATATATATTACATTTGTAAATGCTGTCGGAATGTATTACATTGGTAACTGCTGTCGGTATGTATTACAGTTGTAACTGCTGTCGGTATGTATTATACTGGTAACTGCCGTCGGTATGTATTACAGTTGTAAATGCTGTCGATATGTATTACAGTTGTAACTACTGTCGGTATGTATTACAGATATGAAGCAGCAGTGGACGATTTCGATCATGCTATACAGAGACTTCGGCGTAATAATCACATTAATTACCTGCAGCTTGGCATGGATTATAAACTTCATATTGAGGATGTAAGCATACATTATAATCCAATAATTACATAATAATTGATCTATGACTTACTTATTCAGTATCGTTCATGTTATTAGGCTGCTTGTCAAGAGTTGTTCTTTTTGCTTTAGTTTATCCTTCATTGTTGGATGTGATTACAATTACACCCTACTCTTATTCATCCAGGATGCCTTATCTCTTCACTCATTGTCCATGCTTCTACTGACCTGACCACATGATTGCCTTAGTCGCACTGCCTACTAAGAGTGATAGTTTAGTTTGTCGTCAATCTATTGTCTTTCGTTCTAGTCTGTTGTCAATCTGTTATTCTTATAGTTCTAGTCTGTTGTCAGTCTGTTGTCCTTATAGTTCCAGCCTGTTATCAGTGTGTTGTCTTTAGTTCTAGTTTGTAAATCTGTTATTCACATAGTTCTAGTCTGTCGTCAGTCTGTTGTCCTTATAGTTCCAGTCTGTTGTCACTCTGTTGTAATTATTATTCTTGTCTGACTGTTGTCTTTATAATCTTAGTCTTTTGTCAATCTGTTGTCCATATAGTTTCTGTCGTCAGTCTGTTGTCCTTATAGTTCCAGTCTGTTGTCACTCTGTTGTAATTATTATTCTTGTCTGACTGTTATCTTTATAATCTTAGTCTTTTGTCAATCTGTTGTCCATATAGTTTCTGTCGCCAGTCTGTTGTCCTTACAGTTCCAGTCTGTTGTCCGTAAAGGTTTGTTCCTGCACCTGATTAATTGTTACGATCTGCCGGATTTCCGGGATGCAGAAAGTATGGTAGCAGTATTGCTTGGATTATTTTATTGATTTAATAATATCAGCATTTGACTTATTCGTTTATTCCCATATATATTAATCTAGAGCCTGCGTAGCTAAGTTAATAACATGTTGAGGGGCTGAGGGGTCCCAAGTTTGAAACCCTACTAGCTCGAATCCCGTGTCACGGTGGACACTGATATGTATAAGGTCTCTCCCCATAATATTTTGGCTCACACCAATACCGAAGAGGACATTACAGATTCACTTCATAATACTTTGGTGAATATCAATACCGAAAAACACATTAGAAACCCACTTTATAACATTTTGGTGACAACGGAGTTGGGAAAGTAGTTGTGTATTTCTGAGGGTAAATGGTGTTTTATGGCATTAACACCAAATCTGTGTTTTACAGGCTCCGGTGTTTACTTCCCTGTATCTTGCAGGCCGTGATTACTATAAAGGCGTGATTTTGTGTGCGATATATTAGCCTGGGTACCACTTCCTTGTTGTTAATGGTGCTGTTACCCAGTGTAACACCCAAAAATATAACTTAATCATATACGCACAATTTGCATATTATGAAATAAATACAATGAATATCGCAAGTAAGCAGTCGTCCTTGAGTTTATGTCTGTGAATAGTATTTGCTGGCGGCAGACTTTATTTATATTTTGAACATATTGGATTTAAATCCAAAAGGTCTTACTTAGGTGCCCCCCCCCACTTTTGACAGGTATTTAGATGGCTGGTGGTGGGGTTTAACTCTCAACCCCACGAACCATCCAATATACTGTCGAAGAATGGATATTTCGCTAGATATTTCTGACTAATTTCGACTTCCAAAAGGAAAGACAGAACTCCACATGAAGTTTTACCTTACAATTTACAAAAAAGACAATTCTTTGTAATGCCAACATGACATGTATCTTGGAAATTTCAGACTATAATTTCTTTCAAGTTTTCGAGGCCATTTTCATGAATGTAAGGAGTTAAATAATCTACTCTGATACCGAAATACGCAAACCAAAAGGCAGTATAATATATATTAACTGTAGATACTAATCAACACTAGCACGAAAAATAGGATTCATGAAACTTACTTCTACTGTCTTATACAACACGAATAAGTTTATTTCGTTTTTTTATATCATCTTTCTGATTTCATCTTCTTGAATCAAAATTTCATAATTGATACATGAAAGGAATGTATATTATTCAGGCTCATGTGACACTGTTTTGATGCACATTATTTATTTTCAGATCGTAATCTCTAAGGCGTACGCCTTGTGTAGCGCAGGTAATAGCAAAGACGCGACAGAGGCACTTATAAGCGCAAGTCAGAAGGCGGAAGCAGACGACGCTAAACGGAAGATAGTAGACTCTCTACATCGACTACAGGTGAGGTTATAGCTACAGTGACTACAGGTGAGGTTATATCTACATCGACTACAGGTGAGGTTATAGCTACAATGACTACAGGTGATGTTATATCTACATCGACTGCAGGTGAGATTATATCTACATCGAATACAGGTGAGGTTATATCTACATCGACTACAGGTGAGGTTCTAGCTACAATGACTACAGGTAAGGTTATATCTTCATCGACTACAGGTAAAAGGTCATATCTACTTCGACTACAAGTAAAGTTATATCTACATCGACTTCAGGTAAAAGATCATATCTAGACTACATCGATTACAGGTAAGGTTCTATCTTCACCTACATTGGCTGAGATTATGTCTTCATCGACTACAGGTAAGGTTATATATCTACATCGACTACAGGTAAGGTTATATATCTACATCGACTACAGGTAAGGTTATATATCTACATCGACTACAGGTAAGGTTATATATCTACATCAACTACAGGTAAGGTTATATATCTACATCGACTACAGGTAAGGTTATGTATCTACATCGACTACATGTAAGGTTATATATTTACATCGACTACAGGTAAGATTATATATCTACATCAAATACAGGTAAGTTTATGTATCTACATCGACTACATGTAAGATCATATATCTACATCGACTACAGGTAAGATTATATATTTAATTCGCATACAGGTAAAGTTATTTTTACAAGTGCATTCCATCCAAATTCGAGCACTAAGAAGAGGAAGTTAACAAAATGTAAATGATAATATCCACACATCATAATGACACTGAGATAGTCGCCGTATAACTTTAAAGAGCATAAAACCCAAAACTTTCTCACTTACGACTGGCATGCAAAACCGTCAATGTTTGAAGGTTATCTTTATTTTTCAGTCATACTCAGCAAATGTTATTCTGGGAAAATTATCACATAAGATTTTATTTTTTCTATATTAGACCTTGGACCATAATTAAAGTTTGATAAATGTTTTCTATAAATACATCATCGTTCCAAACAAAATCTATTTCGCAGTAAATAACTCTTTCTAGAAAAATAACCGTTTCTAAATATACATGCATGTGCGGATACAGATGGGGGGGGGGGGGGGAGCGGATCTGGACTCCCCTGGAATCCGAAAATTTTACAAAAAAGGTATTATTTGGGCATTTTTGGGGTTGGACCCCCCTCGTCTAAGAGAAAAATTTACCTTTTTTGGTTGGACCCCCTCTGACAAAAAATTCTGGATCCGCGCATGACATGTATACGTATTTGCATTTGACCTGGAAATTGAAAGGTGCTTAGAGAAAATAAAATGACATTCTACCAAGATTATCGCTTTTCAAGGTTCTGTATATGTAGTCGAGGCAATATCGTAATTATACAGCTAACATGAAAGCATGTAAAGAAGTTCGAAAGGATAAAATAAATGTTAGGTTATCACAGGCTAACTTATATTATCTCTCATCAGAACTAAACAGGACAAACAAGCACAGAGACACCTACCACACACACGCACACACACAAACCTACACACACACACGCACACACACACACACAAACACACACACACACACACACACACACACACACACAAACTCACACACATGCCAAACGAACAAACCAAAAAAGCCTAATGTTCTTTTGAATGTTTCAGACAAAGTCCAGTGGGCGTGGCCGGGGGAGACTGGTATCTCTACGTGATCAGGACTGGTACCATGCCATGTTATCACGTGACGAGGCCGAGAATTTACTGCATTATGACGGAGACTTTCTTGTTAGGCAGAGCAAGAATCGTAAAACTGGCGACATACAGTACGTCCTGTCTGTATACTGGCAAGGTTACAGACACATTCTGTTTGTCCAGAATTCAGAGGTTAGTTATTTAGTTATTATACGGGATCGTTTACGTTCCATGTATGCCGGCTGATTAATACGTGGTGGTTCCTTTTACACTTTACATAATTTTTCTTATACGATACTACGACGATTCTATTTCACTCAGTTTATTTGGAAATAATTTAATTTTATATAAATGCACCGCAGAGGAATTGCACCTTCAAAAATATTTTGTTTTGTATTTTGTTTTGTTTTGAGTTTTGGTTTCTTTCTCTGTTTTGTGAATTTTTTTTATTGTTAGGATGAGATGCAACCCCCAGTTACGCCTTCCTCTATCTGGATGCGCCAGTGTCGGTTATCAACACCAACTGATTGTATATCAGTTGACCGTCATTAGTCGGCGAGTGACTTTGTGAAATCGCACATCATTTGACCGTCTTTAGTCGGCGAATGACTGTGTGTTATGTATATATGTTGATGGATTTCTGTATATTTTTGTTGCAATTTTTATTTCATTTTCGCTTTTGCCGAGGAGAGATTCTTTCTTGCGGTTGAGTGAGATCTTTACCACGTAATGGCGCACGTGCTCTCAAGCTTTACTGCTTCGTCTGACGACTTCATTGTTAATGATAACCTTTATTCTATTTCTAAAGTATGCCTCTTTTACTTTGTACAGGAACAGTGGAAGTTTGAAGGATATGCATTCCCATCAATCTGGGAATTGATTGAACACCATATGAATACACATGACCGTGTTACCAAGCGATCACGTGCAGAACTACATACCCCTATTGGCAGGAAAGTGGACAACAATAATGTAAGATTTCATCATTTTCTTTACTTTAAGTTTATGCACATACGTGTTTAAATCAATATCAAACCTGATTACTAGTTGTCCGTTTTGACTCGTTCTTGTTTACATGTACACACTTTTCTTTTGTTCTCTAGTGGGGCAGAAAATCTGCTCAAGTTTAGAACAAAAGATTTGGTAGGTGATTAAAATACAAAACATGAACGGAATGAGTATTTGCGATCTTGCGTATTTTTCAATTTCATCTAAAATTGTTTGGTAAAATTCTAAATTTTCTGATGGTATGTGATAGTGGCTGTTGCGACACTGTGACATAATGGACATTCGTAAACTTCAAAAGTCATGAGCGTGACCAGATGTCTTTGAGGAATAGCGTCTACTGTTTGTATCGCTATAACCGCCATGGACATCCATAACATATCTAGACACCACAGAACATCGTTCTTTGTAAAGCCACGGTCACATCTTACGGTGACGGACGTGGTGGACTGTGGTTTACTGTAGCCGAATAGGTTAAAAAATGACAGGAAAGGGATAAAATAAAATGTAAAGAACGTTGATTAAACATGAGCAAAGCAATATGACTATAGCTGACCGGGGTGTTACATTATAAAGAAAATCAATTAAACGTGAGCGACACGAGTATCTTTCACCAGGGTATCACTACGTCTAACTGTAGACAACTACCTTCGAAGTACGCACAACCACGGTCAAATAGGATCTTTTATGGTCATTTATGTTCAAATTATGGTCACAGTGGGGTCTTGGTATCCAAGCAGACCGTAGAATTATGTTGAATATGTTTGTTCACACTACGTTTATGACAAAATAGTTTATGTCTCTGGTTTATGACTAGGAAAACCATGGTCAGCTACATTTAATATATTCAACTAAAGTCAATTACGACCCATTGAGGTCAACAGCGTGTGTGATCTTGAGATGTGAACGCCACTAAGTGGACTTCACTAAGTAGGTTACATATTGCTTGATATTAATTTCATTGTTTTGGACCATAGGTACTCGGAACGAAAACTTTGATACGACCCCTAACTTTTCAGCCTATACTCAAAGTTGTCGTTCCGAGTACCTATGTTTTGGACCAGACAGGCTTACAGGATTCCCCCAACAAATGCGGGGTCCGTCCGACCCTTCCTGTAACTGTTATCAGTATATAACTGTTTAAGGTATTCCTCTTCTCTTTCAGAAACTGTGAATCAGTTCTGTCGTAAAGTCCATTGTCATTTTCAAATACTTCGTTTCACTTCATTATTAGTGGTTGGTTGGTTGATTGGTGTTTTACGTCGCTTTCAACAATATTTCAGTTATATCGCGACATGGAAGCAGGAGGTTACCAACCTCTTAAACATAATGGCGCAACCCGGGAATCGAACCCGGATCGTCGGCGCCGCAAGCCAAGCGCTTAACCACTACACCACGCCTGCCCCCATTATTAGTGTATATAGCTTATCTGACCACAGGTTTAGATGGGATGACATGTCTAGGAGGAATCTTAATTAAGATTGAGATGTATATACATGTTTTGTAATGTACCTTACTTGATTTTCAGCCATTGGAGTTGGTGGATTTACCAGATAAGTGCATTTTTCATCCACCCAAAGAACTCATTGCTAATCTAGGAAAACGAAATTATATAGCTCAATCTAAGGTAAATTCTTCATCCTATCTTAATGATTATACATGTACATATGATAATATTATATACCCTATTTTTGTTTTCCATATACTTAATACAGAATCGAAGTCAATATCGCATCATATTTTGCCCAGAACCAGTTTCGAATACCAATCGTGACGTATATTTATCCATCCCATTTATCCAATCTGATTAAAACCATATCTTTATTCCGCTTCTCTATTTGTTCAATTGCGTATAAAGATCTGGTGAAACCCCTTACGGGTTCACGTTCTGGTGACCTCTGATTTTCAGCCAATCAGTGGATCGGCTACAAAATCTTAGGGATGAAATTAGCATCCACAGTGCGTGATCCACAAGGTAATTTTTGAACGGTATTTGTTACATATTGCGCCACTATCACGTGCCTAGCCGAGTCACTGATTGGCTATGGGAAATAACGGTTGCGGTGACTGAGACGTCATAAGAGGTCACCAGAACGTGACCCTTACGGGGTTTCACCATATCTTTATACGCAATGGAACAAATAGAGAAGCGGAATAAAGATATGGTTTTAATCAGATTGCCCATATATCATACATTACTTCACAGTATGTCTTACACTGTCTGTTACAGGTAATATCATCGACAACACCGGAATCCTCGGAAACTTTAGAAGTTCCAGATTCTAATTCTACAAGCAGCCCCAGGAGTAGCACATCTTCCTTGGGAAGTGATGGCTATCTACCACCAAAACCAAAACCAACACGAATTCCACCTAAATTACCACCTAGTCAAAACGAAACAACAGGACAACGTGCGCGCGCAGACAGAACTGAAAATCGTAGCAGCGAAAATCTGAAAATCGATAATTCGAAACACAGAAATAGGTCAAACTCAGATGACCGAGGAAGGAACAGAGGCCATTCGGCAGACAAAGAACGATCAAAAAGAGCTCTTCCGCCATTACCGGTGTCCTCGACCTCGGAAAACCAAGACACAGACGCGCCTTCTCCACCATTACCGAGGAGTAAACGAGGGGAAGCGAAAGACGATAACATACCTGATTATGTAAATGTCCCCAAAGTCGTTTTACCTTCTCGAGCCACCGGCAAAGGAATAGCAAGTGAACTAACTAATGTTTTAAATGCTCGATTAAAAGCTTCTGGAATTACATCATCTGGAATGGAATCTGGGGATTCCTCCAATGTCGTTATTCCAGATCATCCTCCTCCACGTAAAAGATCAACGGAGCTACCTGGAGCTGGATTACCAAAACGACCTCCACCTCCGCGAAGGTGAGTTTTCCCGCCAAAAATATCGCCTTCTCCACATGTTGTATGATTGTTTGGTGATAGTTGTTGCTCATGTAATTTATGACATATATTTCTATATTTCTCTGTATGTTTGTGCAATATGTAAATGTCTTTTGATAATTGTGTTATTTATTGCAATACATAAAATATTTATATTTTGAATTTCTCGGTGTTATATCAGGGGTATTTTCGTTCTAAAGATAATAAAGTGTGTACTACAGTAATATGTACCCACAAGTAGAATATGATCTTAGACATTGCAGATAAACTCTTCCATTGGTCGGTTACTGAGATACCCTATCAATAAATTGTTAGTTATTATTCCTATATTTTAATGTGTTATTTGATCGCACCGTCTTGCAAGCGTACGAGCTTGTGTTCCTCTAAGTGTATATTTTTATACATTCAAGAGATTTAAGTCTAGGCACATCTATACTCTTTGGTATGTGTCTGTTGGTGGACCCGAGGTCGCCGAATGCACCAGGACCAATGCATTAGGTGTGGTCGTGTGGTAAGCAAGAATCTGAGATGGCAGTCTACAGAGTACAACCAAGAGACAAGAATCTGAGATAACATTCTACAGCAGAGAGACAAGAATCTGAGAAAGCAGTCTACAGACTACAGCCGAGAGACAAGAATCTGAGATAGCATGTCTACAGACTACAGCCGTGAGACAAAAATCTGAGATAGCAGTCTACAGCCGAGAGACAAGAATCTGAGATAGCAGTCTACAGCCGAGAGACAAGAATCTGAGAAAGCATGTCTACAGACTACAGCCGACAGACAAGATTCTGAGATAGCATGTCTACAGAGAACAGCCGACAGACAAGATTCTGAGATAGCATGTCTACAGACTACAGCCGTGAGACAAGAATCTGGGATAGCATGTCTACAGATAACAGCCGTGAGACAAGATTCTGAGATAGCATGTCTACAGACTACAACCGAGAGACAAGAATCTGAGATATCAGTCAACAAAGTACAGCCGTGAGACAAGAATTTAAGATAGCAGTCTACATAGTACAGCCGAGAGACAAGAATCTTAGATAGCAGTCTACATAGTACAGCCGAGAGACAAGAATCTGAGATAGCAGTCTACAGCCGAGAGACAAGAATCTGAGATAGCAGTCTACAGCCGAGAGACAAGAATCTGAGAAAGCATGTCTACAGACTACAGCCGACAGACAAGATTCTGAGATAGCATGTCTACAGAGAACAGCCGACAGACAAGATTCTGAGATAGCATGTCTACAGACTACAGCCGTGAGACAAGAATCTGGGATAGCATGTCTACAGATAACAGCCGTGAGACAAGATTCTGAGATAGCATGTCTACAGACTACAGCCGAGAGACAAGAATCTGAGATATCAGTCAACAGAGTACAGCCGTGAGACAAGAATTTAAGATAGCAGTCTACATAGTACAGCCGAGAGACAAGAATCTGAGATAGCAGTCTACATAGTACAGCCGAGAGACAAGAATCTGAGATAGCAGTCTACAGAGTACAACCAAGAGACAAGAATCTGAGATAACATTCTACAGCAGAGAGACAAGAATCTGAGAAAGCAGTCTACAGACTACAGCCGAGAGACAAGAATCTGAGATAGCATGTCTACAGACTACAGCCGTGAGACAAGAATCTGAGATAGCAGTCTACAACCGAGAGACAAGAATCTGAGATAGCAGTCTACAGCCGAGAGACAAGAATCTGAGAAAGCATGTCTACAGACTACAGCCGACAGACAAGATTCTGAGATAGCATGTCTACAGAGAACAGCCGACAGACAAGATTCTGAGATAGCATGTCTACAGAGAACAGCCGACAGACAAGATTCTGAGATAGCATGTCTACGGATAACAGCCGAGAGACAAGAATCTCAGATTACAGTCTACACAGTACAGCCGAGAGACAAGAATCTCAGATTACAGTCTATACAGTACAGCCGAGAGACAAGAATCTGAGAAAGAAGTTTACAAATCACAACCTAGAGACAAGAATCTGAGATAGCAGTCTGCATAGTACAACGGAGAGACAAGAATCTGAGATAGCAGTCAACATAGTACAGCCGCGAGGCAAGAATCTGAGATAGCAGTCAACAGAGTACAGCCGCGAGGCAAGAATCTGAGATAGTAGTCTACAGACTACAGCCGAGAGACAAGAATCTGAGATAGCAGTCAACAGACTACAGCCGCGAGGCAAGAATCTGAGATAGCAGTCTACAGACTACAGCCGAGAGACAAGAATCTGAGATAGCAGTCAACAGAGTACAGCCGAGAGACAAGAATTTAAGATAGCAGTCTACATAGTACAGCCGAGAGACAAGAATCTGAGATAGCAGTCTACAGACTACAGCCGAGAGACAAGAATCTGAGATATCGGTCAACAGAGTACAGCCGTGAGACAAGAATTTAAGATAGCAGTCTACATAGTACAGCCGAGAGACAAGAATCTTAGATAGCAGTCTACATAGTACAGCCGAGAGACAAGAATCTGAGATAGTAGTCTACACACTACAACCGAAATAAAATGAGCGCCTGATTTTTATTGGAAACAATACATAATTATACATGTAGAACTAGAACACTGACATAGTCAGTTTAATTTTCATTAACAGTTTGCTTTCTCTCATAAATGTATAAAATCTTTAAATGTAACATCTTATTGTTCAAAAGAAATTAAGTTATGGTGGGCTGATGGACAAACGGACGAACAGACGGACAGACAAACAAACGGACAGAGTGATTACTACAGAACACCTGCAATATTATTATTAACATGAACAAATATACAAATCGTATAATCTTCAAGATCGAAAGCCTTCATCCACTCAATCATTAAAATATTATGTATAAGATATAAGAAAATTGTTTAAAGGAAACTAAAAATTATTCCGTGCCGAGAAAGTGCTGGTGGACGGATGGACAGGCGGACAGACAAAGTGGTTACTTTAGGGCACCCGCCGTATGACGGGCCCTAATGATCACATCATTCGGGGGGGGGGGGACTACCCTTGTAATTTTAAATTATTTGCAATAAAATCATTTAAGCTTTTGTAAAGAATAGAATATGTAACACAGTTTTAGAGAGTAAAATCACTCCAATGAATAAGTGCTAAGATTTTGTTATGAAAATCATGCATAATGCGGATACTGGTATAGTCTCTATTTTTCCGCATAAATGAAAACTAGTACCCGCCTTCCAGCTGTGAGGCCACTGTACTGTTCTACTGATCGTAATGTTCCTTGTGGTGGCTGAAGCTTTTTGTACTCTATATAAGCCGACGACACAGATAATCCTATAGGACGGTTTAATAAGGTGAATTATCTACTCTTGTTTATTAAGGTAGTTCTCGGAAGGAATGGGATAAAAGTTGTGCAATACTGCTAATTAAATTCATTTTTCTTATTTTGTACGGCCAATTGACCATTTATTTTCAAACAAGATGTGTTTGTGAAACACGAATGCCCTCGGCGGCACATCGTGTGAAACCCACGGGGTAGATCTACCAGGTGGGTTTCACACGATGTCAGCGGCAACATAGTCCAAATAAAGCAAATTTTGCAATGTCCTATATCTTGATTACATCCCACACAATGGGAATACACATAAAAAAAAATATGAAAGCCCTACCTCTCACTATTAAAGCTCTGTCTCTTAGCATTCAAAAGTTATAGCATAAGGGTAATGGCATAATTCCATGGTCAACGTCAGACAGGTAAAATATTATTGCACATAAAAAGGTCTTCCCACAAGAAATATACCTGTGAAATAAAATCCTTATCACCTATATTTACAATGTTCTGCCTCTTTTGTTGAAGGCGGTGCTGAACGGACGGAATGATAGAGAGAGAGAGAGAGAGAGAGAGAGAGAGAGAGCCTAAACCTATATGCCCCCTTTGTCTACAAGACCGTGGGCATAAAAATTGTATTTAATATTGAGCTGTTATCTGTCAGTGTAAATTATGGAAATAATTTGTATTGAATACAATAAAAAAAAACTCTCTTACATCACGTACAATATTTATATACCTCTCTACCCGACTCTTTGAATGGGTTGTGCATCATACCATATCATATGAATATCATATAATTAGACTCTATGTCGTTTTTTCTTCAGTTAGAAAATTAGGGAAAATAACTGTTTAAGCAGGTGCCCGCAAGAGTTGTCTCCCTCAACGGAAGTGTACATCGTTGTTATGCGAAATGCGTCAAATGGCGGAACAGTCTCGTATCAATATGATGTTCTAATTGTAAACAATCGATGAAAACTTGAAATCTCAAAATGAATAGTAATGATTGTTTTCTGTTTGTATCATAGATGATGTTGTCATCTTTTGATAACGGGTAATTGTAGATTTTGACCCCGAAACGGGACAGTTGAACTTCAATTTTTAGTCTACATTTCAAAATGACGACACATTCTCGAGGATTTAGTTTAGATTCTTTGAAAAAGCCAGAACCAAATAACTTCAAAATGACCGACTTTCGGCGTGAGTTACATCTCAAACACAAAAGGGAACAACACGCAAAGAAGGAGAAACTGAAGGCGTTGAGTGATTCCAGACATATATCAAAATACGCCATTACCATTGACACATCCAGAGCTCGGTCAAACATTGATGTAGTGAGACCAGGTATCAAGGAGCTAGGGTTGAAGGAGGTAAAGCATTGTACTGATGCATTGTTATTCTATTATTTTGTTTTTGTTATTTGAATTGTTCAATTTAGATCCATAAGTATAAATTTATTGTTATATGATACAAAACTCACGAACTTAAGCAATAGACTACTTCACAATAACTACAGTCCTGTAACATTGGATGACAAATTGATATAACGTTCCCTCTAAATTGATAATGTCATAATGTAATTTGACGTTGTAATGTATTTTAATGTCATTCTGATCGAAATGGAGGGAACGTTAATGATTTTGCCGTCCAATGTTACAACTCCGCAGTTATCGTGAAGAGGGCTATAGTCATATCTGTTTGTTTTACTACAAGACTCAACACCATGGAGTATGCCTCTGAATGAAATATTGCTATGAACGTTGTTGGGATAATCACATCATCCCAAATTGAACCCTGGCAGGTAAAGTCAGTGGCGGATCCAGGATTTCATAAAAGGGGGGCCCACATGTGTATAATAGCCAAACTTCTCAGCCACTTTGGTGCAAAATCTGGATTTTTACTAGTAAATATGTGGCCCCCTCTAAATCCACCACTGCTAGTTGTCACATGTCAGAGTTACCCTAGTAATTGCATGGTTTAATCGGTAACAAATTCATATTAATTAAAACATAATAACATTTAAATTTTTATTTTTAAAGTATTGTGATGTGTCGCCCAACGAGTTACTGCCCGCGCTCGACGATGCTTAACAATGCAACAAAGCTGGGCGAGGATAACCACATTGCCAGAAAAGCTATAGCTCACTAGCGCTGGTGTTAAACTCGCTTATATCAGTCTCTGTCACACTGTTGATCATTAATCATGAGTTATTCCTGACTAAATTTCATTCATACATGAATATATTTTGTTCATTATAAAACTTTAATTTCATCAGTATATGTGACATCTTCATTAATATAATGAAATTTGGTCTCGGTAAACAATCACCACTTTAACTAACTATACAGTCAAACCATTTCTGTGTTTCAAGTTTTTGAAACTTAATTTTCATATATTTCAGATATTCTTATGATAGATATTTAAACAGAGAAAAATACTCTATTGGGGCAAATTAATCTCATATTGGACCAACTTAAGATGACTCTGTGGTGTGATTTGCTGTCTGTATACATTAGGCACTGTCATGTCCACCATGACAGCATTATTCATTCTCAGGATTTATTATTACGACAGTGAACAAGGCCAAATAAGATTTACTTAGCTAACATGTAGAAAAGCAAGCTGAGCAAATTATAGTCCAGTCAGTCTGTATAATTTCGAATGGCAACATACAGCATAATTGTATAAAGGATTAACAGCCTCACTTTATGATTTGTTCTTGCATTCAATTTATTACAGATACTCAGTTTTGTATTATTCTCTGTTGATATCTATAAATTTGCTGGTGTGTAGATATACTGATATTAAGAAAATAATGTACCGGACCTTAATAATAATGCCTTCACCTTGGATAAAATGTTTAAGATTAATTAACATGATTAAGTATGCTTAAAAAGAAAACATTTTAGATGTAGATTGTTTACAGTATGTATTTCAGACAATGTAAGAGCTCAAAGAGGATCTCTAGTCAGAGTATCAAACTATTTGACTCTGACCTCACTTAATATACTTTAATCTTGTGTTATAGAACAGTTATAATGTGTAAATAAGCATTAGTGTTTTTTAAGTTAAACCTTTTTGTATAAAGTGTAATCTATAGCTCTGCAGTAAACCTCTAGGACTTGTCTTAACTTGGACTCATTTGACTCATCTGAACTCATTTGTTATTGTATTCTGTTTGTTTATTTCAGTATCCATTCGGAAGGAAAGATTTGAGTTGTGATATTCATTGGCATGCTTTGAACTTTGATGAAAATCCAGATATATATGGTGGGAAAGTAAACAAGTTTCCAGGTAATAATTATTAATCAAATTCATTATCAAATTAAATATCTCTGGTTCCATTCCTGAAAAAAAAGAGTAAATGTAAAAGCATACACACATAGTCTAATTAAAACTTATTTATTTCAAATTAAGGTATGGGAGACATATGCAGCAAGATGTCGCTGTTTCGATGTTTAGACACCATGAGAGAGATATTTCCTTCTGAATATGACTTTTACCCCCGGACATGGTACCTTCCAGCTCAGATCCATGAATTTTCATGTGAAGTACGTAAACTACATGAGAAGAGAGTGAAACCAAAGCCTACCTTCATAATCAAGCCAGATTGTGGTGCTCAAGGAGAGGGAATTTATTTGATTCGCGAACCATCAGATTATTCGTCATACAATGGACGTTGCCATGTTGCTCAGGAATACATGAGCAATGTGTATCTCATTGATAGATTCAAATTTGATTTACGAATTTATGTTTTATTGAAAAAACTGGAACCTTTAGAATTCTACATCTGCAAAGAAGGCTTGGCAAGATTTTCTACACTGCAGTATGAAAATCCGACCTGGCGGAATATACACGAATCATTTATGCATTTAACAAATTATTCTCTCAATAAACGCAGCACAACCTTCAATCGATCGGAGCGTGAAGACGAAGGCAGTAAGAGAACCCTGACCAGTGTTCTGAGACGTATTGCCATGAATGGCCATGATAGCGCAAAAGTTTGGACTACTATAGAGAGAATTGTGTGTAAAACTGTGCTGGCTATTGTTCCAGAAATGAAGGTTGAATTCCAAGCAGCTATTCCACCTGGAAAACCTGGCCCTTCATGTTTTCAGGTAGGCTAATTCTGAAATATCTTATATGCATCAACTAAGCCGGTGTGGCCTAGTGGATAAGGTACTCGGCTCATGATCAAGAGGTCCCGGGTTCGACTCCCTCCCTGGGTACATCGGTGTTCTGTCTTTCTGATGAGACAGTATAAAACGAAGTCTGATACATGGTACAGAGAGTTTGTCACATTCAGTAGATGCAGCAAATGCTGTGAAGGATCTTTAATGTGCCTAAGTCTACCATGACAGGAGGCCTGCATGAGGGATCTTTTATGTGCCTAAGTCTGTTATGACATGAGGCTTTTATAAACTTTTATATTTAGGATCTTTTATGTGGTTAAGTCTTTCATGACATGAGGCTTCTATAATCATAAAGGATCTTATATTTTCCCAAGTCTATCATGACATGAGGCTTCTGCAAGGGATCTTTTATGTGCCTAAATCTATCATGACATGAGACCTCCATAAGGGATCTTTTATGTGCCTAAATCTATCATGACATGAGACCTCCATGAGGCCTGCATGAGGGATCTTTTTTTTTCCTAAGTCTGTCATGACATGAGGCTTGTATGGGGGATCTTTTTTTGTGCCTAAATCTATCATGACATGAGGCCTACATGAGAGATCTTTCATCTGCCTAAATCTATCATGACATGAGGCCTGCATAAGGGATCGTTTATTGTGCCTAAATCTATCAAGACATGAGGCCTACACAAGGGACCTTTAATGCATCTTAGTCCACCAGGATATGAGGTCTGCATGAATTTTTGTGGTGTACATGCTATTGGAGAGACATTACATTGACAACACACTGTTTTGACTGGAATGCTAGTGACCTGTCTGCCCTGAGTCTGAAGCACATTACCAGCAGGCTCATATTTCATATATCCAGCATTATTTAATGACTACTAGAAATTTAATCTGTATTACTGCTTTATCATTTCAGGTTCTTGGATTTGACATTTTGTTGCTAGAAAACCTGAAACCAATTTTATTAGAAGTAAATGCGAGCCCTAGTCTTAGTATTGATGCAGAACAAGAGGTCTCTCCTGGTGTGTTTGAGTATCTGCCGAGTCCTAAGGATGAAGAAGTCAAACTACCTCTCATTAGGGACACTTTACTACTAGTGGTACCTCAACATAAACTCAGATACTGGTAAGTGCAAATGCACTCATTAGGGACACTTTACTACTAGTGGTGCCTCAACATAAACTCAGATACTGGTAAGTGCAAATGCACTCATTAGGGACACTTTACTACTAGTGGTGCCTCAACATAAACTCAGATACTGGTAAGTACAAATGCACTCACTAGAGACACCTTATTGTAAGTGGTGTCTCAACATAAACTCAGATACTGGTAAGTACAAATGCACTCACTATGGACACCTTATTGTAAGTGGTGTCTCAACATAAGTTCAGATACATGTACTGGTAAGTACAAATGCACTAATTGAGAGACCATACTTCTAGTGGTGCCTCAACATAAACTCAGTTACTATATGTAGTAAGTGCAAATGCACCAATTCCTGCTCATAGTGTTGCAGCATTAATACAAATATTGGGAAGTACAAATTTCATGTGAAACATTTATCTATTAGATTTATGACATTCTTTTTATCCTGGCCTGTTTTGTTTCTATTCACTCAAATGATTGTTATTCTTCAGCACATCTCAAAGGATTTTTGTTTAGATTGACAGGAATGAATTATTTAAGGTCTGCTACAAGGGTCAAAAGTCTCAACCACTCTGTTTAATACTTCATTTAATAGTAGCAGACAAAAGTCGTATGTTGTAAAATCATTATATCATTATAATTATTGTATAAGACCCCTCACTGCTTTGGGTTTGTACATTGCATAGGTATGAAGTCATATACCAGAGAGTTTCCACCATATTCATGAAATTAACTTGTGCTGTAAAACAAAAAAGGAACATATCACTGAAGTAGGAGCCTTCCTAGAATAAATCTGATGTACATTGTTAATATATATATATGTACTGTGTGATATAGGGACTGCTTTTACATAGAACATACTATTAAAATATACTTCATATATGATTTCTCATACTGCTAGATTCTGTTACAGCAAAGGTGCTTATAGAGCCTAATAGTATTAATATTAACCTTCTAATTTCAGTTATAAAAGAAGAAATATGCGTAAAAGACGATTAATGCAGCAGCGAAAGGAAGCAAGAAAGCGAAAACCTGAACCTGTGCATCATCAGAGAACAACTATTCTGATCATTAATGCTGATGAACCGGATGAAAATAAGCGAGAAGTAGACGTGACTCAGAAAATGTCCGAGATGCACATGGATATCGACAACAGTAGTAGTCAAGGTCTTTGCTGATTTGTATCTTAAAGCTCTCTTATTTCGTTTTGGTTATGGACTCCCAATTACCTCTAAATTCATTTGTTAATATGTGTGTGTCAAACGATATGGCACTAGGTATTTTATCAGATGCCTTGGATTTTCGGAAGTGACTTATCCCCTTTTGCCTCCCAATTTGTCTTTAATTTAGATGAGAACGTATAACCGAGGCCTTGTGTCTCCGTATACCATTGCATATAAATCGAATATACTTTGCTGCTGCTTTGCGTTTGGATTTATCAAATATTATGCGAAAATTTTGAAGCTATACATCAAGTGTGTGCCACTACGATTTTTGGAAATAAAATAATTTTGGTATGGTAATAAACAAACAACCCCCTCAAAAAAACCCCAAACAAACAAATAAATACCAACCCACCCCCCCCCCCCCCTAGAAAAATACAAAAACAACAACAATAAAAAAAAATTCCAAAACAAAAAAGCAAAAGAAAGAACAAAGAATTTACAAATCAAACAAGTACTAAGAAATACATTTTTGATAAAGAATTCTGAATGGTTTCACTAAGTTTACATTTGACTGCTCAACACTTGTACCATGCATAAAATCACAAGATATCTCTACATTATTACCTTAAAACAAACATTGCTACATAAATGCTAACAATATTTACAGAGTAAAATACACACCTTCCAACAATCTGTTACTGTGATTCAGGTTGCCAGTCCTCCAGAGAAGAGAAAGAATCAGATGATGAAAAACTGGAGATAAATGGAGAAAAAACAGATGATAAAAGTGATGAAGATGATGACAGAGATTTCGAGCAGTATTATGCCAACAAGCTGAAAACTAGTACTCTGAAACAATTATATCCTGCAATATATGACGAAGAGTTCGAAAGACTAAGAGTGATCGAGAGAGTGGCAGGACTCTTTATTTGTTGTCTTGGAGTCAGAGGATCCTTAAGGATAGGACCTACAGGATTCAGGACCTTTGCACGGTATGGGATTTGCATAGGATCCTCCTTTTTTCATAAATTTTGCATTTTATTATAAATTTTATAGCCACATAAAATGTCTTAATTAAAAAGTAAGTTACTCCTTTTCCTATATATATTACATGCATGTTTAGATAATCGTTAAGGAATCCTTTGAATTAGACATTCTTTGAGTTTGCTTTACTTTAGCATGATTTAGCACATTCCTTTGAACACAGAAATTTCTTAACACATGTATTTGTTTTCCAAAACTAATCTGGTTATCTTGGTTCCTTGACAATGGACTTATACAAAGAGAACAGTGTGGATGAATAAATATCAAGATATTAGTGGCTTCCATATACCCAATTATTTGTCATCATTTCAAAAGATTTATGATCTAGTATAAAAATTTTATGAAAATTCATATAAATCAAATGACATTGAATATTGTCAATGTTGATAAATGAAAAAGTAATTACTTTGGTAGATTTATGCTGTCCAACATTAATCCTCCCGAGTAACAATGGGAATCAGTTATGTGATTGTGGTATTAATGCTCTTATCTTCATGAATATAAATCATTTGAGAACAGGTGTCTGTTACAACAGCATGGTGAGATGCCACTACAACAACCTTAAAGTGCTATTAGAATGCTGGAGAATTTTGCGTTTTCATGTAATACTAATTGAATTATTCCTCCATTGATAGAAATTACAACTTTCCCTGCTTCAGTATTTCTCTGGGAGATGTTTCAAGATACAGATTTGCCTAGTATCACGCACAAAATAAAAGATTTCCAGTTTAACTCCTTACAGAACCTTTGTACAACTTTTAACGTCATTTAGTATGACGTCACAATTTAAAGTTTAACGTAATAATGAAAAATCAGGGAAAAGTAGCACCTGTACAACTTCTGACGTCACATATTATGGCGATTAACTACTGAAAAAAGCTATCGAAATTTGTATTGTTTATTGTATATATCTTGAGATCGATGTCACGCATGAACATAATATTTTGTGAGCGACTCTTTAAGTACATAGGCACGTAATATAGAAAAATTGTGATCATTCTAATAGCACTTTAATGTTTAGCAAGCATTTTCACAAAGAAGTTTTTCCATAAGTTTTTTTTTACGTAATATGGATTCCTTAATGACTTTAGGATTTATTTTGTACGTACATATGTAAAAGAAATTCTGTATTAATTCTTTGTAAAAATGCCTGCAGGATGTCCAAGTTCCATCTTTACACCAATTCATTTTCCTTTAATGTCACACTGTTTAGCCCAAAATTTGCTTGTATTAGCATCATTTAAGGTCGAACAAGTTTTAAGTTTGATTATGATGCTACACGCTTGATATATTTGTTATTCATGACTTTTTGAAATGTGAATGTATATGTTATAGGAAATGCCGTTTGAACAGGAAGGGTATGACAAATGCAGCAATAGATATAATGTACATAGACCTCCAACGACGTTGGGATCATATGAACCCAGAGAGAACTTCAGGTATAATCTACCATCATTTATATAGTAATTATACAAGTGTTATTTGGAGCTTTTTATTGCCATGAGAAAATTAAATATTTGAATTGTTTTTACTGGATATATAAGATTATTTTTCTGGACTGAATATTCTGGATTTTTAGGGTCACTTGTGACTTGAGGGATATATGTATAATACCTGAATCACCTTTTGTCTTAGTACTATTGTGTGCAAGCAGTTCATGCATTACACTTTTACTCAAGAGTTAGCTAAGAAATTACAACTTCTTGATGGGATAGAAATACTCTTGTTTCCCATCAAATATTATTAGTTTTTTTTTTTGTTGAATCAGTTCAAGTGTGGATCTAGTTAGATATCAATATTTAAAGTTTGGATGCCCATGTTTGAAAATCTTTTTCAATCGAATTTCTGATGTTTATATTTGGAATGAAAGACTTATTGGTTTAAAGAATTCTCCATACGGTATTTCAAGAAATACTTTAATTAATCATGATTTGTTCCTTATTTGTATCAAAGGTTTAATATGTTTTTCGATCTTTATTTAGGAATATCCGAAATACATTTTGCATATTTTACAAATTTTTCCAGTACTTCAATAAATTTACTGGCATTTTCACAATGTGCTATACTATATTTATGTTCGTAAATTCTGATAACCTCACACTGGAAAAGCTGCAACATTTTACTCTGTTCAGGTTTCGATCAAAGAGTTGGGTCATGTAGTTTTTCCCAGTGTAAGAAACTTCTTCATATTTTTTCTTGTTTTCTCAGCTGACCTCTAAGCTATTTTGATCTCTTGTGTTTACTTGGTATAGTGTTTTCTTAGTATTTTTTCATTAAAACTTTTATGAGTTAAGCATTTTATTAGATTTGTTTTAAGTCAATAAACTCCTTTAATACTTGTTTCCAAGCACTACTATAAGATACAGTGCAATGCAATCTCTGATTTAGATATTTTAAAAGTAGGTAATTTCTCTCTTGACTAAACATGCAATAAATTATTTTCTGACCCTTTAGAATAATTACCTTATTATTCATTTAAAACGAAGAACAAATGTAGCACTGGCTGTATGAATGTCAGCCATTTACTGATAGTCTTGTTGTGTCAGATTTATGTTTAACTAAATTAATATACAAGATTTGTGATGGAAAAACAAAAAGATATACCGGTATTTATAGAAGAATTATCTAAGATTACCAAATACCTGAGTAGATACCTAAAACTAGTATAATATATATCAGTTGGTAAATTATATATAGGTAAATGAAAATTGTTAAGCGGAGGAAAAGTACATTCTCATAATAATAAAAGCTGAGGAAGTTAATGGATATGTGTGTCGTTTTGAGATGATTATAGATAGATACATGTAATTCTGATGAGTTAAAATTAAGAGTTTTTAGAAATTAAAAAAAAGAACATTTTTTAATTTTGTTAGTTTGTAAATCATTTCCATATCTTGACATTCTTGAAAATAGATTCTAACATATTTTGTATATCATTGAAAATTTCAGAATCAAGAAAAGGTACTTTAATTTTATGATAGTTTTGTGATAAACTGATTACATGTAAATATGTTATTTCTAATTTCATATGTATATATTTATTAGCATGTTGGAAGTATGACATCATTCCATCTTCCTTATTGCTGATATTATAAAGACCATTAAATCTGTCAGTATTTGCTGAAGCTTCGTCTCATAGCATGGAATTTTGAATGAACCACTTCATCAGTTTCTTGAAGCTGATAATAATTTTTAAAAAGGATCATTTCAAAGTGTTGTTTAATATACTATATTAAACTGTAAGTGAAATACATGTACATGATCTTCTATAATGCCTAGAAAAAAGAAGCCTTGACTCATTATTCAATTTTTACACTCTCAATAAGTTGCTGGTACTTTGATCTCTCTCAGGAGTCTGAAGCTGACCCTCGATGCTTATTTGCAAATTTATTTTTCAGTATTTAAACAATTTTTTTTACAGACAGTCCTGCTGTGAGTTTTTATATTGCCCCTTGTCTTTTGAGACCTTTGAGATGACCCTTTTGAACTGGATGAAACTGTAAGAAATCTAGTTAGTGGTACATCACAAAATTCTCTTGATATTTCTGTAAGATCTATGCAATTCTCATTGAGCACTTTCTCTTACAATGACATCTTCTAGCGGACAGAAAGATTCTGAAAGGCCTTGGTGGGGCTCTAGGTGGTAGCAACACGGGTATATAGTGCTTTTAGTGGGTGATCTAGAAACTGTACTTTATTACCATGGTTTGTTATATGTGCACATGTCTAATTCAATTTCATCTTTTATTCCTGTAATATCTTGGGGTACATTAGATATAAGTATTTTCAAATATTACGTAAGCATGATTTACTAGTATTTGATGCATAAAAAATTTATTTATAAATGATAATAGAAAAAATGATTTTGCTGAAGTATATATACAATGTAGATGCTTACATTTCTCGAGATGAAGCCGTAACATTTATCTAAGTAAGTCTCTAAAGCTCTAACAAATATTTTCCATAATGCAGTGGTGGATCGGTGAAGGGTCATTAGATAGTAAATTGTTTTATATAGGCCTTACTTATGTATCATTTGCCAAATATATTGTACAGAAAGTGACCCCCTTATCAGAAAAATTATTTTAGTTCCCACTGTGGACTATGGACATGTATATATACTTCATGCCGGGAAATAAAATTCATAAAATTAAATATTACTTAAATATTAACTCTGAAGAAAATGACAGAGAATGAGATAAGAATGAGATAGAGAACGAGATAGAGAATTTGGATAAGGATAGCCTTGTGTGTTTTCTGATTAGCAACACTTTCACTGTGGCAATAGCTTGATGGAAATCTTTGTAATGTAAAAGTTAGGAGTAAAGAGTGGGAGGGGTGTAAATATCAAGATATTCTCTGTTGTAATGACAGTTTTAAGATATTATAGATTGTTTTCATATAGATTGATGTTTAATACCATATCAGGATTATTACACCTGTCAGAGGGTTGCACCTGTTTAGTGTTGGCACCTGCCTGGTAGTGGCAACTGTCTAATGTCAGCACCTGCACAGTTTTAACACCTGTGTGGTGGTGGCACCCATATGTGGTATGTACCACCTGTCCAGTGGTGGCACCTGTCTGGTGGTGACACCTGTCTGGTGCCACCTATCCAGTGGTACCACCTGTCTGTTGATGGTACCTGTCTGTGCTGGCACCTATTCAGTGGTGACATCTGTCTGATGGTGACACCTGTCTGGTAGCACCTGTCCAGTGGTGCCACCTGTCTGATGATGGCCCTTGTCTGGTGCATTGCTTTTAATTATTATGTGTAACAGACATACCTGAAGCTTTTAAGGACTCTTTAACATACCACCATCTACCACGACATAGAACCTCTATGTTAGTGTCCCATACAAAGAACAGGAAACTAAAGAGACTTCAATGGTGTAAGAATCAAGGTCTTCTAATCCTGAACTTAACATAAGTACACTAATGAGATACCAACTCCTCCTTCTTGGGACACCTATATTCCTTTAAATCAAGCTTATAGTTTTCAAAAATTGAATTTATAGAGTTTTAGTATATTTTTATTTTCATACTGTATATTTAATTTAAATTTAAGTGTCTGCAATCATGAATTACAGTTAAGGCTATCCAATAAATAATGTACCCAACAAGTACACCATATGTACCCTATAAGTACCACACATGTACCCCATAAGAATGACACACAACCTGAAAAGTACAACACCCATACCCGAATACCTCACATCTTATTATTTGAATTGAGCAATATGGTGAAATATGTTATAATTGATTCACTTATAATTCCTACTTGGTACATGTATGTGTCACGTATGTTATAACAAGTGTGTTATATGTAACAATTATTCACATCCTCAGGCAGAAATATTGCGTCATATGAACATCATTATGTATGTAATAGTAAAAATGTACCATTAGATATTCCATCAATTCACTGATGATTAAACCATTGCTTTTATACATGATAGAAAGATTAATTAAAATTCATACCCTGGTAGGTATATATCCAATAATCCATGACATTGCGAAAAGCATGTATTCAGGTTATGCTAATTTAACTGAAAATAGTGTACAATATGTTCTGTCCAACAAGTTGGAATATTGTGTTATCCTTAGGGAACAATAACAAATCAAGCTAGTTAGTTCACTTTCTGAACTTTGATGTCATGTTCCCATATAACTAGTAGTGTCAGTAAAGTACAAAAATGCTAGTCCATCATATAGATCTATGTAAAATAAGTCACCTATTTGGTCTTTTGATACAGAGTTACTTCCCATTTGGGACAGTATCTTACATAAAGTAATTGTTATGTCATCAAATTCTATGAAAACCAGTCTAAAATGCAGAGAAATAATGGTCCAAAAATGCTGTTTCCATAGGATATTCATGATGCCATAATTGTTTTGCGTCAGATACTGTCTGAAATGGGACATAGCTTTGTTGAACAAGAGCACTCTTTATTTAAAAAAAAAAATCAAATAGACTGGTGTAAGCCTGGTATAAGTTTTGAACAGAACCTACATTATGACCAAGCATTGGGTTGGTCAAGCTATTGTCTCCCTTAGCTGGATATGCTAGTAAGCCAGACTGTAGTGGTATGCCCTTGTCAATATATTGCAATATTGAAATCAACTGATTTATGCCAACAATTCTTAAATTAAATGTGTTACCAACAATATCAGAAAATGATATCAAAATTCAAGATGTGTCTTTAATTGTCACTGTACTGTCATTTTATGACTCTGTTTGTACATCTTTATAACTAAATCTACAAAGGCCTCTGTACAAATCATACTAATACCCCCTGCAAACGAAATTTGGGGGTATATTGGAATCATGTTGACTGTTTGTCTGTCTGTCCAGAAAACTGTAACCTTGGCCATAACTTATGAATCAGAAGAGATGGGGCCTTCATACTACACATGTGTATTCCTTGTGGCAAGACCTTTCTGTTGGTACCAAAATTTTTTACCTTGACCTTGATGTTTTGACTTACTTTTGTAAAACTTTAACAATGGTTATAACTTTTGAACCAAAAGATATGGGGTCTTCATACTACACATGTGTATTCCTTGTGGCAAGACCTTTCCATCAGCACCAAACTTTTTGACCCTGTGTCCTTGACCTTGACGTTTGATCTACTATTGAAAAACTTTAACCTTAGCCATAACTTTTGAATCATAAGAGATGGGGTCTTCATATTACACATGTGTATTGCTTGTGGCAAGACCTGTCTGTTGGTACCAAAAATTTTAACTTTGTGACCTTGATGTTTGACCTACTTTTGAAAAACTTTAACCTTAGCCATAACTTTTGAACCAAAAGAGATGGTGCCTTCATACTACACATGTTTATTCTTTGTGGCAAGACCTGTCTCTCAGCACCAAAATTTTTGACCTCGTGACTTTTACCTTGGTCTTTGCCCTACTTCAAATTTTGTTACCGCAGTGGGTATTTGTCCTGTTTGGACAGTTCTAGTTCAAAGTTCCTAATTTATTTTTATAATGTATTGATATCTTTCTGATATATATCTTTTTCATTTTACATTTCCCCAGATCTCAAGGTCTCAGGGAGCTTTCCAATCAACTCTCATCTGTGATTATTCTGTTGGCATTAAATTTCTTTTTAAAGTTTTCAACTTCTGTAATTTTGAGAACATGACTATTGAATTTACGAGATTTAGAAATAAAAAACAATAACAATGAATATAGGAAGAGGAATTTAGTTCTTAAAAGCAGCAATGAGTCCTAATGTCATCATTTTAGAATTATATGGCACTTTCATGATGTATTTATATAGATAAAATATCAAATTTGTTGTTGCAAAGAAAAGGTTTTACCACAATCTGTTTGGCCCCTTTTTCCATGGTTAAAATTTTTTCCGAAGGCTTAATATATAATAAGACAAGTAAGTAATGTTAAATTTCAGGTATCCATATATATCAGGTATATAGCATCGCTTCTTAATACAGTGTACATCTATTTGTGATATTAAAGGTTTTTTTACAATATCTTTGCATATTATGTTTCCTAACATTATTTAGGGGTTCATGTTAGGTTATAAAAAGGGGAAATGTTCATTTTAAGTTGAGGAACTCTGGTGTGCATTGAAAGCACCTTAAACTTTTTACAGATTATTTACCAGTATACATGGTGTATTATTTGCAGGTTTGTGTTTCCAAGGGTTCTTAGATGCCTGTATAGAGATCGCACGTCGGAAGTTTTATGCCATGACAAAATATGAGATGCTGGAGAACTTGATGGACTATTGTGAAATGAATTATCACTCTAAAGATGAAGATCCGAGTAACAACCTTCCCAGGTTGCACTTCCGTCGACTGGGCCTTCAGTATCGTCAGGGTTCCATGTACGCTGTCCCACGTCATGTACTAGGTTTGTATTATTATTCTGTTTCAGTTTTTGTAAGAAACAATCTTAACCCCTCCTCCTTCCCCCACGAAAATAAAAAGAATATACAAATATTTAATGTTAAAACACCAAAAGGAACGTTGAAATGTGGCCACTTAAGGCAGGTGGTCTCTTCATACAGTTGATTTTGTATAGCTAAATAGTAAATTAATAAAGAACAAAGAAAAGTGGCTGTTTATGACCGGTGACTGCTTAGTACAGGTGGTCCTTATAGCAGGTTTTATTGTTTAATTATGGTAATCATACATCAATTGCAGATAATTAATTTTAAATTAAAGATATATGTTAATGAAATTATTTGTAATAAAGATACACAAGTGTCATTCTAGTGTGGAAATTGACTGCAGCACTTTTGAAATGAGTAACAAATAAGTGCAGTTTTGTTTTTAGCATGCCAGATGTTTAGGTCCTATGGTTTAGATATTGTAGTATAGATGAAACAATCATCATTGGATATATATCAGGACATGTCTCTGTAATCTGTTCCTGATTCACCCCTCCCTCCAATTAGCTGCATTGCAGTATAAGATATAGTGTCCCCAAGGATGGATGAGAGTTAGAGGGAAAATATAAATATTTGTATATATATTATATATGTATACATGTACATATTTAATTATGCTTCTTTTTATAAAATGTCTTTCATAAATGAAAATTTAAATGACCATTCAGTCTGGAGAGGTTGGTTTCGTTATTTGTTATTTTATAATGCCACATCAGACCATTTCATATGAATGGTGGTGACCAGTGTGAGTGGTGGAGGATAACACCACACCAGGATTATTTGATCTGTATGGTGGTGACCAGTGTGAGTGGTGGAGGATAACACCACACCAGGAATATATGATCTGTATGGTGGTGACCAGTGTGAGTGGTGGAGGATAACACCACACCAGGATTGCTTGATCTGTATGGTGGTGACCAGTGTGAGTGGTGGACGATAACACCACACCAGGATTGTTTGTTCTGTATGGTGTTGGCCTGTGTGAGTGGTGGAGGACAACACCACATCAGGATTATTTGATTTGTATGGTGGTGGCTAGTGTGAGTGGTGGAGGATAACACCACACCAGGAATATTTTACCTGTATGGTGGTGACCAGTGTGAGTGGTGGAGGATAACACCACACCAGGATTAATTATTTGATTTTTATGGTGGTGGCCAGTGTAAGTGGTGGGGGATAACACCACACCAAGAATATTCATTTGTTTGGCAGTGGCCAGTGATGATACTCTGACAGATCTTCTAACTTGCTACGGCTTGGGACACATACTCTGATAGATCTTCTGACTCACCATGACCTTGGGACACATACACTGACAGATCTTCTGACTCATTGTGACTTGTAGGTGGAACACTGACAGATTTTCTGATTGGCCACAACCTGAGAAAGTGCACGACTGTCACAACATTCAGACACTTTTCTCTTTACCTTCAGATCTTACAGAGGAGACCACCATAGCTGACCTTCTGACAGATAGAGAGAAGAGAATGCGCCACGGAGCGACAGAGGACATCGATGTGTTTCTCAAACAACGAAGGAGGTTAACTTACCAACCCAAGGCTTTGTCCAGCTCACCAAAACATCGTCTTGTGGCATGTGATTCAGAATAATGCTGTGTTGGACCATATTTCATCTTCCAGACCGCTTGACCATTTTCCATTGATGGCCACTTAATTGAATGTAGACTGTTTCACCTTTTAAGCCATAGAAAATGTTTTTAGACATTCCTGTTGAATACAAAACTATATGAAACAATGTTGAGCTCACTGTTCAGTATTTAAGGCTAATTTGGATGAATGGTCAAAGATTGATTAAATAAAGGGCATAACGGTTTTGCTATTACCAAAATATCTGTATGCCATCTCTTGCTGATAAACACAATATATGATGTATGTTAAAAAGGAATAACTATTTTATTCCATTTTCATCTCTTCATCGTTTCTTCCTTATAAGGAATTTCTTTGCTTTGTAATGGATCAGAAGGAGACCAATTGCTTGTTGCAATTTGCAATCATACCTGCAAACATACCTTGAATGTATGTAGGAATCACTCTGTGATAATAAATATTTTATGATATATTATATTATTGTTTCTTTGTGTTATAATCTATTTTGTTGACCTTTCCCCACTCTATGGAGCTTTTTTTATATTTTGTAGACACAGGTCTTACTCATAATCTGTTTTTATAGTATTAATGAAATTTGGTATTTTTAGACAGATAATGAATCATGATATAAATGGAATGTTCTTCTGTGCTTGTTTACATTTTTACAAAACTTGTATTATTTATCTCAATTTGTTCCTGTCATAAATATGAAATACTACTGTTTTATGTCTTTTCTTGCCAAGAATAACACATGAAGAAAATGATTTACTACTTGTATGACAAATTCTTATATTTCACTATGTTAGTCAAATATCAAAAAAAAAAAATGTTGTTGAATTTTTTGGACATCAGGTGAATAAAAAACTGTGTTCTTTAAATATTATTTAGAAACTTTTGAAAATATTTTGATAGTTTATGTATAAAGGAACAAGCAAAGTATACAGACTCCTTTTTCTTTACTTGTTTACTATGAAATTGTACCCCCTGTACAGAGCTGTAGATTTATTTATATCAAAATCATAATATATATATATATATACATTATATATGTTATATATTACTTTACAACTGTTGATTTAATCTTTTTGTTATATGTTATAAATGTAGTGTATAAATCATTATAATTTAGAGGGTATAATGCTTCATGTTTTTGGACATACATTACGTTTTTTGATAAAATATTTTATTTTAGATGCATGTACAATTCCTTCAAGTATTATTTTTAAGAAGTGATGACATTCTGGGTCTTGATTCATACAATGTTTTGTAATGGTGGATAACTTTTAAGTGTTTTCTGATCAACAGTCTCAGTCATTTACCTTCTCAGATAATATCTGTGAGATATGTTAGAAGTTTTGGACCTCCTGTATCAATAAGTAAAATATTATCTGTGAGATATCTTAAAGTTAGAAGTTTCTGACTTCCTGTATCAATAAGTTACCTTATAAAGGTTCTCATTGAGCTCTTTTATAAGTGTTCTCTGAGTGATCTTATAAGTGTTCTCTGAGTGATCTTATAAGTGTTCTCAGATTTATCTTATAAGTGTTCGCAGAGTGAACTTATAAGTGTTTTCTGAGTGGTATATAAGTTTGTTTCTGAGTGATCTTGTAAGTGTTCTCTGTGACTTTTCTCATAAGTGTTCTCTGAGGCCTCATATAAATGTCCTCTGTGACTTTCCTGATAAGTGTAATCTGAGGTCACTCATAAGTGTTCTCTGTGAAATATCTTTGTTGTGCTTTAGGTGTGCTGTCAAATATAATAAGTGTCCTTTGTGAGATACAAGTGTTTTCTAACAGTTCTGTGTTTGTGCATTATCTATCTGTGCACATCATAATACTTAGAAATGTTTCCTGTTTCTAGCGAACTTAAGCATTGTTGAAAACTCATTGCAAAATTACTATAAGAGAGATAAGAGTTACTTTGGCAAGCAATGTCTAAATACATTACCTGTTTATTTTGATATGACAAGGTTTAAGAATCAAAGACTTTCATAAGTGCAGATAAAGCTACACTTTTCATGACAAGTTTGGCTGCTTGTCACAAGACACTTAATTCTAGAGTTTGTGATTCTGTCTCTGATTTTACGAGGAATGTCTATCATATGAAATGGTGCCAGAACTGTCTGGAATTCTACTTTTACAATTATTTAGATCCTTTCCCAGCTTGAATAATTTCATATAATATGTAACAGAGAAGTATTTTTATAAATAGTTTTATACCCTACTGTATCATGTCAGTTATAGCGTGATACGATATTAATTATCCTCAGATTTTCTATTGTACATGAGAAGGAGATTTTCTGGCATGAATCTGGAATTTAGAAATCATTATACTTAAATCAACAAAGATTTTCTTTACAGTACTCTGAAATAAGATCTATTGAATCCAAAATATTTTAAAACACTTGAGTTGTTGCAAAAATGATGAATTGTGTGAAAATGTAATTCTACAACTGAATGAGATAGAAGAAATATACATCCCATAATACTCTAGAGACATCATTTATCAATTCATTCAAATTTATTATTACAATAGGCCAAGCTGAGCTTAATAGAATCAAAGCCTATAAACATAATTGTGCAATGTATTTTTGTTTTTATGTTAATTTAGCTGCTGCTCCATTGAGCACTTGTTGGTCAGCCTGTGATCTAGCTGTGTGCTACCTGTTGTCTTTTGATTGGCTTTTACATCAGAAGATTTGTATTTGTTCATTTATATACTATATACAATAGGTATATTGCTTGGGTTGATATCTGATTGTAAGTCATGTCTAGGGGAAACGACAGAGGTCAGTGTAAAGTTATATATTACTTGGGCTGATATCTGGTTATAGGTCATGTCTAGGGGAAACAACAGAGGTCAGTGTAAAGTTATATATTACTTGGGTTGATATCTGATTGTAAGTCATGTCTAGGGGAAGCGACAGAGGTCAGTGTAAAGTTATATATTACTTGGGCTGATATCTGGTTGTAAGTCATGTCTAGGGGAAATGACAGAGGTCAGTGTAAAGTTATATATTACTTGGGCTGATATCTGGTTATAAGTCATGTCTAGGGGAAATGACAGAGGTCAGTGTAAAGTTATATATTACTTGGGCTGATATCTGGTTATAAGTCATGTCTAGGGGAAATGACAGAGGTCAGTGTAAAGTTATATATTACTTGGGCTGATATCTGGTTATAAGTCATGTCTAGGGGAAATGACAGAGGTCAGAGTAAAGTTATATATTACTTGGGCTGATATCTGGTTATAGGTCATGTCTAGGGGAAGTGACAGAGGTCAGTGTAAAGTTATATATTACTTGGGCTGATATCTGGTTATAAGTCATGTCTAGGGGAAGCGACAGAGGTCAGTGTAAAGTTATATATTACTTGGGCTGATATCTGGTTATAAGTCATGTCTAGGGGAAGCGACAGAGGTCAGTGTAAAGTTATATATTACTTGGGCTGATATCTGGTTATAAGTCATGTCTGGGGGAAACGACAGAGGTCAGTGTAAAGTTATATATTACTTGGGCTGATATCTGGTTATAAGTCATGTCTAGGGGAAATGACAGAGGTCAGTGTAAAGTTATATATTACTTGGGCTGATATCTGGTTATAAGTCATGTCTAGGGGAAATGACAGAGGTCAGAGTAAAGTTATATATTACTTGGGCTGATATCTGGTTATAGGTCATGTCTAGGGGAAGTGACAGAGGTCAGTGTAAAGTTATATATTACTTGGGCTGATATCTGGTTATAAGTCATGTCTAGGGGAAGCGACAGAGGTCAGTGTAAAGTTATATATTACTTGGGCTGATATCTGGTTATAAGTCATGTCTAGGGGAAGCGACAGAGGTCAGTGTAAAGTTATATATTACTTGGGCTGATATCTGGTTATAAGTCATGTCTGGGGGAAACTACAGAGGTCAGTGTAAAGTTATATATTACTTGGGCTGATATCTGGTTATAAGTCATGTCTAGGGGAAATGACAGAGGTCAGTGTAAAGTTATATATTACTTGGGCTGATATCTGGTTATAAGTCATGTTCAGGGGAAACAACAGAGGTCAGTGTCATAGTATTAGTTAGATATATATAAATGTATATATAACATCCCTAAACCTAATACATGTATCCTCAAGCATCAGGGTTTGATGGGAATTCTTTTCACTAAATTCCATGTTGTATATGGAATTATACTCCATTTACTTTTATGGATCCTTTTTTACCCTTTGATATTTACAGAGAATTGATGGAAAAGAATGTCACATGGATTGTTTAAATTCCATGACAATAAAAAAAGTTGTTTGTTTGTTTTAATGTATGTCTCCAATCAAATGATCTAGGGGCATACAGTGTTACAGTGTTTGGTTAATGTATCAGTCTGTCTGTCCATCCATCTGTCTGTCTTTGGTTTAGGAATTTTACCTCACTTTGGTCAATTACTTATACTGAGGGCATTTATGTTTCATTGATAATTGGTATTTCTTATCATTAATCAACATTGATAGAATCTCGCTATGTGGATGATAATTCTGTAGATTTTTACATTTATTAGATCTTTTCCAAGAATTTCCCTAAGTTTAATACTTAGTATACATGTACGGTAACCATGACTTGCTTTCATCTGCATTGATTTTTGAGGCAAGTTTTATTCAAGTTTATCAGAGCTTATATACTATCAAATAATAATTATTATACTTGTAGATAGATATAAGAACATAGTTTTTATACATGAAGTGCCATGTACAATGCCATGGGTTTTTGCGGGTATTTACTTCTATAGCTGTATTTAACGATTGCTAAGAACATCGAGGGTCTTAGAGAAGCAAGCTTACCAGTAACGTCCTGACATTCTAAAATCATACTATGCTGCATTTGTTTCATTGTCATTTCTGTAATTAACATTTGTGTATTTTATTCTTTTACAAATCTTGAAGACAGTTTTTCTACAGAGAATAATTGAAATGCAGGTTCTCCCAGTATAATGATGTAGAAATAAAATTCAGTAACTGAATTAATATGATTTTTGATATTCTGGAGTATTAAACTATCATTGTGAACAAAAGCTCTGAAATACTCTTATATTTATTTACATGATAAATGTAGGTATAATGATGCTATGTACTTTGTACTTGTTGTATATTTCTTATATTAATGGAGTTATTCTTGGTGTAAGGGGATATATTATATCATTTTTACCAGAGTTTTGAAGCAAATGGTACCATTGATTAATTAATACGTTATATTATATCTAAGAGTCTATCAATCTGTTTTCATGTTAAAATTGATTTATAACAATCTAATGTGATGAATTAATGCGATATTTAAGTGTTATACTTATAGATACACTATGTCATTAAAACAGTTGAAAGCTATGCAGGCCCGCTATATCATTATGTGTATATGCTGGTAGATTGTCATTAAACAGGTACTTGCCCATTATGTTTATGTGCAATGTTGGCTGTCTGTCATTATGTATATGTGCTATGCTGGCCCGCCATCATTGTATATATGCTGGTTCACTGTCATTGTGTATATGTGCTATACTGTCATTGTGTATATGTGCTATGCTGGCCACTGTCATTGTGTATATGTACCATGCTGGCTGGCTGTCATTATGTAAATGTGCAATGCTGGTTCACTGTCATTGTGTATATATGCTATGCTGGCACACTGTCATTGTGTATATGTACTATGCTGGCCCACTGTCATTGTGTATATGTGCAATGCTGGTTCACTGTCATTGTGTATATATGCTATGCTGGCCACTGTCATTGTGTATATGTGCTATGCTGGCCATTGTCATGGTGTATATGTGCTATGCTGGCCACTGTCATTGTGTATATGTGCTATGCTGGACCACTGTCATTGTGTATATGTGCTATGCTGGCCACTGTCATGGTGTATATGTGCTATGCTGGCCACTGTCATTGTGTATATGTGCTATGCTGGACCACTGTCATGGTATATTTGCCATGCTGGCCCACTGTCATTGTGTATATGTGCCATGCTGGCCACTCTCATTGTGTATATGTACTATGCTGGACCACTGTCATGGTATATTTGCCATGCTGGCCCACTGTCATTGTGTATATGTGCTATGCTGGACCACTGTTATGGTATATTTGCCATGCTGGCCCACTGTCATTGTGTATATGTGCTATGCTGGCCACTCTCATTGTGTATATGTACTATGCTGGTCCACTGTCATGGTATATTTGCCATGATGGCAAATTGTCATAATGTATATATTATGCTGGCTTACTGTCATTGCATATTGACTATGCTCATCCAGTTATTGTGTATTCGCTACGACGGCTCTCTGTCATTGTTTATTAGCTATGCTGGCTTTCAGTTGTTATCTATTTGTTGTTTGCTACATTGACCCACTTTCATTGTCTATATGCCACACTGACCCACTGTCTTTGTGTATTTGCTATGCTGGCTTCCTTTCATTGTGTATTTGTTACAGTCACCCACTGTTATTGTGTATTGGCAATGCTTGACCCATTGTCATTGAGTATTGGTTATGCTTGACCCACTGTCATTGTGTATTGGCAATGCTTGACCCATTGTCATTTTGTATTGGTTATGCTTGAACCATTGTCATTGTGTATTGGCAATGCTTGACCCATTGTCATTGTGTATTGCCTATGCTTGACCCACTGTCATTGTGTATTGGCAATGCTTGACCCACTGTCATTGTGTATTGGCAATGCTTGACCCACTGTCATCACGTGTTGGCTATGCTTGACCCACTATGATCGCGTATTGGCTATGCTTGACCCACTGTGATCGCGTATTGGCTATGCTTGACCCACTGTGGTTGTTTATATGGATGGCTGACAAACTGTCGTCATGTATTTGCTTTGTTAGTATGTTGTAATTATTCATATGTTAAATTATGCTGATCCAATGTAAATTATATGCTATGCTAACTCATTATATGTATTATGGTATTTCAATGTCATTATAACATATGCTATAATTGTGGCCTCACATGTATTTACTATACTGGCCTCTTACCTCATTATGTATCTATAGTATACTAACCCACTGTTCTGTACTGCTATATCATTGCTCAAGACTAAGAGTTCATGTACATCGTATTACAATACCTAGGTAAGACACATTTCTATGTGAACCATTTGCTCAATTATTTATCTCATGCTTTGCTTGGTATTGTTTGTTACATGTTAAGATATTCAAGAAATAAAGGTTACCTTATACTAAAGGATTCGGTTTTAGCGATTAGTGTGATTAACAAGTCGATGCGAGTTGGTTTAACAATACTGTATCTTAGCTACATGTGGTTGTAAGTGGCTGATTTAGCAACAAGAGCAAAACGGTGCTTGATATCCATTGATTAGGTGGTAGCCCTTTGTAGTGTGAATATTTGACATACTTATGTTTACTGTGACATGGGGCATAGGGTAATACTTTCATCTTCAAAATCGGTCACAGAGGAGTCACTGGTGTGGCTTTAACCCTAGTCCTTTAAACTTCAAGCCAATCACACTATCTGGCTACACTGGCTCTAGTATGAGTGTAACTCTACTGATATGCCACAGTACAACCTCAAGCCAATCACACTATCTGGCTACACTGGGTCTATCAACGAGTGTAACTCTACTGATATGCTACAGTACGACCTCGAGCCAATTACACTATCTGGTTTCACTGGCTCTAGTAATGTGTGTAACTCTACCGATATGCCACAGTACAACCTCGAGCCAATCACACTATCTGGCTACACTGACTCTAGTAATGAGTGTAACTCTACTGATATGCTACAGTACGACCTCAAGCCAATCACACTATCTGGCTACACTGACTCTAGTAATGAGTGCAACTCTACTGATATGCTACAGTACGACCTCAAGCCAATCACACTATCTGGCTACACTGACTCTAGTAATGAGTGCAACTCTACTGATTTCTACAGTACAACCTCAAGCCTATCACACTATCTGGCTACACTGGCTCTAGTAATGAGTGCAACTCTACTGATATGCTACAGTATGACTTCAAGCCAATCACACTATCTGGCTACACTGGCTCTAGTATGAGTGTAACTCTACTGATATGCTACAGTATGACTTCAAGCCAATCACACTATCTGGCTACACTGGCTCTAGTAATGAGTGCAACTCTACTGATATGCTACAGTATGACTTCAAGCCAATCACACTATCTGGCTACACTGGCTCTAGTAATGAGTGTAACTCTATTGATATGCTACAGTATGACTTCAAGCCAATCACACTACCTGGCTACACTGGCTCTAGTAATGTGAGTGCAACTCTATTGATATGCTACAGAATGACTTCAAGCCAATCACACTACCTGGCTACACTGGCTCTAGTAATGAGTGTAACTCTATTGATATGCTACAGTATGACTTCAAGCCAATCACACTATCTGGCTACACTGGCTCTAGCATTAAATGTTACATCACTGATCTGCTACAATATGGCATTCTACACCTCATTTTCCACATTTAAACACAACCAAGAATATTTGACTTTTATTTTATTCTGACAGGCTTCATCAGCCTAATCTTATACATATCATGTACTCCCGAACAGGAGTAGCATCTTCATACATAACATGTCCAAAAATCAGTACATAGTATAGCATTGCAACACTGTGTAATGCTTTACATGCTAGTAAGCAAAAACAAATGACACCTGTATCTAGTTCACTTCAATGAGTGACAAAGATGAAGAGAATTCAATATTACACTGCATACAGTATTTAGTATACGAGTGCATAGCAAACATAAAGAAACAAGTTACTGACTTAAATAAAAAACTTCATTCAATGACATCCATTGGAAATTAATTTAACACATATAATTTGAAGGATTAAAAAGGGAAAACTCTAAACTGTAACGAGATTGAATTGTATGTACAATCTAACACTCTACGAGTTATATCTGTTAGTTTTTTCAAGATGTGTTTAAGAGTCTTCAGTCAATTTTATCAAGCAGCCCATTCCCAGATTTCCGCACTTTTGAGCAAATTTTATCTATGGGAGCAGTTGTGATATGTCTTACAATTCATATGCTATGACACTGAATGCATAAAAATGCAAATATATACATTTACTATACTATAGTGTATTTTTCATGTAGCATGTTGGATGTCAAGTCAGATAAAATTGAGGTAGGACAGAGGGATGTGCAGCAGAAGAGAGGACAAAATGATGCCTTAGTGTTCAGTTAAACTTCAAACCAATGCAATAAGTACCGAATACAACCTATTCTGGAGGATCCTTTACATCCAGTATAAAGAATGACTGAGACAAAAAACTCTACTGGAAAATTCAGACATCGATTTATGGCATGTGTGAATAATCTGCTTTGGAAAGAGTTTTATTCTATACACTCAATATGAAGTATAATATAAAATAGGTTGCAGAACAGACTAAACATAATCTTTATGCAATCCTGGCAATTACCAGTATATAGACCTCAAAAAATGTTCTGTGATGAAAACTCTCTATGAAAGATAAAATGGTCAAAAAGGCTAAGCTTTAAAAATTTTGTCAGACCTGTTGATGTTTACAAGTAGAATTACTATCAGATTGCCCAGTTCTCATATACTGTAAATATTCTAAAATGTTTAAAATTTGGTCAACCAGAAACAAAAGATTAAACTGCTTACGAAAATAATCAAAATGTCATCATCGAAGGAAAAAGACACTCAAGGTTACATAAATGCAAACTGTGTCTCTTGGAGTGATTAAAATTTAGAAAAAGCATATATACCTTTTATGTGAATGCTCTATAAATGTATGTGAATTTCGTATTTCTTGCATCCCAAGTTGAAATAAAATATCTTGCATCCTAATTTAAAAACAAATATCTATTGATATATATATTTCCATGTGAAAATTATTCCTCTAAAATAGGTCCAACAAACAATTTGTAGAGAAGTGGCATAATTCAATGTCAGTCACAATGTCTGACAAGTCATCAATCCTTTTCAGAAACTGTATGCAAGATAAAGCGAGTAGAAATCAGTGATTTTAATAATACTGGAGTAACTCTAGTAATGATAGAGAGAAAAGAGTATCTCTTTACCTCAAAGAGAGGCTATTTACTGAAATGCCCTACAAAATTATTCACGTTTTGGGCCATACATAAAATAAATGCAATTAATATCATTTAAAAACTTTTTCTATGCGTCATTTGACCACAGGTTATTAATATAAACAAAACTTCTATTTATAGCACAAAAAATTTCAGCATGACAGCATTATAAAATTGAATACAACATACTTATTTAGAAATCTATTCAACTATTATGAAAAGAAGAAATTCTCCAGCAAAAACATTATGTCTGCAAGCACTGTGGCAAGAATTAATAATAATAAAGAGCACTATTCACTTGGTAAACATTCAAATATTGTATTGTAATAATTTCTATATTATGAAAACTTCTACAGAAAAACAAAATCATAGACATGTACAATAACATAAAAAGAATGGAGGATCTGAGCAAAAAGTGTGAACATAAGTGTGAACTTTGATTGTCAATGATTTTATACGAAGTCTAGACTAGCTTTTATTCCATTTCAGTATCTTTCTTTAATTGTTATAAAGTCAACTAACCATGACAAAAATCTTCTCATGGAATGCACAAGATCGCAAATACTCACTCCATTTATATTTTGTATTTTAGTCACCTACCAAATCTATTGTTCTAAACTTGGAAAATTTTCTGCCCCACTAGAGAACAAAAGAAAGGTGTGTACAAAGCACGAGTCAAAATGGTCAATCAGTAATCACAATCTTGCGTATTTATCTTGAATGATGTCAAGAAAATTATTCTAAAAATTACTTCAATTAAAAACAGTTCTAATTTAAAAGTAAAAGTATTGCTTTGTTGCATCTAAATCGCCAATAAAATCCACAGTTGATATAAAACATATAGCACTTTTAAAAAGTTTTTGTCGGTTTGCATGACAATAACTGATTTGTTTATACAAATAATTAAAACCCACAACACTGTTGACAAAAAGCACTTGGTGCATATCACAAAATCATAAACATCAACAAGATATTCATTGCAAAACAGAAGCTGAAACACAGAGTATCCTTATATGTAGGTAGCGACAATGTCTACATCAAGGATATATATTGCCCTATATAAGTACTTCATCAATGGATTACCTTGGAGACTATAACACACTTATATCCCGAATCAGGACAACTCTTATTCAAAACGATACCTGTACAACTATAACGAGAATATAGAAAATTCTTGAAAAAGGTGATGTAAATTGAACTAGACAACTCCACAGAGCTAAGGTAGCCAAACATCGTATCTTATTTTTTGATGAGCATTCCTTGTTTAGGTCAAGTTGTTAAATAAGAAATTTCAGACTCTGAATAATAATAATCAGTTAAATATGGACCTTTATATAGTAAATGACGATATCACAATTATCTGCCTCCCTTATCTGTACACCTGATGCCCAAGTGTAGAGTAGGGATTGGTCATCACGATATAGCTAACATACTGTAGAAAGTCATATCCATAGACAAAAATACTATCAGTAAACAAAGATTTTGTGATGGAAAATTCTTCTGGTATATCATCCACAGGAGAATTTAAAACAAAATTTTCTCTCCCAATGAACTAGATATCTGTCATGAACGTAGTTCATAGATCACTATGACACACTGAACAGAGCAGACACTCGTTTCAGCAGATCGACTAAGATACCGTAACAATAATGCAATGATATATGGGGTAAGATGATCGAAAATGTAGTGACGATTTGCACATATCCACTACACAGAGCAAATATACTTTGTCGCACGGTATGTACACCATAACATTACGATTCTCTCCTTATGTACAATCGATAGAGCACTATTTACAGTTATATACTACTCTCAATATCACATAAAAAACATAATTAATAAAAATATGCTAAGTACTGAGGGTAAAAGTAATTGGTTTGGAGTTGTTTTCCTTGAAGATATAGTCTCTTTTTTCACAGTTGACGGGATATTTTTGTATGACAAAAGTACTTTCAGTTTGTACTTTCAGTTTGTCCTCAGCTTTTTTTTTTCATTTTTTCTTTGAATGCAGCATTTCCATCAGCAGAGTCTGGTCAGGAACTTGACCGTTTAAATGCTTATAGTACAGAAACTCCTCCGCCCGTATACTTATCAGTCTTACTTCTGGCAGGCGGAGTAACACCTGACCAAATTTATCTTTTACATGAGGATAAAAGTTTACACAGTATTCCATTAGGGCTGCATTCACTTGTTCTTGTGACTGCTCTACAAGTTGCCGACTCTCAAGACCAGGAATATCTGTCAAGAAAAAACAAACTTCACTCAATTTTACAAGACTCAAAACCACAGAACTTTCTTCACGTTACCTTTCCCCTTTTTTCCAAATGCAGAGGAAACTCTCTACTCAAACAAAATCTATGAAAATTCTTATGATCCATTAAATTTTATCATTAAATCCAGACCATAGTTCAAGAAAGAAAGCAACCAAATATTCTGTAAAATTGATTATCTAGCTTATCTGTACATGTATTGTTTTGTATTTTTTTTGTCTTCTTTTATATCATCATTCTTAGAAAAGTCCTCCTTGCATATGTATCTGCTTTTTATATTTCAATTAAACTTGAGTAGCTAGATGAATTGCTAATAAGACCCTTCCTCTCCATCTTTTGTGTTAGTAAATACATAGATCAAAGGACAGTAAACCAAGGTACACAAAGTAAACCGAGGTACACAAAGTAAACCAAGGTACACAAAGATTCATCTAAAGTAATAAGAAGTACACCGACAGACCTCAAGCTGTTCACACATTATCATTATATTATATTATTATATTATATTATTATTATATCATTATTATATTAACCTATCACTCAGAAGAGCAAAACAATGTCATACCTGGATTTAAAAGTATGAGAAATTTGAGGCACAGGTATTCGTTGATGTCTATTTTTAGTTCCCTCATTTTACGCACTAATTCTAGGATCATCTCCTTGGCATCCGTAAGTCCTAGTTTATCCAGACAATTTAAATCCAGTAAACGACCATTAGGCTGCCAAATACAAGAAAGGAAAAGTTGAACTTATCTCTAAATGAAGCTATGCTTTGAAAATGGTTAAAGAAAATTAGATTTATTATCTATAAAATAGCCTTAAAATTACACATCATAAACACTGTATCTTTCCAGAAATTAACACAGGAAAAAGATGATGAGTTCAAAATAATTACCAATGTTAGTTGTCCTGACCACACATCTCGAACAAGCCTATGTGCAAAGTCTAAAATCAAAATTTCGCTCCAGCAATTTTGCAACAATTTCATTTGATCTTCAACCTGTGGGTAAAGTACATATTTAAAAATTGTTTTCTTTTAGTTCACGGATAATATAATAAATAAATGTATATTTAACATAAATTATGGTCAAGAATTGAGTTAGATGGAATTTCTTGTTCTGACCTGAATTGAACAATGAAATACCCAACACCTTCAGTTCTATACCAAAGAATACCATTACCATAAAACATTATACATCTGGTTGGAATCATAATTCACTGAACAAACTTTTGGCTTGGAACAATGATGCCTTAATCACAAACAGGTTGAATTACTGATTTCCTAATTACCTGGTGATGACATCAGGGTAAGAATCATTGATAATTTTGCCAGGTTTCTAATATTCAACTATATCATATCCTACTATATAATATTAGTGGGGTTTTTGTTTTGAATATTTTTTCAATTTGGAATTTTGTCCCATTAGCAAAATGCTAAAACATCAATGTTTGGGGAAAATTTTACAAAAATCTTGGAAAAAATCAATGAAATTTCCATTGGGAAGGGTCCTTATAATGGACCTGATCTGAAGGAATAAAATCACACTGAATATTCTACTTGCCTTTAAATCTTTGAAAAAGAATGAAGTCCTAGCCCACTCCACCATTAAGAATAAAAGTTGATCCGATAATTTACACAGCACATGTATAAGTCTGTTTGGTTCACTAACAATATCCTCATGCCCATACTCTGAGAGTAAAAACGACGTTAGCTTTTGTTTGATTTCTGTCTCATCTGTCATACTTAATTTCATGTCCGTTATTAAATGAGGCACGAATGGCACAATTGGTGGGTGATATGACATTGGGTGAAAGTGGTTGTAATGGCTGTTGCTGGGCGATGGCGGGTAATGGTTCCTGACAGCTGGAGACATCACAGGCGACTGTTGTTGATAGGTAAGAGGCATTGAGTATGGAACCTGTAAACAGAGAAGACTATAGTGAATATTTGTCTAAACAGAATGGTATCCATACTCCAGAGGGGAAGATTTTATGGCTTTAACACCGTAAACAGGATATATTTTTCACTGAAGTCAAACATGGAAATAACATTGTTCAATTATTTCATTTTACATTAATAATTGAACATCTCACATCAAAATTAACGATTATTCCCCAAAACATGGTAACATATAATGTTCCATTGTTGCTTTTTGCTACCAGCGAGTATTTAAGAAATTTGACTTACCTGAGTAGCATTTGGTGTGGTTGGGGAGTGCTGGGAACTGGGAGCCCTACTGAGATCGGCTGGAGGAGAATCTGGCATTGAAGGTGATGGTAGACTTGACAGGGGAGAGGAGTTCATGGTGTATCCCATGCCACCCTCCGATGCCATTTGTTGAAGTAATGCTGGATCCGGCTTTACATCCTGGTCCCCATTCTGCATCAAACCAATTCCATTTCCCAGTCTCATCTGGCATGATGCTAGAAGCTGCTGTTGCTGCCTGATCGCTTGTTGTTTCAATGCTCGGTCCCTTTTATACATGGGACCAAACTTGTTTCTTCCCCCTCGCATTCTGTCTTGACGTACAGCTACAAATTCATCATACATTTTTACCAAATTGAATAATGAAATCTAATATACGTGCATAAGAGTATAACAATTATGTCATTCTTTTCTAAAGAAAGCAAAGTGAAATAAGTGAATTTCATACATAACAGCCTAAAAGACCTGGCTTTTCGATACATATAAGTTTATACATGTAATAGAGGAGATTTGATGGGAGAAGTAGTTGAAGTACATGGTAAAAGACACTTGTGAAAAACATTAGAATCTTAAGAAAGTTAAAGGTTGCTTATTCAGTCTTTTCGTTATACAGAGTTATTTCCCATTTGAGCAGGTATCTGACGTCAAATCATTGTGACGTCAACCAGTTCTATGGCAACTGGTGTAACGAAAAGACCCAATTATTAAATAAATATTTTGAATGGGTTTGTGTTTAATGACACTCGCGTGTCATTAACTGAAAAATTTCTTCATGCAATAATATAAGTCCATTTTGCATTGAAAGGAGAGGTCCCTATTCCCCAAAACTTAGCTTATCAAACGAGGTCATAAAAAACAATAATCATGGTGAGAATGCATTTTTGTTTAAAATCATCAACTGAAAATTTGTACTGAAGAAGAATACTTGATATGTTACTAGAATTTATCTAAGTTTTCTAATTATGATTTATTTTAAACCTCTCTTCATTATGTATTTTCATTTTGAATCTATTCTAGAAATCTATTCACCAAATTTACAACTTTCGAAATTTCTGATCATGAGTAAAAATCTCAGTTTAACAAAAAACTGCATACATGTAGTTGTCTGTGCATCATGAATTCTCTGGACATCCATCGAGGGAAACATCAATGTTTTTGTTACAATTCATGAAACCAATCACAAAATAAACGTGTCAATTTAAAATAAGTATTTGCATCACATATTGATTTGAATTTCTATAACTACCACCTACCTTCTAACTTCATTCCCACACTTAGACATTTTTGAAAACGACAATATGGACAACGCTTCCTCTGACTTTTGTCTATCATACAACTTCTGTTGTCTACACAAGAATAAACTTTCTTATTCTGCACGGTACGTTTGAAAAATCCTGAAAATCAAGAGGTAACTTGTTATAGATGTGTCATCATTCATGCCATGATCACAGGCAGTAGACGCAATGACCCTGTGACCCCAATGTGTACAATGTATAATATAATCTATTATATTATACACATTGTGGGCACAGGGTCCTTGCGTCTATGCCCTGTGGCCATGGTATGGTTTGTATCACAGTATCAGGATCACTAAAAATATGCACTACAACAGCTTTTCCGAAACCCACTTGACCATCTGACATTTCTGGTAAAAATTAGCTGGGCCAGGTAAAACTTTCCCTATCATTTCATTAAGATATGAAGCTTTGCCTGAAAAATGTCCTGTACACACTGCTACCATCACTTCCTTTTGAATAACTGAAGGCCTCACTATGAGAATTAATCTGTATATTTTATTCTTAAAGCATTTTATCCACACTGTCTTGGTCTGCCCAGCTATAAATGGATACTAACTTCACAAGAGAAGTAACATGCAATAGGGTCAAACAAACTGAAAGTCACCTGACGGCTTGTTTTAAAGTGCTATTAGAATGCTGGAGAATTTTGCGTTTTCATGTAATACTAATTGAAATATTCCTCCATTGATAGAAATGACAACTTTTCCTGCTTCAGTATTTCTCTGGGAGATGTTTTAAAATACCGATTTGCCTAGTATCACCAACAAAATAAAAGAATTTCCGTTTAACTTGTTACAGAACCTTTGTACAACTTTTAACGTTATTTAGTATGACGTCACAATTCAAAGTTTAATGTAATAATGAAAAATCAGGGAAAAGTAGCACCTGTACAACTTCTGACGTCACATATTATGGCGATTAACTACTGAAAAAAGCTATCGAACTTTTTATTGCTTATTGTATATATCTTGAGATCGGCGTCACGCATGAGCATAATATTTTGTGAGCGACTCGTTTATGTAGATAGACACATAATATAGAAAAATTGTGATCATTCTAATAGCACTTAACAAGAGAAATTCAACTTGTACCAGAAAAAGTCAGGATAAAGGACCAATTGTCCAGTATCTGGTATCAATTGTCCAGTATTCGGTATCAATTGTCCAGTATCCGCTATCAATTCAAAAAATTCAAATCAAAATTACTGAGAAATGAGTCTGTGTAAATGCGAAGCTTTTATAACATGCTCATGTTAAACTGAAAGTAACGAGCCTTCACGGCAGGGAGAAGGATATAAGGTTAACACAGGATCAAGTTTTGTTAAGACACTGGAATAATAAGTAGAAACTTTCAGAGGCAGTAAGTTACTAAGTTAGAGAGAATTTCATCTCAGACATTAAAGAGATAATTTCTTAACTTTCTTTACCTGTAACATGCATATGAGCTTGATTGTTCGTTTTGTATTGTTCTTGTTTAATCAACTTTATCTCAATTAAATAGTGACTGCACTTGCCTGATGCATTACAAGGAAATACATATATATCTATGATATGCACCTATGTAAAGCAACTAGTGATCTTTCACATGCCGAACAGATCAACAAAGTCTGAGAAAACGTACAGTTAAACAGAGTCTTATATGTCAAGTATCATACAATTTACTCTCATAGTGATTGAATACGATATAAAACCATATGACTTTTACCTTTACAGCTTTCACAAGTCAGTAGGCCATAATGATATCCCGATACTTTATCCCCACACACTGGGCATAGCTCCTCAAAGCAATACTTCACATCCGGCGAAAACTGCATATCGTTCCCGGTCCCAGATGCTGTAAAACACATCTCCTTTATTAAATCATCACTGGATTTATCCCATTCATTATTCATATTGATCTATTTAGAAATGGTTTCCTAAGCAACCTTTACATCAGTTTACAATGAAAAAGTCAATGGTATGCTTCTTTCACATGTATTGGTTACCTCCATAAACAATTGTCATGGTAACGATTGAAGGGATATGGCATAAAAATTTGATCTTTAATAACCAGATATTGAAACTTAAGCACCAATTAGGTCTACACTGCTTCTGTCAACTGTACACAGGTGTTTTTTTGGTTTGCTGCAAGGTATGTTAAAGTTATAATTTTCAGTATCTTTTTTAGTATTAAAATGACATTTCATGCTTGCCTTCATCATGATTGTTACATTATCAGTGGCATAGCCCCCTTAATGATAAAACGTAAAAGAATACACAAAAATTTGTATGACATAGGTCTATTATAATTAATATTTACATGTATCTGAAAGTATACAGTTCTTGTAAAAGCTTACAGTTCACATTGTTTGTATGGAATTTGTTTACATCAAAATGCTAAAATGGTGAGGTTTCGAGGAGTTTCGCCTCCTCAATTCTTAGCCCCAGAGCTTTTGCCTTTTTGCTATTCGGGTTTTATTCTAATTTACAGAATTTTAAGCCAGTAACAACACTGATACGTACTATATCCTTCCTATAAACTTTATGACCCTGGTTCTATCCTTAAGCACAAATCCCCCTCCCCTTCCAAAACAAAAAATCATTTACATGTATTTTCATAATTTCCTTGATGAAACACTTCTCTCTAATATTCAATGTCACTGTGACATGCATTTTCATGTAACTACTTTAGATCATTCATTGTAATCCCCACCAGGAGAAACATATAATTATATAGTGTAGATCATTCCAGCGAAGTTTTTCAAAACTGTTGAAAAAAAGAGGGAGGAAAATCATTCTGAATATTTAAGATAGTCAACGGTACTATGTACCACGGCATTCATATATTTGTTACACCACCCTGGCCTATGTTTGTAGAAAGTTTCAAGAACATCACAGCAAAAAATGTGACAGGAAACGTGTGCATGATTGGGTCTTTGAAAAGAGTGTTTTCTTTTGTGAAGTGTCAGAGGAAAAGTTGTCACAAGCGAATAGTTTACTGTCCGATTAGTGAGAAACCTTCACTAACTGTCTCACCTAATTATTGAATATGAAAACCAATTTAAGACTTGTATGAGCACATGCCTTCAGTCCTGCTTAATTTTATTAAACTTCTGTAGTCAAATTCAGACAAGAGTTATGAAGTTATGAAATAGTAACTAACAGCAAAGTACAAAAAAATAAACCAAAATGCGATTGCAAAATGGGGGCCAGGTAGCGCAGTCGGTAGCGCACTCGCTTCTCACCAAAGCAACCCCGGTTTGATTCCCGTCATTGTACGTGAGATGGTGAGACTGTCACCAACTTGGCTTAGTGGGTTTTCTCTGGGTACTCTGGTTTCCTCCCACACAAAAAACAAGCAAGATTAATATAAGTTGTTAACTTATTTTCTTTATCATTGTAAAATAACTTAAAATTTAAAAAGGTCACCAAAGGCTTCCATGGCTACAAGTGACCGAAAAAGAGAACCAAATTAAATGTACAGTCAAACGTGTATTAGCATTTCTCTCTCAAGTATTTTCCTGCAAAGTTATTCTATAAATGAAATCAGGGATAATTCTGCTCATTTTTTATGATGAGGGAAACTTTCGTTTTTGACAAATTTCAAAGATAGAATGTAACAAATCATGAATTTCTATAAGAGAATTCTAAATATTATGAGAGATTCTCTCAATTTCGTAGCCAAAACTTATCCACCAATGATTTTCTCAGCATCAACTGCGGACGTATTAACTCTGCAATCAACTGTAGAATGATGCCTATTACAGTATGTGTATCATACATTAATGAATCAAAATTTTGACTGTTGAAACACTACCATAATGCACTCACAAACATTTCTATGACTTCATATTAAACTAAGCATAGACACACAGAAATACATGTAATGTAATTGTTAGTTCATTTAATATTAACTTCATTCTGTTGTGGTTGTGCCCTATAGAAATTGAATGGTTGACTGACGTTTTACATCACTTTCAACAATTTTTCAGTTATATCACGACATGGAACAGGAGGTAACCAGCCTCTTAAACATGCATAATACATGTACATGTATAGGTGGAATCCAGGAATCAAACCCGGATCGTTGACACTGCGAGCCAAACACTTAAACACAACATTGAGTTGTTGTTAACAAACACTGACATTCATTTTCTGAAATATGAAAACAGATTAATGTTCTTTTCAATTCTATTTGTGTCCATTTATTTTTAACTGATCTAAATATCACATGTGGACTCTGTGATTTAATGATTTACACCCTTTTCTGAAGAAATAGTCATGGAATGTTTATTTTTCTCATTATGACCTCATTAACAGCTTGAAAGATCAAAACTTAGCAGGAGATTAAGCTCCTTATAGTAGGAGGTAATAATATTTGGTGTTATTTTATACTATACATTTGATGACATTTTATGTCTCTATTTAGGGAAGCATATTGCCAGGAGTGGAAAGATACAATATGGATCATGAAACAAGTGTCAATATATGATACATATAGTTAAATCCAGGTGTTTTGTAATTTTTACGTCTGTCAGAGCCTGCCACATCCAGAACTTTGTAATTTAAAGAAGTACACAATTCAGGCTTAAAAAAAATATCTTTTTTTATTGTAACCCGCCCGCCCCATCAAAAATGGTGCCGACTCTGATTTTTTTTTCGCCATTTACAAGCGCCGCCATTTCCGGAATCGAAATTCAGGAATCAGTTTTCTGAAACTTCACATTGTTGTTATTTCTGGCGTTTTTAAAACAAATATGGCGACCCTCATGGCATCAAGCCTCGTCGTACATGATGGATTATGTTGAACAATACCTTTTATTATACATTATGTATGTCCATCTGAATGTCAAGACATTTTCCATAGTTAAAAAAAAAAAAAGAAAGAAAAGCCTACCTATCGACCCTATCTTTTTAGGTCATGTTAAAGGAAACAAACATTTTTTTTTTTTGGCCTCACAGCGTATTTCACCAAGGCGTTGATCAGCACAAGGAAATTTATATCTGGTCCCATTGTGATTTTTGGTGATTTTCCCACTGAGTTTTATGCAATTTCTGCAAAACACCTGGTTTATACTGTACTATGATATACTTCATTTAAGTTGAATGCTTAAGATTAATGTATTGTAATGCATTTTTTCAATATTACCTTTTGCTCAAGATGATATTTATGTATCTTGAATGTACTGTAGTCTACAAAAGTTTTAACAGCTTCGAACTTAAACTAAGGCCAAATAAATTCCATTTTAAAAGGAAACAGAGAATCATTCAATTGGAAGTACTTTCTATGCCTGCCATCCTGTACTTTTACAATGAAACTGTATTAAGGGAGATAACTTAAAAGATTCTTTTATGCTTAAAAAAAAAGATTTCTCCTAAATTACATGCATATACATGTACATGCATTTTCTTTTTGAGTTTGTTAATTCATTATTTCTATACAAACTGTGAGTGTGAGAGATACTTGATCATTGTTTCTAAACAAACTGAATGAAATACAGGCATTCTGAATACACAAGACTGATAGTGATTTGACTACAATTTTCTTCGTTTTCATTGTATGAGCTAAAGTGATTAATGTCTTAGTATGCTAACAAGCGTAGCTTTTTAAAAAGCTAAGGTTGCAATCGGAATAGCTTTAAATCTTTAAGTTGTTGGTCAAATAGCCAAATGGCTTTATGTAAATAGGAATTACATGTACTTGTTTTAAAACCATCTTTTTATGCGCAGTTGTGAATTTTCCCGCTAAAATTTCTAAAGCCATGCCTCAATTTTTCCCTTATTAGGAAAGTAGCTGCGCCAGGAAAGTCTCCTGGATGTTCTAGTCAATATTCGGAAATAAGTTGGTTTTTGTAGTATTAAGCAAATCTTTTTTTTAAAAATTGTGAACATTTTATAAGATTAAATTCTAAAAAATCTCAATATTTACAGCAGAATTATGTGCTTATACTGTTTCTTAGTACTAGATTATTACCCAACATGCCACGCTAATGCAGTTTACACATGCGCTCTCAAAGTGAATTTACTATCGTAATATACAATCAGTTGAGGCCGATTGGAAATAGGATAATGCACATGTAATGCAGAATGCACAGGAAGACTCCAATTATTTCTAATAGATTTATGGAATTTTTAACATATACACAAATCAAAAGGGAAATGAGTGTAAAGAAATATATTACATGTATATAATTACATTATATCCAAATATTAAGATCATTAAAACAGTCCTAATCAAGGGTTGAAAACCCTTGCAACGGCTAAGCTTTACAACAATTGATGTCAAAGGCTCACTGTGAACTTGACCTTGTAGATACATGTATGACCTTATGTCAAGGTAATGACACACCATTGTGTTATCGGTAACAAATTATATTGCAACGCAGAATATTGTAATTGTAAATCTGTCATTCTGTCTGTCCATCTACAAATAATTTGAACTTGACTTCACATGCAATGATTTTCTGTGTAATTATAACTTTTTGTAAATATCTTGAATCAAAGAGATAATATTAATACGCTAAATTCTCTATTTTCATTGAAAATATTTCAAAATGCAATGCAATACAATAAACAAAAAAAGGTAAAAATCATATACATCAATGCAAGATCTTATGACTGCCCATTTTTCTTAAATTCATATTTGATCTTTTTCATCTTTTTTTTTTTTTTTTTTTTTTTTTTTTGTTGTTGTTGGTCTTCAATTTGAAAATATCTTTTCTGAGCCCTCTACTTTTGAATTCCTTCCTATGCCACTGCCATATACTAAGTTTCTTAGAACTTCAAATCTATCAAAATGAATGTCAAATGATGATTAAACAATCAATCCTGCTACCATTTCAGGTATGAAAACACTTCAAGTATGAACACATTTCATTAACATACATGTAGATGTAAATAGAGGTATAATGCAAATTAATTGCTTTTTATGTATTTTTACTAGAATCAGAGAGTAGATGACTATAAAATATATCTAATCCATCAAGTTCAATGTACAATTTGTGAGAGATTCACCATATTTTTATGCACTTTGTGAATTATTTATTTTTACAATGCAAGGATTGATGGAATGAAAGATCTCCAGGCGATACTTCAACATACTGATGAGACATGTAATGTCCATGGAAAATTTCTTCTGTAAAATGAAACAGGTAAATTACGTCACCTAGGAGACAACAGAATCCGAAATTATTCATGATAAACAAGCGCTGTCACACAAACTGAACGAAGATCGAAACAGAAGAGGTGCACTATTGTCCGTGGGGTCAATGACAGAATCATGTATTCAAGGAATCGTCGAATCATGAACACACCACATATGTGTACCGACGAAGCACATTTGCGATTTCATTACGTTGGACAGAGTAATTGTTGAAGTGATATATAGAAAACTAAATACTTACACATGTCTTCTTCTTTTTCGTGTGAATCGTCCATTTTTTGACGTACGAAAACGACGATACACAGGAATGAATAACAAATATCATGGCACACTTACATGTCTATACTGCATAATTAGGTCACTGAAGAGTTCTAACAAGGGAAGCTACTCTGTATAAGCGTATTACAGTCATGTAATGACAATTACTTTCTAGGTTTTTTTGTTGTTTGTGTGTGTGTGTGTGTGTGTGTGTGTGTTGTTTTTTTTTTTCTTGTTTGGGGGGGGGGGGTTGCTTGTTTGTCTTTTTAAGGTTTTATTTTTCTTTAAATATCGATAAATTAATGTGCATGGTAGGCCCTAGATCTTACTCAGAGACATATAACAAATGTCTTTGCTTTATTATATAAATTTATCAAATTATTAAAAGGGAAACTATGTGAAATATATGCAATTTCGGCATCATATCAAAGTTAATAAGGAAGAAATAAAGTGACCAAATGGATATGACTTTATGGCTTTGCTCTTAGCAGACAGAAAAAATCAGGTGTCATTATTGAAAGAGAAGACTGAAAAACATACCAGATTACACCATTTTATTCGAAATTAAAAAATTTTCCGAGGGAAGCTCCCTGACCCCCCTTACTGGAGGGGGTAGACCCCCTCTCGTACCCTCCCCCTCTCTGCACTTCATGCCTTGGGTCAGCCCTTTGGACCTCCTCAAACCCCCCCCCCCACTTCTGCTTCTAGATCCGCCCCTGTTTAATGTTGTTTATAAAACAATGCCATAGTTGTTTATGAATACGTTAATGATTTTTATGATTGTTATGAAAGAAAAAAAGGGGGCACTTGAAATACAATAAAGGGTCATGATGCTTGGATAAAATCCTCTGAAATTTATGTCATACCCCATGCATCCACCCCTTAATACATTTAGTTTACAAACAACACATTTAAGGAACCAATTACTGGTAGTGTACCCCTTACCGACTAAGACCAGTTACCAACTACTATGTTATTTCGACTTTTGAAAAGTGGTTTTATGAGATTTTTTTCACGATTGTCTACAATACATAGGATGCTAAATATTACATATGAAAATTTCATCAATTCATGTTTTGAATACCCTTAATAAAGTAGTAGCCAGTAACTGGTCTTAGCCGGGGACTGGTCCTTTGCCAGTATGCCATATTCCTTACTGTCAAGCTAATGAGGATCCCAACTGAGAAAACCTTATGATTGAATGTGAACAGCAATGAATGCATGTCACTTAACTAAGAGGACTTTGATAGACTTCGTTTATAAAGGATATCTCTTAGAAATTAAAAGCTTTAGTACACATGTAGCCATCCTATGTAGTAGCAAACTAACACATTTTCCCAACAAAAATATCTCCATAAAATTTAAACATATTATCAAAGTGCTAGTCTCTTGATCTCTGAACTTTATCATAGTTCATGTTAACAATTTAAAGCTCAATTTGTCAATATTTACTGAGTAGAAATCTTACATTTGAAAGCTTTGGCAAGTTTCATTTCCATTGAAAACAAAGTAATTTGAGAAGAATCACCCAATTTCTTGCAGATTTCGCAATATCTTTTGAAAGGTACATTATTATGAAGAGTTCAAAGTTGAATATCCAGGATTAGACTGTTACTTTAATTTGACCCAAGAATAGCAAGAATAAAATTCTCTCTCCTCAATCAAAATAAAACTTTTTTAATGGACAACTTTTTATGACATACCCGGAAGTGACATGTTTAAAATCTTGCACCCTTATTAGTTTATTAAAAATCTTTAAAACTTTTAAACATTGAAAAAAATTATTGCACCGACAGAAAGGTCTTGTCACAAGGAATATTAATATGTGAAATCTCTATCTCTTACGTTTGCAGTTATGTGCAATTTTAAAGTTTTTTGCCACAGACAAACAGACAGAGAGGCCAAAAACTAAATGCCATGGAACCTTTGAACAGTACATGTGACAGAACATTTTATCATACAAAAGATTTTGCACTGATGCAATAAATTTCACTTTTTTCCCCCCAAATTCTGACTTGAAAAGAAAATGTGACAGAAAATTTTATCATACAAAGGATTTTATATTGATAAACTTCCATTTAAACTTTGAACAGTCTTTGTAAAACAATAAAGACAGACTCAAGAACAGACAGGGAGACAGACACACAGACACAGATAATACGAAAACCTGAAGTCCTTTTCGCTCATGATTATTAGAGTACAAATTAGATTATGTCATTCAGAAAATACTACTTAATCTGAATCAAAACCAAGGAGGAAACATCATGTCTTAAATTGGGAAAGAACTTGGTTTGCCTGCAGACCCATATACAGTTAAAATCGGTTGACTATTATCAAATAAATGCAGACACCATGGACACCGGGAAAATGGAGATCGTTATCTGATACATTTCAAGTAAACAGCAGAAAAGAAATGATTGCTTTTAAATCCTGATATGATCTATTCAATGGGTCGCTCATCCACCTTGCATTTACAAACTAGTCTTTAATTGCATTACATCCAACTCTGTGCAAAATCTATGCAAAGCAATTATTAAAATTCGTAGTATATATGAAAAAATTCTTGGAGGCAGACATTAAGTTCTTTAAGCTGACTGATCCTTAAAAACCAATAAAGTGGGCCTTAAATGCTCACCTGCAGGAATTTTCACAAAGAATCATAAGTTTTTTCCATAATTTTTTTTATGTACAGATTCCCTCATGAATTAAGGATTTATTTTGTAGGCATGATTCTTTTTGAAAATGTCTGCTGAGATCAGAAGAAAGAGTATAAAGCATCCCTAGCAAGAGTGGTGCATATAATTTCAGATGTGTGGACAAACAGAACAGTAGATACTAAATAGGTTTAACACAGTGCTTTCTTCCTGAATTGTTTGCTATTATAAAGGTCATAGTGTCAGACTACAACTATCAAAATTGGGGAAAGGCACCATATTGTAGTCAGATGTTCTGAAAGATTGGGCCTATATCACTCGCCTGTAAAATGCTGCCTTACAGACCTCTTAAAGTCTGACATTGGTATATATGTATATAATCTGTCAATCAAATATATATTTAACGTGATTCAACTTCTTCTATCGAGTTATGATGCTCGTCCCATGCAGCAGTATCATTTCTAAATCCTTTTTCTTTTGTACAGCATTACATTTCTAAACCTTCCAAATTTATTTTTGTATGTAAGCATTTATATGTACGCTGAGGAAATAAAAGTACATAAGCTCAATCAATAGTCAGTTGGTTATCATAACAGTATAGGCGGATCTAGGAATTTTTGAAACATTGCTGTAATGCTCTCATAATAATCTTTAATATAGACAGTTTGGTGACTGAAATTAAATTTTCTCTGAATGTATAACATCCACAAGTTTTGTAGGTAACACAGTACTAACAGAACAAGATGTGTGTTTGTAAAACACAATTACCCAAGAATACATGCAGCAATATATTTAGAATCAATTTTGAAAATCAATAGTCAAAGTCAAGGTCACTAGGTCAAAAATTATGATACAAATGTGAAGGTTAATATCAAAGCCTTCTATCTCCAACTGTTAAAATGCTACAGATGGATTCATATTGTAGATAAACAGATGTGAAGTTTGAAACCTGCAAATTGATTCCCTCTTGAGTTACTGCATAACAACCAAAGATTTGACAAACAAACAGATAGATGGCCAGGTGGATGAATGGACAAATGGATGGACAGACAGATAGACAAGATTCCTATAAGGCACTTGCGACAATGTAGAGCCATAATGAAGCAGCATTCAGTATGCTTGATTCAATGTTCCACTGAAGTTCAGAATCATGTAAATTTTTTCTATAAAAGATTACACATGTGTTTAAATCTCTGCAATCCTTCTATTACATAGATTTTGTAACAATGAAAGTTATATCTATAAGTAAAAAGCATTAGTATAAATAAATGTTATTAAACTCAGATACTGATTCCATAACATTATATGAACACAAAATGTTTATTTAAAAGACAGAAATGATGCAACTACATTAAAAAAGAAAAGCCATATTTTTTTTTTCTTCAAATCAGGTCCACTATATGAAGCCTTCCCAATGGAAATTTCATTGATTTTCCCCAAATTTGTCTAAAGTTTTCCCAAACATTGATCTTTTAACATTATGCAAATGGGATATTAAATTCCCAAATGAAAATATACTGTCACCTTTGAAAAAAATAAAAAAAAAACCCACCGTCATATATTTCATTGTTTTGTATCAAAAGTAAGTTTTGTGTTAAATGGAATACATATTACTGGAATATTAAAGAGCTTCTAGACACTTTACTCTAACCAATTATGACACCATTTATCCCCTTCCTCATCGGCACTTTTCCTTTTCCCCAAAACACATAAAACACACACAATAACACATGCATCTGTTTTGTACCTGTACATAGCTTTAAAAGGGTAGACTACAGCAAAATTCTAATTTAGAGGGGTTGTGAATATTTATCAAACCAAAAAATAAATGATCATAATAAAATCATGGTGTTTTCCCTGATTGACTTCTAAATCAATTAATGATTCTGAAAAATCTATATACATACTGCATCCAGATCTGTTTTTTACAATTATTGCATATATCATACATATAACCAATTTATCATTTTAGAGATACAAAATTGACATTCAAAAATGTTCAGACTATACACTATCACATATCTGATTTTCCTGAGCGAGATGTAACTATCAATTAAGTGGGCAAGTACAATTCCCTTCAAGCGCCCCTAAGCCAAACCATGCACATGTCAACAAATTTTCCACCGGTAGGCCAATGATGGTCACTTATATAGGTCAATTTCTACAAGCTACTGATATGACAGCGCTCAAAACATAGTCAGAAGGATCAAACAAACTTAGTTTTACATATCCCCCATTTCTACACTTGTAATACTATGCATTTATGCGAAAATTTACTCCTGTACCTTCTTGGGATTCATCATGTTGACTTGAACAGTTTGCCTGCTCGGAGTTGCTGTGTTCCAGTGTGGAAGGGCCGTCGTCCGATTCGACCTTTTCAATGTGTTGAATCATATTCCTTTGGCTTCATTGAACACAAATCAAACATTAAATGTGAAGAAGTGCCGTCCAGCCACTTTCCTGAGCGAAGTCAACTACCCACTTATCATACGATTGCAACCCTGCCACAGGTGCCCCGTTATCGTAGTTCCATGTACTACGCATGCGTAAAAAGGGTAAATTAGGGCAGACTGCGAAGTGTTCATGTAAACAAGGTGTAACTTGGGGGTTCTTGTTTAAGTATTTCTTATAACGTAAAAATTGTTCCTCATTTACTATCTCTGTAATGACCAGATATAATTTTAAAGAATTACATGAGATAGTACACAAGAAATAGGATTGTTAAATGGAAAAATTGGACATCTAAAGACAAGATAATTTTTAGAGTTACCTCGCTTAGACTATATCGCACGGGTGCCCTTCAATAGACAACGGAACTAGAGAACACACTGCGAAGCAGAAATATAATGTTGAAATTCGTTTACCATCCTTGCGTTTGGGATTTCGAATTTTATTTGTTCACTTGTGTACATCAAGGACAGTGTGCAACAGCGACCTTGTGTACACATGCATTTGGCCTTGCAGATTACAAATGTTTTATACATCATATTACATGTACATGGACATGTACTTATAAGTGTATTTTGCCCACAGAATAACATTTAGCTGTGATGCATACATAGGTCCAATATGTTCTGGTTAAAATTAAAGAGAACGACAATCCGTGTTGAACATAAACAGTGGTCTTTTTAATGCATGCGTTGGTCAAACAAAATGAAACATTCGAATCTTTCAAAAATGCTGTACGCGCACGCGTTGTTCTTACGTAGTAGTTCATTGCAAGATTACCTTCGTCAAAACTTCTTTCTTTCTTTCTTTCTGTTTTTTCTTTCTTTCTCTCCCCCTCTCTCTTTCTTTCTCTCTTTCGTTTTTTTTCTATAGATCTCTTTTTTCTTTCTCCCCCTTTTTCTTTCTTTCCTTCTTTCTTTCTATCTGAACATCACGGAAGGATATTCAACTATTGATAGTCATTTTCCATTATCATACACAGAATAATCAATAATAGATGTTTGAGTGCTACCCATACCTATCCCGCGACAGTCAACTTTCAAACGCAGAGATGCGATCGGCATTTTTATCGACAAAATCTTTTTGTTTGTCACTCACGCATTCTAGTGTAAGCAGCGAAAATTATATTTAATAACATCTGTTTTACGAGGTTTAACCGACCGACATAATTGACATGGATGAAGATATGGAACCGTCACGCGACCCCCGCAGATCGATCACAGACGACTGTTTTATCGGCTACCCCATCACGAGAATTTGTCATTGTCTGTAGGTACTTTCGCGGCAAAAAACGGAAATAAATCATGCATAAAAGTGTTAGGTTACATTCTCGGTATCTTTTTTTTGTTTTGTTTTGTTTTTTGTTTTTGTTTTTTTTTTATTTCGAAACTTACGTATTTGCAGGGATGTATATAACAGACATATATATATATATCGATATATACGTCCCTAGTATTTCCGATTAGAATACACATTTTAAGTACTACCCATAAATTGTGGAACACGGGTGCATACAGGCACATGTATTTACTGCCTATCTGCTTCAGTTACAAGTAGCCTACAATGGGTCAGGGGCGGATCCATACGAATGCTTCTGGGGGTTGAAACCATCCCCCACCTTCCCCGGCCCACTCCCGTGTGAAATTCCAAGAAAATGTTTTCCCCTCATTGGCGATAAAACTCTATTTTATAAATTTGTTTAAAGTGTTAGTAGCACCCTCTACTCAGATTTCTAGACTTGTCGACGTTGCTTGATACCTGTCATAGCACTCGGTAATTCTACGATTTTCTGTAATTAAAGATACAATAATATCTCTGCAAAACCGGGGTGTACATTTTGAAATGGGAAGGGGGATGTTCGTCGCTCTCAACTCTTTTTTTCCCATTCTGATATGGAAATCGAAGATACAGTCCTCTCAGTAATACATAGAACAACCCAGAAATTGAACACAGATTGCCCGACCTGCAAGCCAAAGGTGTAACAATTACACTAAATTGTCCGTCTCCTTGGAAACAGACATGCCTATGTTGGGATTCTTGGAGACAATTTATAAGCATGATTTTTGGAAATTTGATGCGACTGTTTCCCCAGAGCGAACAAATGCTGATACACATGCCTCTATGAAAATGTTGAATTGCTACAGAAGGAAGAGATCTAGTACATGTATTAGATTTTTCCCTGATTGTGACGATGAAATTACCAAACGAAATAATGCAAAAGGGATCGAGCCCACCACATGTATTGTGTATTCAGCGGTGCATCAAGGAATTTTAATTAGCGACTATATGACTGGACATTTAGTAATTGTAGATGAAAGGCACTATTAGGTAATACTCCTAGGAAATCTGGGAAATGTGTAAGGCCTCTATAGGACTGCAAGGACAATCTAGACAGCGAGTATGATGTTCGAAAGGATACTCTAGCCACTAGTGCTTGAAAGAACGTCTGGACAGTGGCCATGGCGAAGGATACTCTAGCCACTAGTGCTTGAAAGAACGTCTGGACAGTGAACTTATGGACAGCGACTGCAAGGTATTTGATAGAAGGTTTGGAAAGAGAGTGAATTTTGAGAGAAGATCTGAACAGTGACTGTAGCGTTTATGAGGATTGCTGGACAGTGGTCATGGCGTTGAGGTAACATTAGCGCCGATGTTTGAAGATAGTGTCGTGTGTATGAAAATGACAAGAGGTTCAAGGGTCATGTATGTACATGTACAGCATTGGATTTTAAGGAAAAGTCTGTGAAGTGTTTATCATTTCCTAGATCTTTGTTTCCTAGAGATCAAACGGACAGAGCAAAGCTGGAGTTCCTTCTTCCTTCACATTATCATTGTATATTATATTTTCATTTGTTCATTTATCCAACACATAAGCTGTAATTGATTACGTAACCAACATAAAAGTAAAGCCTTTGATGAACACCACGTTGACGGCAAATCCATACCGGATCGTTTGCAGGTATTGTTAGTAAATACCGTAATTTATCATCTATTTCTGAATCTAAACACACAAACTCCTTTCTGGTTATATTGTACGGATAAATACTATCTATTGTGCTCAATCAGCCATGATGCCCAATCATTAGAGATGTGATTTATGTAATATGCAAATCATGTTAGAAGAAAAACGAGCCTCGTTCATCAATTGACATGAGCTGACAGTGGCAAGCGGAGCATTGATTGGCGACGCGCTGTCGATTAAGCTGCATTCTAACGAAGTCTGCACTATCATTGTTAATGACTTTGTTTTAGATTACACGTACGATTACAATACATAGTATCTGAAATTAAGAACTAAGTAATCATTTTATGTGATTGCTGATGTGTGTGAAATCGAGTTAATGTAATATAGATTTATGATCATGTATGATTTTAATTGACATGCCAAATATCCTTTTTTTTAATGAAAATTAAAAGAGAATTACATTTGATCACAATTTTAAAATGAAATGCATCTTCTTGTGGAGAGATTATAAAATACAATGTCGTTCATATATGTGTTAAACTCTATATTTTGGCCGGATTGCAAAGTAATTCCGGTCTGTGAATTTGCAATGTCCGTCTGTCCGTCGGGATGTCTGTAAGTCAGCATTTTGGTTAAGTTTATGGTTGAAGTAAAATGGTTAAGTTTTTGGTTGAAGCAAAATTTCGGCAACTAAGAGGAGTATAAACATAATAGTTTATACATACGTTCCTTATGACTAGAGCTTTTAGATTATGTCTTGACTTTTGATCTAGTGACATAGATTTTGGATTTTGACAAACTTACAAAAAAACCTTTAATTTTGGTTATGCCTTTTGAATTGATAGAGATATGGATTTGATGCTTCACACATAGGTTCTTTATGGCCAGATCCTTTAATTGAAACCTTGACTTTTGACCTTGTGACCTTGTTTCGCCTTTGTTTTGCAATCCGGCCATACAGTCTTAAGCGGGTTTTTTTTTGTCATTAAGTTTGCTTTTATCATTATTTTTGGAAGTTTTTTTTGTTTGCTTGGTTCTGTTTTTGTTTTTGTTAGTTTTGGTTTTGTTTTGTTTGTTTATTTATTTTGCTAATTTTGCAAATAATATAAAATAAAATAAAAGACAGAACAATTTGTCAAATATTTCATCTGAAGATGAAAGAAGAGATAAGAAATAAAAGCATACATTTACATTAAAAATTAATATGGATAGAGAACTAAGTACTTAAAAAACCGCGCCAAGTAAAGAACAGGAACAATTTGTTAGAAAAGTATGAACAATACACCAATTTAAGTGTACTTAAAATGTATTATTGATATACATGTATATAGTGTGTTGATACAAATTAATTCATGGACCCAAAAATATTACTGTGATCAAATTTCATAAATTACTTAAAACTAAAGAGTATGTCCATCATGGATAATTGTGTCCTTTGATTCACCGTGTCATGTTATTCTGGTAATTAGTCTACTCTACCCTTACAGACATTGCCGTACTCAGTCTGCTTTACAGACATTGTGGTACTTAGTCGGTCCTACAGACATTGTCGTAATCAGTCTGCGCTACGGACATTGTGGTACTTAGTCGGTTCTACAGACATTCTCGTAATCAGTCTGCTTTACAGATATTCTGGTACTTAGTCAGTTCTACAGACATTGTCGTAATCAGTCTGCGCTACGGACATTGTGGTACTTAGTCGGTTCTACAGACATTGTCGTAATCAGTCTGCGCTACGGACATTGTGGTACTTAGTCAGTTCTACAGACATTGTCGTAATCAGTCTGCGCTACGGACATTCTGGTACTTAGTCGGTTCTACATTCTCGTAATCAGTCTGCTTTACAGATATTCTGGTACTTAGTCAGTTCTACAGACATTGTCGTAATCAGTCTGCGCTACGGACATTGTGGTACTTAGTCGGTTCTACAGAAATTGTCGTAATCAGTCTGCGCTACGGACATTGTGGTACTTAGTCGGTTCTACAGACATTGTCGTAATCAGTCTGCGCTACGGACATTGTGGTACTTAGTCGGTTCTACAGACATTGTCGTAATCAGTCTGCGCTACGGACATTGTGGTACTTAGTCGGTTCTACAGACATTCTCGTACTCGGTCTGCTTTACAGATACTCTGGTACTTAGTCGTTTCTACAGCTATTCTGGGCTTTTACGCTTAATTTCGGCATCAAGCATGACGTAAGATACATCTCTGCTTCACTACATTCATATGGGTATCTGACACACTACATTTAGTTTTTGATTTTTAGGAATCATGGCATGTATTTACATTCTGTATACAGGAAGTACTGTTTAGGTACTCAATGTTTTGCGTTTGTCATGCACAAGGTATTTGATTAAAATAATTGAAGGCGAACAATATTCATTATTAGATTAAAATAGAGAATTGATTTAATCTGGGCCCGGCGCCATAAACTGAGAAAATACTTAAGTCAAACTTTCAAATTCTTCTGTTCAACAATGAATTAATAACTGGGATTTTAATTCTTTTGAGTTTTATTCTATCAATAAATAGAATTAAACCATTCTGCATGACAATTTATTTGAACGTTTGATAAGGAAATAACTAAAATAAAAAATTGACTTAAGTATATTCTCAGTTTATGGCGCCGGACCCTGTTCTCTCCGTTTATTGTGCATTAGAGAGGGTGGTAATAAAACACCTAAAATGACAAAGTCACATTCTAGGTAAAATCAACAAGTTTTATTGCAAAATAGGGTAATATAATTTAAAAAAACTGCAAGTGTAAAACAACATGAATTGGTATAAAGCAGAACTCAGAGAAAAGTACAGGAAGCAAGTCAAAAATGGGAGAGGCAAAACACAGCTTATCAATTTTCAGTAGGCAGATCAGGGGTTTGATTTTTAGAAGTCTTCGTATGATCAGAGAAAGTGCATGGGGTCCCTCTTCTGTTTCCTGTGCTTGTGAACATGACACAGGGTGCAAAAATGTGAACGAAGCTGGCGAAAAAAGAGAAAATATCTAATAAGTTTATATACATGGCAAATGAATAGTCTCAATTTCGCATAACCCCATCACGCTGGTTCAGATCTGTATTCACGTACAATATGCAACCCCCACAGTCCTGTCATTTATACAAATGTCAACACTTTGTCGTCAGAAAGTTGTTGATTTCACGATAACATTCGGGTGCACTTCGCTGATTTCTGACATGTTGAGAAGTGCATGGCAAGATTGCACGATATTTGCCGATTCACTTCATATATGGCAAATAATTACATGTACATGTGTGTGTGTATATGTAGTACATTTAGTGTATATTTCGTGTGTTAGGTCCATGCAGAGGTCATTTTCCTTCTTAGTTGACTGATTGATTATTGTTTTACGTCACTCCACGATTATTTCACGTATATGGTGACGGCATCTGCCTGATGCATTGCATACAAATTTAGGCCTTTGCAACGGACCCACCCGAAGCAGTGAGGGATCTTTTACGTGCCACGCCTATCTACCTCGGTTTTTACTGTCTCATCCGAAAGACAGAACACCGGTATGCCCAGGGCGGGAGTCGAACCCGGGACCTCTCGATCACGAGCCGAGCACCTTATCCACTTGGCCACACCGGCTTTTTCCTTCTCGTCCTATATCGTGCAGAAGAAAGATTTTTAGACCACGAGAGCCACATTGGCAAAATCCGCCTCTGAAGCAGCGCGATATACCTCGTACATCCTCCTCGATAGGATTAATCCGCCTTAAGGTCAGAGATTTCCGAAAAGGGCGATTTGTGGGGCGGGGTGGGGGACGTGAAATACAAATATTATTCAAAACATTCAGCTATTTTTGGTGCCAAATCTGGAGTTTTATTCATATTATTTGAGTGTTTTCAACCTTATCATTATATCCATGCTTTGTAAATGTGTGGCGAAAAAGTCCGCCAATAGTGACTAATAACCAGCTACAGGCGATGACTATTGGTATGTTAGGAAATGAATTCAAGAGGCCATCAGCTAAAAGAGAAAGATCTCGATAAAGGCCAGAGCCCCGCCCCACGGAAATGCAAGATTGATTTCAACTGTTCAAATAATTTCCATAGAAATTATTTTGTAATGAATGACTAAACAGTATCAGAAAAAGATTTAAACGAAACAGATAAAAATGTGCATTTGTATTAAATTTGTGTCATTTTCTTTCTTTTCTCTTTCCTTCTTTTGTTTTATTTTCTTTTTTCCCCTAGTTTTAAAAATTTTTTATTCACGTATACCTATATCTAGTTTGTTTCCAAAATTATAATAAATGATTGGTGTTCTTTGTTCGCTTCATCGACTACGTTGTCTAAAATTTTTTTACAGTCTGTATATATTCTGTTTACAGTCCTGTATATATTCTGTTTACAGTCCTGTATATATTCTGTTTAAATTCAGAATTAGATAAGTAATTCTATTTTCAGGTCAAATTGACATATCATTATCACTACAGAGTAAATGATTTTGTCAAAATAGATAAATCATAGATAAATAACTACATAGTTAAGATTAAAGATAAATGATGGGTAAAGACAAAACATATACCTTTGTAATTGCGGATTTTTATTATCATAATATGAAGTGCTTTTTTTCGTCAATTGAAGGCACTGATCAACGGAAATTTAACTCCCACTCGAACACTCTTATCAAGTGAACACAAAAATGTTCAAAGCGGCCATATTTTGTACCCGTTGAATGGAGGGAGAGGGTGAAATAAAGAAGGAGAGAAGGTGATAGAGTAAAATTATTGAGAGTATGTTTTAAATTTCAAAGAGAAGTTATCAGAATTGGGCTTTAATATTTATATAAATATCTTATATATACCTAACTTTAAAAATATTCACATGAAATATCTACTAGAAACAAAGGCATGAAATCAAAGATGTATTTGAGAAATTAATTCCAAAAAAAGCAATTAGACTTGAGAGAGTGTCACCAGGTACATACAAGATCTAAGTCGTGTAAATGTTTAGTGTCGCATTGGTGGTCCTCATCAATTAAAGCTGTTCAAAAGATGTTGACAAGAAATGACGAGTTTGACCACGCCTTCTTTCCAACAAATGCAAGATAGAAGTAACAAACCCCTGTTTGAAGTATTATTTACCCCAAAGTGGACTTTTAAAAAGACTTGAAGAGGATTTGGGCCCAGTTCAAAGTCTTCTATCTATTGATACCTTGGGGCAGATGTAATATTATACATTTCGTCAGATGGCAAAGCTGTTAACAAGACACAGCATGCATTGGTTATCCAATTGTAGCATTTTCAGCGATTTTGTACTTTATGTTTTATCATACTAGGAAAATATATAACAAATTTTGCGCATAACCATTTCTACTCTTTTTCTTTATTTCTTTTCCTTTATTTATTTATTTATTTATTTATTTATTTATTTATTTATTTATTTATTTATTTTTCTTTTTTTTTTCCATTTTTTCATTTTTTGTTTTTACTTTTTTATTATTTATTTTTATTTTTTACGTTTCTGATTCCAAGTTTCCGATTATCAGATTACGAATGGAGGTCTTTAGACCTGGTTTTACATCAAGGAAAGAGAGAGAGAGAGAGAGAGAGAGTAGAACAGACTTTGTTCAATACTAACATACTAACCAAATACACATAGTACATGTACTCATGACGCATACAAATTATATGCCTAAAGCAAAATATGAATAAAGACAGAAATTATTAAAGAGCATATATATTTTCACATCCACTCAATAGAACGATAAACATGTAATTCTGTTTTTCTTTACTCGGTATTGTGTGCCATTCTTGAGATCTTCTCTACGGATGCCGACTTCAACAGTGCGACATTTTTACTAATGTCTAACACAGTAATAATGTAGCTCTCTACTCTAACATGATGACAGATGCGACGATTGACAAAACTCGCTCATGTTTTAAAATGAAAGAAATCGTTTTGTATTATTTACTTTTTGTATATTACATATAAAGTTTATCATTTCAGTCTACAAATACAGAGAGCAGAATGTATTATGTATGTATATATGATAATGAATTTTTATTGATCACCACACATTCACTGCTGCACTATATATAGTATAAATGGTTTTCTGTATAAAGCACTTTCTACGTTTAATAGATAGTGTCATATGAAAAAAAATTAATATATATAGAACAGTTTAATAAATTGAGTTATCTGCTCTTGTTAAGCTAGGTACTCCATATAAATTGCTATAAAAGTGATGTAATGACTTTTGGTTCAAGCTATGCTTTTTGCCTGTATGGTCAATTGACCATAGTGACATATGGTCAATCAAAAAGAGAAAACTGAAGACATCTGACAAAGCTGTATGACAAAAACCACCAAGGACATGCACACAAAACTACAAGTCATGTTTTATCCATCACCATGATGTGCAGAAAGCAGGAAAGGTTTTTTTCAAGAGCAGATAAATCATTTTATTAAATCTTCCTGTATCAAACTGACCAATTATGACGGATTTTAATGTCCGGACTGCGATCAGTGCTCGTCTTATACCGGATATTTTGGTCGTTTCAGTATATTTAACAAGCATAGCTTTAAAAAAGAGCTTAGGTTGCAATCGGAAAAAGCATTGAATGTTCAAGATCTTGGTCGCAAAGTCAAATGGCTTTATGTAACTAGGAATTATTTGTTTTTGAAACCATCTTTTTGCGCAGTTGTGAATTTTCCTGCTAAAATCTCTAAAGCCACTCCTCATTTTTTCCTTATTAGGAAAGTAGTCGCGCCTTTTTCCTTTTTAGGAAAGACTTTCGGGTGTTATCATTAATATTCGGAAATAAGTTTTGTTTTGGGGTTTTTTTTGGGGGGGGGGGGGAGTGAGATTGTTTTAGGTTTTTTTTGGGGGGGGGGGGTTTGCAGTGAGCAAATCTTTAAAAACATTGTGAACATTTTTATCAGATTTATTTATAGAAATCTCAATATTTAAAACAGAATAATGTGCTATACACGATCCGGAAGTGCATCTGTTCTTCCCCATGGCAGCAACTGTTGTTTAACATGATGTTTAAGTTTAGCGTATTTTTCGTCAATCTGATTTAATGCAGATCTTAATTCGACCTTATATTGACTGATCTGCGGTCTGCTTTTTCAAAACCAGACTTTTTTTTACATTAAAATAAGTTACATGTTGACGATGATATTGCATGTTTACATGAAGAAGGCGCATGTTACCACCATGATCTACCACGCTAATATATATAACCGTATCATGATGAAGAAATGTTGGCAGAAGATGCAGGAATGATTGATGTTTTATAGAAAACCCCCCGATTCGCCCAAAAATTGATTATAAATTATAATGAATTTTAATATGTCTAACCTTTCAGTATGTAATCCACGACAACGGCTTCCTCTTCTTTGCATGCAATGGCATCCAGTGTCAAAGACGTCATAGGAAAATTAGCCATAAACTCCGGCATGTTAATACAGACTGAAAGAAAGAAGGTGACCATTGCCAAAACAAATGCTGGGAAACTCCTAGCGTACATATTATTTACATAGGTATTATAATAATATGATAAATCGTTTAATACAAAGTATACAAATGTCAAGCGGCGGATCTAGTATCTGAATAGTAATAGTAATGTATGCAAGTCGCTGATTGAAAAGACAGTGACGGAGCAGTATTCATTGTTCCTAAGATTAATGTAGATACTTGCATGTTTAACACGTGTACGCATATAAAATATTCCGAAAGAAGATCAGCATGACACAGATTGCAGCAATGTAGACTACATTTTAGTTTTGTCATTTCCAACCCCCCCCCCCCCCCCGCCCCCCTTTCCACCAACTTAGCTACTGACGTTTTCTTAGAATTAGAATTTGCTGCTATTGTTATAATGTCATGGATGAAGGAATGTAATTATTTTATCCTTGACAGTTTGCATTATTTTAATATGACCTACTCGCCGGATTGTTTCTCCGACAGTTTTATCTTTATCAATCATTACCTATGTGTTCTTAGAGGTATACGATATAGACGTTGAAAATGACATATCAATCATGGACTTTCACGAGAAATTCCTAGCCAGCAAGTACACCGTTGCAAATAACGGTATTCCAAAGAGGGGGGGGGGACTCGGACTACCGTGGTTTGCAACGATGCAGTAAGTATATGTCTTGAATTTCACCATTTCTCAGAATTCTCATGCGAGTTACCAATCAATAGACATTGGAGTAACCAATCAATAGACATTACAGTTACCAATCAATAGACATCGGAGTTACAAGTCAATAGCATTGCATTTACCAATAAATAGACTTTGGAGTTACCAATCAATAGACATTAGAGTTACCAATCAATAGATATTGGAGTTACCAATCAATAGACATTGCAGTTACCTGTCTATAGACATTGCAGTTACCAATCAATAGACATCAGACTTACCAATCAATAGATATTGCAGTTACCAGTCAATATACAGCCGAGTTACCTATCAATAGACATCGGAGTTACCAATCAATAGACATTGTATTTACCAATCAATAGATATTGCAGTTACCAATAAATAGGCATTGCAGTTACCAATTAATAGACATCGGAGCTACCAATCAATAGGCATTGCAGTTACCAATTAATAGACATTCGAATTACCAATCAATAGACATTGCATTTACCAATCAATAGATATTGCAGTTACCAATCAATAGACATTGCAGTTACCAATCAATAGACATTGGAGTTACCAATCAATAGACATTGCAGTTACCAATCAATAGACATTGCAGTTACCAATCAATAGACATCGGAGTTACCAATCAATAGACTTTGGAGTTACTAATCAATAGACAAAAGGACCAATATCGCAATGGTGACGTCTAAATGAAGGAAATTATCATTCACATCTGGAAGACTTCATTTCACATATAACCATAAGAACCATATCAAGACCAGTGTATTCTAGGCAGTCAACCAACTAATTCTTATAACCATAAGAACCATATCAAGACCAGTGTATTCTAGGCAGTCAACCAACTAATTCTTATAACCATAAGAACCATATCAAGACCAGTGTATTCTAGGCAGTCAACCAAGTAATTCGGGTACTTTTCAGTGTATTGCTATTAAATTTAACGGATAGGGACGATCAATGCAGGCAAACTAAGAAATGTTGACATCGTCGACTTTAGAAATCTAAGTCCTGATATCTTTTCTATAAACTTTTAATATGATTTTACCAATAGTGTGTTAGTGTATTCTGTCCTACAACGTGTTATATGATATTTCTGAAAGCGTGTTAGAATGATCTTTTTTATAGTGAGTTAGTATGATTTTCCTTAAAGTGTGTTAATATGGTTTATCCTACAGTGTGTTAGTTTGATATTTTCTATAACATGTTAGTATAATGTTTTTATAACGTGTTAGTATAATGTTTTCTATAACATGTTAGTATAATGTTTTTATAACGTGTTAGTATAATGTTTTCTATAACATGTTAGTATAATGTTTTATAACATGTTAGTATAATGTTTTAATAACATGTTAGTATAATGTTTTCTATAACGTGTTGGTATAATGTTTTCTATAACGTGATAGTATAATGTTTTCTATATGTTAGTTTAATTTTTCCTATAACGTGTTAGTATGATATTTTCTATAACGTGTTAGTATGGTGTTTTTATAGTGTGTTAGTATGATATTTTTTATAGTGTGTTAGTATGATATTTTTTATAGTGTGTTAGTATGATATTTTATAGTGTGTTAGTATGAAATAGTATGAAATATTTTATAGTGTGTTAGTATGATATTTTTATAGTGTGTTAGTATGATATTTTTTATAGTGTGTTAGTATGATATTTTTTGTAGTGTGTTACTAATATTATATTTTTTATAGTGTGTTAGTATGATATTTTTATAGTGTATTTGTATGATATTTTTATAGAGTGTTACTAGTATGATATTTTTATAGTGTGTTACTAGTATGATATTTTTTATAGTGTGTTAGTATGATATTTTTTTAAAGTGTGTTAGTATGATATTTTTTATAGTGTGTTAGTATGACATTTTTAAAGTGTGTTAGTACAATATTTTTATAGTTTGTTAGTATGATTATTTTTATAGTGTGTTAGTATGATATTTTTGTGTGTTAGTATGATATTTTTTATAGTGTGTTAGTATGATATTTTTTGTAGTTTGTCAGTATGATATTTTTTATAGTGTGATCATTCCTACAGCGTCATAGATTGATTGATTGATTTTTGTTTTACGTCACACCACGAATATTTCACGTATATGGTGACGGCATCTGCCTGATGCAGGGCATACAAATTTTGACCTTTGCAACGGACCCACCCGAAGCAGTGAGGGATCTTTTACGTGCCATGCATACCACGACACGGGGCCTCGGTTTTACTGCCTCATCCGAAAGACATGACACCGGCATGACCAGAACGGGACTCGAACCCCGGCCTCCCGATCAGGAGTCCGACGCGATACCACTAGATCACGCCGGCTTTAGCGTCATAGTGTGATTTTTTCTATAACATGTTACTTTCATCATTTCCTATAACTTGTTAGAAGGGATTATTTCTATAGAGTGCAAGTATGATCTTTCCTATAGTAAGTTAGTATGATCTTTCCTATAGTGTGTAAGTATGCTTTTTCTAATAGTGTTTTAGTATGATCTTATCTGTAGTGCGTTAGAATGATCCTCCTTACAGCGTGTTAGTATGATCTTTCTTAATGCGTATTGTATGATCTCTTTTATAGAGTGTTGGTATGCTTTTTCCAATAGTGTGTTAATATGGATGATCCAATAGTATGTTAGTATGATATTTCCCATTGTGCGTTAGTATGATCTTTCCCACAGTGTGTTAGTATGATCTTTCCTATAGCGTGTTGTATGATCTTTTCTATAGTATCTTTCCCACAGTGTGTTAGTATGATCTTTGCTATAGCGTGTTGTATAGTGCCTATATAGTGCCACAGTGTGTTAGTATGATCTTTGCTATAGCGTGTTGTATAGTTTCCTATAGTGCGTTACTACGATCTTCCTTACAGTGTGTTGTATGATCTTCCAACGATGCGTTTGTATGATCTTCCCTATAATGCGATAATATGATCTTTCCTATAGTGTCTTAGTATAATTTTTCCTATTGTGTATTGGTATATTTCCTATAATAGGTTAGTATGATATTTCCTATAGTGTGACAGTATGGTATTACCGATTCAGTATATAATTTTTCGTTCCTATAGTGAGTTACATGTAGTATGAACTCTCAATCAGGAAACGTTTATTGATATTATGCTCTTTTTTCAGTTTTTGATCATAGTATAAACATGGGATCATTTTTAATATTGATTTAAGGTCACCATATAGGGCGAAAATCCTTTCCGTATTGTGTCGCGTCAATAAACGTTGATTCAACATCTTGAAGTTTTAGCACATGTAAATGTTCAGACATGAAATGTAGACTGATTGAGTATTTTCCGTCATTGACTTGATAAATGGTCTAAAATTGGTTCAGACAACGTCTTTTTTGTATAATTGATCACTAACCTGGATAAAGATATAAATCCAGTTTATGTCATATCTAAATTCATAATGAATTCTAGTATTGGATAGACCCAGACTATCCTGAAGTCACAATTAATAAACATGTGGGGATAATGGTTTGATATAAAACAATATCTATGAATGAATTAATGCATTATGTGTTTTACAGAAACTACGAGTATTAAAGATTTATTAAGGATAATGATAATGTTGGTTGATTGATTGGTGTTTTACATCGCTTTCAACAATATTTCAGTTATATCGCGACATGGAAGCAGGAGGTTACCAACCTCTTAAACGTAGTGGTACAACCCGGGAATCGAACCCAGATCGTCGACGCCGCAAGCCAAGCGCTTAACCACTACGCCAATAATAATACATGTATTAAAATAAAAATGATAATGATAGTAATAATAATAATAATAGTGATGATGATGATGATGATGATGATGATGATGATGATGATGATGATGATGATGATGATGAAAAAGATTATGATGATGTTGATGATGATGATGATGATGATGATGATGATGATGATCACACAGAAACGATAAATTATGAGGTTACAGATATAATGGTGTGATGTTATGCAGATAACGATATGGTGTTACGCAGAAAGCGTAGTGATGTAACGCATAAAACTAAAATTATGATGTTGCGTAGATAACGGTGTGGTATTACGCAGATAACGATATGATGTTACGCAGATAACGATGTGATGTAACGCATTAAACTATAAAGTTACGATGTTACACAAATAACGATGTGATGTTACGCAGATAACGATATGATGTTACGCAGACAACGATGTGATGTAACGCATTAAACTATAAAGTTACGATATTACACAAATAACGGTGTGATGTTACGCAGATAACGATATGATGTTATGCAACAAACTATAAAGTTACGATGTTACACAAATAACGATGTGATGTTACGCAGACAACGATATGATGTTACGCAACAAACTATAAAGTTACGATGTTACACAAATAACGATGTGATGTTACGCAGATAACGATATGATGTTGCGTAGATAACAATATGACCACCTTTAATTCTGAATGGATTTAAGACACTTCGATACACTTTTGCTATTTATTTTCTCTATTTAATAGGTCCCGAAATACGAGTATCTTACAACAGAATAAAAAATTTCCTTATATAAATGAAAAAAGAAGTTTTGGAAATAATTTTGAATATATTTTGATGATACATTATCTCCTTTCGTTTATGCTCGAAATTTGAACAAATACGATGCTTTGGCATCACCTCCGGTAGGTAAGTTACAAAGTATGATAATTGAATTATTGTGATACTATCGATGCGATAATTTTGTACAGGGACGTTTAAATAAATCATAGTCTAAAGAAAAACTGGAATGTAACCCCAGAAATACATACAATAAAAGTGACATTGTCAACTGATAATGCAGAAGATTTCACGGTTCAGTTTCCCATCCCCTTAGTACCATACATATTTTTGTTTGTTGTTTAAATTTGGCTTTGTGTCTTATGAAAAGACTGACATGCTTTACTCTGATCCATGATAAGATAGTATACAAAACCGTTTTTACTAACGTTGTATATTCATAACAAAGGCTTCGACGGTTACGTAGGCGCAAATCCAGACAGATTGTTGAGAGGAGGTCCAACCCAATGAATTTTACGAGAAAGGTTATTTATTGATCTATTATTGTTTTGTAGAATTATCATTTTTCTTTAAGCGGTCGCCAGAGAAACTTTGATAATGCCAACAAGCAGTGTTTAAGAAAACTCTGATTCACAAAGCCGTGTCAATAGAGCTTGGGGAAATACCTTTCTTTGTTAGTGATGCACATCACCAACCTCCATGCTCCAGTGGCACATCACTCACAGACACAGATCTAGGTGACTTAAGTTAACAGTTCCACACCAAATCCTTCCACAAAGAAAAAAAATTCTACATGTAATTACTCAAAGCATCTAACCTTTGTTTGTATTTTATTGGTGTGTGTGTGTGTGTACGTGTGTGTGTGTGTACGTGTGTGTGTGTGTGAAATTATTTAATTTTCATAGACAAACAAGAAAGTACTTTTCGCCGAATCTCAGAGTTGGTCCAGACACCAGGTCCACCCCTTTAGATCCGTGCATGTTACCCTGGTACTTTAAACCATAGCACTCAACATATTATGTATATAATGTGTCCGACAAACAACATACCATTACGGACACAGTTTTTGATATCAGAACATTTGTGTTCCGGATGCAGAATTCTTATGATTACTGAAAGCATGAAAGATATTTCTATACCTATCTATAATTTTTGGGCATGTTTCTCTGTTAGCGCTAGGGTTAAAATTTTATATAAATATATGATATGTATAAAATATAGCTAGTTTAACATTTAACATCGTCTATGTTACTTATAAAGGTCAAGTTGTCGATTTGTGAAATGAAAGTCGTTTACTTATATGGTTTAGTTAAGGGTTATGATTTAGGTGTTTATCCGTAAATCATGGAGGAATAGGTGTAACCATTTGTTATGGGAAGTAGAGAAATTTGATTTTTAATATGATTTAATAACACCTGAAACAATAACCAACGAAGATGTACTGATCAATTATCCAGTGTTGAAGTCGAAACGGGAGGCTAAATTATGAAAGTGTCCCTTACAAACCGCTACGAACCCCGGAATATACAAAACATATACTGAACTCGAGCAGCATATGGGATAACTGTTCGTTTTATTGGAAGACGAAACACATATACCCTAAAAAAGATATGGCCTATTCCCTTACTAGCTTGTTTAAGGGATGGCTGATGCCGAGGGTGTCACTGTGGTTTCAATCCCTTATTTTCGACGGGATATTTTTACCACTATGATACTTAATTTTTGACCATTTTTAAGGTATATCCATCAGAGGCTGAAACACCCTTTCTAAAATTATTGGATCCGCTTAGAAGGTGATAATTAATGTTAACACAGAAAGTCGTCTGTTTCATTGTTTCCCGCCAAAATTTTGTTTCATCCATGCAAGATGCTTACATTCTTGAGTGATGGTCACGTTCCTGTGTAGGAAAGAATGTGTGAAATGGCTCACTCTTACTTCATACCTGGGTTTGACCCCATTTCGTGACAAGTGGAAAAGTCAGTGTACCTTGTGTTCTGCTTTCTTCCATCATTACACACTGACGGCCACCAAATTCACAGTCGAATTAACGATCTTACGCCATCAGACATTTCATAAAAAGAGAAAACTTGGTAAAAATTTTGCTGGTCTTTTTGCTGGTGAAGACTGTCAAGAAGAGTGTCAAGAAAACTTTAGCTAAACTTAGACGAAAACCTTCGACGGACTTTGATAGAATACATCCTCCTTCTGAGCTTTAATAGAGTCAGCCATCATAGGTGAGCTCTAGAATGGTGCATGCATATTGAACTTAACACATACTATGATCAGGGGCCGTAACTGTGGAGTGGTTAACTTTTTGACGGAGACTGCAGAATATAGCATGTTTTTGGGTCCCCTACTTTTACTCTTGTCCGATTTCGTAATCAACAACGCAGAGTGGTAATGCCTGCCCAACGAAACAACTATGTAGTCATTTTCAAGAAAGATTGACTGGAGTCATCTTTAATTATTTATTGATCTATTATTGTTTTGTAAAATTTCTTTAAGCGGTCGCTAGATAAACTTTGATAATGCCAACAGTGTCTAAGAAAACTCTGATTAACAAAGCCGTGTCAATGGAGCTTGGGGAAATACCCTTCCTTGTTAGTGATGCACATCACCAACCGCCATGCTCCAGTGGCACATCACTTACAGATCTAGATGACTTAAGTTAACAATTCCACATAAACAACAAATAAACCAAATCCTTCCACAAAGAAAAAAAAAGTCTACATGTAATTACTGAAAGCATGTAACTTTGAAGTGCATTGTTATTTATAACTTTGTTCAAGTGCATTGTAATTTAGCGTTATTTCTGTTCCACAATAGACAAGTATATTCACGATCATTATTTGCCATTATTCATTGTAAAGTTTATAAAACGAACACACGGTACTTTTACTTATTATTGTTTAATGATCCATTGGGATTATTCTGCATTCATGGCAGCAAAGAGAGAGAGAGAGAGAGAGAGAGAGAGAGAGAGGGGGGGGGGGGTTGGTGGTGTTGAGTCCCCGTGTGGATCGCCTGCCTTCGACGGACATTCTGGCAGTTCTACCCACTACATTTCACGGTAGATTATAATGATCTCCAAACATAGCGTTTTATCCCACACGAACATCGAAGCCTCCATACATAGCAAACCAAAGCAATTAAATGTATGTGACAGAAATAACTTAATTTGGACTTGAATTATTGAATTACGTTCAATTATTATCACGTCTCTTAAATTCAATATAATTAGGTTCAGAAGAATATATATACTATTTTATCTATTTAACATCAGAGAGTTAGTATAAAGAAATGACACTAACGGTAAAGCGATTTTTATTTCTTGTATTGATTGAAGTTTCACTATACATACTATGAATGGATTAACATGTTGTATTTTATAGTTCTACTGGTCGGGAAAGTAAATCCGGACACGATGTAAATCCGCACAATTCGTTGAAATCATAAAAGGAACATATTTTAAAATGTCCATTTACCTATAGTATAAAAAGGTGTCGTTATTTCAAATTGCGGAGTAAAAATTACTTGAAATGGTTGGTGGGTTGGTTGGTTGATTGGTGTTTTACGTCGCTTTCAACAATTTTTTAGTTATATCGCGGCATGGAAGCATGGTCAATAAGTAACAAAAATAGCGATCGTCCGGATAGACCGCTCTTCCGGATTTACCTTCCCGATTAGTACAGTACATTCACCGGCCTAGCTCAGTAGACTGGGTGTTTGACTCATCGTCGAGAGGTCCCCCTCCCCCAGCCCCATCCCCAAAAATATACAGTCTGGTGTGATGCCTTCCAAATCGATTAAATGAAATTCATAATACAAGGTCAGTATTTACTAAGTAGACTACGTTTAGTAGATGCATAGATAATGTGGAATTTGACACTGAGATATCAATTCTCCACCATGTTTGCATGTTTTATAGATTGTTTACGATATACATGTGTATTTCTTGGCCGGTAAATGTTAGTATGTATCTCATTTGTCTATTTCTGAGCATGAGATTACATAGTTCAGACAGGAACGGGTTCAGGGCCAAGAGGTCGTGGGTTCGAACACCACTGATACTAAGGAGTCGTTAGTTTGCGCTGCATCCTAGGGAAACAGTACAAAACACGCAAAACGAAGTCCCCGTGTCCTGATGCATGTCAACAAAGCAAAGGTCCCTTACTGCTTCGGAGGGAAACAGTACAAAACACGCAAAACGAAGTACCGTGTCCTGATGCATGTCAACAAATCAAAGGTCCCTCACTGCTTCGGAGAATTATAACACTGTGAAATATAAATCAGAAACAGATGACATCGCTATGTGTGTGAAGCAAGACTAATTTGTTTACAAATTCACATTCTAAGAAGCCGGTGTGGCTTAGTGGATGAGGTGCTCGGCTCGTGACCGAAGCGTCCCAGGTTCGATTCCCGTAGTAGGCGCATGGGTGTCTTGTCTTTCGGATGTGATAGTAAAACCCAAGGTCCCGTGTCACGGTAGGCGTGGTACGTAAAAGATCCCTTACTGCTTCTGAAGGGCCCATTGCAAAGGTGTAAATTTTCATGTGATGCATCAGACAGATGCCATCACCATATGCGTGAAATAATCGTGGAGTGACTTACAATAATAATCAATCAATCACGGTATTAAAAAGAGATTTTAAAACGCCACAATGGGATCATTTCATTACATCATCAGCAGAAAAGAGACAGAGATATGAAATTAATGATTTTTAAGTTTCATAGACAATTTCTTGATCTGAACACCAGTTGTCCGATTGGTAAATAATGATTTCAGATACTATTAATGCCAATACTGCATATAACAAATTATGAAGAGGGATGGGTATTTGTAGCTCGAATGAACGAAGGATGAATAAAATGATATGAAAATACGTTATGATATTAGTTAGGGAAACCTATATACCGTTACATCGTTGGTCAAATTCGGTTAAGGCTACAAAAGTAGGTATGTTCTATATCTAAACATAAATGCAAATTATTAGTGATTATTTAAAGCATATTATTAATACTTTTATATCTAATGATATTATACGTATTTTTATGACAAAAACGGATTTTTAATTTAATTATTGAGAAAGCTATAAGTTCAATGAATACATGAATCACCATCAAAACTTATTCGAACAATACTGCGGGTCATTTATTTAAAGCATAGATAATTGTTTGTAGTAATTCTTTTTGATGTATTTTATGACAATGATATAACAAACTAGATTTAATCCTTTTACTTGAGCCACATACTCAACTAATTACGCTCATCAAAGATTCTTGACACACTATTACAAGTCATTGATATTGTTTAAAGCAAAAATTGCAACCATTTCCTGCAGATCGTTGCTTATCTGAGTAAGTTAACAGCAATTAAAGGGGTTTGAACTTAGGATAAAATCGTTGGTGGAACTACGTATTTAAATATTATGAAAATCAAAGATTTCAGAAGCATTGTTACAAGTCGTTAGCGGTTGTTGAAAGTATGATAACTAATATTGTCATCTATAATGGATTGGATAGTTCTTTTTTTGTTTTTTGTTTTTTGTTTTTTTTTTTTTGGTGGTGGTGGTGGGGGGGGGGGGGGGTATAAAGAGAGCTTCTTAAGTTCAGTTAAAGTTTTTGTAAAAGCTGTATATTCAGCTCCTACAGATATTTTAAGCCGGTGTGGCTCAGTGGATAAGGTGCTCGGCTCCTGACAAAAGGGTCCCGGGTTCAACTTCCGCCATGGACACACCGGTGTCCTGTCTTTCGGATGAGACAGTAAAACCGAGGTTCAAAGTCACGGTAGGCGTGGCAAGTAAAATCCTTCACTGCTTCGGGTGGATCTGTTGCAAAGGTATGAATTTCTCTGCTGCAATGGATCAGGCAGATGCCGTCACCATATACGTGAAATAATCGCGGAGTAACGTATTAAAATAATCGGTCAACTTACAGACATCTAAGATAATTTTGATACACATCATTAGCTATTGTTTTGTCCTTGTAAATACATGTATTCAAGATGAACCCGCATTATGGATTATTTAACCTTTGTTGCAAGTCAAAAACTGTGGTTTAAAAGTATACCGCTTCTCTTCCCGAGACGAACTACACCGCTCTCAAGCGGAAAGCACGATGCGTATGTATCATGTCTATACTAGAATGTCGTCAGTAAATGACGTCATCCTATTGTTTTATATGCTTTTGGAATGCTAAATATCTAATATTTTTTATTAAAGATCTTTTTATTGTTTCTTATTTACCTTATACGTGGCGGCACATGGCTGATGCATGACGTCATAATCTTACCTTTACAACAATACCCCTTGAAGCAGTGCGGGGGCGTCATCTGGGACATTTAGTAAGGTAGATCTACGCATTGGCACGTTTCTTACTAAGATAAAGTGTTGCACGGGGCTTTCCATTTGTACTGTCTCATCCAAATAGCAGGTAAGGATGCAAAATATGATAACCGGGAAGTAACATGGGCGTCCCATCAGCAACCGGGAAGTAACCAGGGCCTAGGACTAGTCCGGGGAAGCAGGGCACGGACAATTCTGAAAATGGGATAGGGCACAAGAGAGTTTGTGTCCACCTCTACTCACACAGTATAATGGAAAATGCCTGAAAGGTTTTTTTTCGCAGAATATTTACAAGTTTTGATGTTTTTTTTTTTCTCATTTGAGGGCCGTGTCCCTCATGCATACTCAGCCACGGCATTGATCCGGAATGTCCCGCTACAAAATCCAGTGTGATAGTAATAGACAAACCTACCCCTCTAATATTGTACGAAAAAAGGCTACAATGCATTAAATCATACATGTTATCACCACAACATATCCCAATAGATTAAGGTTGTCTCCAATGGTCTTGCCTGATGCAAAATTCTTTGAAATCTAAAGCACAGAATAAATCTCAATCAGTAACATTCCAACAAAATTTATTGGTCCCACCTCTTCTGATAAACGTTTGCATTGCTTTATGTCTATAATGTTTATAATAGACTATAATTCTTTATTTTCATTTATTTCTTTCTTAGCGGAAGATGTCAATGTTTGTAAACATGTTTGTACATTTACAGTATCAAGTATTCTTATGTTTCCCATGATTATAAACCACCCTAGCTTTCAGCGCTCTCCTAATTTACCGTTATATCAACACTAGCAACCTTAAAGCTAGCATCTAGTGCTCTTAAAACGGTGCTACTGCATAATGCTTGCATGGTGCACGCTAATATTCAAAACTGATCATTCTATCCATGCCACTAATGCTGACACCTTGAACGCTAGCATTTAATGCTCTGCCAGTATGTCTCAAGATGCTAGCATGAACCCTAGCATTTAGTGTTCCTTTAATGTACAGTTGATTTTGGCATGCTAAATGTTAGTATTCAGTGTTCTCTGAACTGGTCATCGCATTCATACCTCTGATGCTGGCATAATGAACGATTTGGTGCCCTTTACACATTTCACTATAAACGCTCTTCTCCTTAGAAACCATAAATATAGTCCAGAATCACCATTTAATTACAAACATTACACTAGTCTCAAAGCACATTACTGAGTATTCATCTCTCGCTACCCCTTTTTTTCTTTAAATTAAAACATTTAAGATTATAATAGTAAATTTCCCTTTTCATATTTCACACTTTTTTAATACCAGATATGTAATGATATCTCAACTTACTGTATCGTAAGATTCGTTAGAATCCAGTGTCCATTCTACAATATTTGTAGAAAATGCGGTCATTTTGTAATTCCTAGATTTAAAGATACCTAAATCATCATCCAATAGCGCAACTGTAAAATCATGACGTCATCAGCTATTCATGATTTGACAAAATTTTTGTTATTGTATTTGATTTCAAATGTAAAAGAGAAATCGACACGTGTTCGCTATGATACACACCCCTTTTTCAGTTAAGATTGATAAATAGGTATGCATAGAGATTTGAAAAGAAATAGAGACGGTCTGGTGGATAGAGAAAGCGCTGTTAAATTTAGCAAAAATACCCCTTTAAATTCCGTTATTGAAGTAATTTTAGAACGGTGCTATATTACCGATTGAATGATAGCGGGAAAGTGGGAATACGTTTGTCTTTCTCCCTTGGGCGCCTGTACTTAGCATAGTACAACACGGCGCATGAATTCACGGCCAAGTAACAGTTAGGGTTTATATAATTTGCCAAAACGTGAAGATATTTTTTCTAAAATGTCCAGTTTGAAAAAAAAAATGCTTTTCTGATTTCATTTGAAAAAAATGGTAAAAATAAAGTTTTTGTAAGAGTCAGTTTTACGTGTAGAATTTAACAGCTTGGACTGTAGGAAACTACATGATGACTCCGACCCTATGTCTTATGTAGGCATCCACAAAATCACCCCTTCCCAGCTACATTGACATTAATTTCTGATCAACAAGAAACCAAATTTATAGTCGTGCATACTCTACTATATAGGTATCACTGCTTACAAACTGGTCTTAACTCGTTGATTAGGAAACTATAATGTCCCTGCCAGTTACGAATAAGCTCGAGTATATCTTATATGATGCACAGAGTGTATCAAGAGAAGGATAATCAAAACGCTAAACTAATTCTAACCCCCATCCCTCCCCCACATATTCCATAAATATAAAAATCTGACTGAAAAATACAACAGCAGCAGCCACGACCAAAAAAAACGGAATTTATCGGAATGAGAAGTTTGTTTGAATGTAAGTTCCCACCTTTTCGTGTCACTCCGTATCGTATATTCATCATTGAACAAGCTGTTCACACCAAAACGTTTCTATTGTCTCTTCAAAGGCTTTACGTTGTCTGATAATTCATGTGAGTCAGGTAATTATCTCCCATTTTCACATCGCTTTTTTTGTTAACTCCCATTTTCACATCGCTTGTTTTGTTATCTTTTTCACCAATCATAATTATTTTATTGCATGAATTGAAGAAAGGTCCAGGGATCGAGCATCATGTTGTTCCTATATATTTCTGCAAATTTAAGCAATTAAAGTACACAAAGCAGCATAACATTGACAATTAGTTGATTATTTATGACTTGACTAATATTATTACTGCTAGCCATGTCCTTATATCTTATCAGATCGTTAAATCTTAATAAAACATCACAAAACATGATATATTGATAGTTCATTGTCATTTCCTCACCACTAAGTTTGAAAGAGTAAAAGGCAAGTTGCAAAATATAAAGTGAAAAATGTAATAACTGTGAAAAGAAATATATGAACAGCCCCATAAACATCCCTCAAAATGATTTCAATGTGATTCATGATTTTTATAAAATATCGTGCATAACAAGATTTTTTACGAAGCATGGCAAAACTTTTATTCTGAAATAAAAAAACTTACTTGACTCACTTTGGGGGCGTCACAGTTGTAGATATGCCAATGTTATCTAGTCGAATGTTTCATTAAATATAAGTTTCAACACATCAGAATAAAGGTAAGGTACATTTTCTGCACTTATTTCTTGCAATTCTCAGTAGGAGGAGGGAACACCAGCACATTTTGGCAAATCATTGTAATAATGTTATATATATAAATATATATATATATATATATTATATATATATATATATATATATATATATATATATATATATATATATATATATATATATATATATATATATATATATATATATATATATATATATATATATATATTATGCTTTTATTTATTGTATGTTTTAAAGCTATGTACAACACACTTTTCTAAAAGACTATGTCAGACTTTTTACTTATTGTCTTATTGACTTATTAAGTACATCAAAGAACATAAAACTTATTTTGAAGTAAAAGAAAATGATTAAAATTTTTTTTGCTTCCAGTGATCTTTGAACCGATATCGATCAGCATGTAAAAATATGTTAGAAGAGGCCAAAGAAAAAAATCAACCTATATTTTAAAATTGAAATGGCATTTTCAAAGTATCATACAAAAAATATTTTTCTTCTTGTAAATGTTAGAAAAAAGATGTTTTTTTATACTGAATAAATCAATAAAATGGCACAAAAATACGTCAGAAATGAGGCAAAAAAGAAGAGAACCAAATCAACAACACTTCATCAGGCACCATCTAGATTACTCTGATACATTCAGTTTGTCGATGTATACAGCCGGTGTGAAGAAGAAGCTTAGCATAGGAGGGTACCACTCGGAACGAAATCAACTGTCCAGGATAAACCTCTTGAAGAATCTGGTCGAAAAATATTTGCAGGGGATCTTGAGTACTTCATACCTACCAACTTTCAACAAAATCTTTCAATTATTTCTAAAGAAAAATCCATCAAATAGTACTACTAATTACAAAAACTATATTCCCTCCTGTTTTTTTAACTTACTATATAATAGAATCATCATGAATATGTCATAACAATTATTTTTGTACTCCGTTTCTTTACCATTACATTTGTTTCAACAAAATCTCTTTACATTACACAAAATTAATGAAACCTTCTTTGAGAGAATCAGATAATCCATGATAATGCGCAAAAACGAGAGCATCGCAACATCAAAAAAAAAAAAAAAAAAAAAAAAAAGAGAGAGAGAGAGAGAGAACAAATAAGAAAAAGAAAAGTAAAAATTTTGATTTCAGAATGGAACCAAAAGCAACAACACTTCTAAAAATGCCATTATAGGTCACTTTGGTACATTCTTTTTGTAGATCTATGCAGCCGATCTGAAGACGTCGCCCGCCCTGGATTAATAATATATGACGGATCTGGCCGAAAAGGGCAACATTTGCTAGGAATCTGCATACCTCAATTCTACCAAGATTTTTTCAAAATCCTTCCGTTAGTTTAGAATTCCATCAAAGGTAATTGGTACACACATATAGTATTTCCTTTTTGTTTAATCTTAAAATTTTCAAAAAGCCCTTAATTAATTTTTGTATTCCTTCTTTTCAATTACATCTATTTAAAAAAAATCAGTTAAAATGCACAAAATTTATGCATTTTTAACAGCATACCACCGGAATATCAAAATAGTTACCTGAAAATGTCGAGATAGGTATCAAAGATACATGTAAAAAGAACGTTGTCGGGAAATACTCAAAAAGCGTCAAATATTCGATTTCAGAACGGAACTAAAAACAACACACTTCTTGGGACACCCTTCTAGATCTGTTCTCGATCTATACAATCGGTTGCAAGAAAACCTTCTCCAGTTTATGTGGCACCACTCTGTATCCAGATGATGATGGATACATAAAAAATAGCAACATTGCATGTATATTGTGTACTTCATTTCTACTACGTTTCATCAAGATCCTTTCTTCAGTTCTGACGTAAATGTCCATAAAGATTAGTAGTGCATACACATAGAATACACTCCCGTTTTAATATTAAAACAAAATGCAAAAAAATTCCTGGAAAATCTCTCTCTCTCTCTCTCTCTCTCTCTCTCTCTCTCTCTCTCTCTCTCTCTCTCTCTGTTTTATTATTCTATTTCTTACAATTACATTTATATCAAATATAATTACCTAAAGCTCACAGAATCAATGCATAAAAATCAAACAAGGAGAAAATCAACGAAATGATCGTAGAAAGGTAAGAAATAACGAATTGCAAAGAGGACTGAAGTGTTGGGATTTCAATATTTGCATATATATCAAGATATAGTGCAAGCGGGACTGTTTCTCAAATATCCCTTTCCCTTGCTGATTCTAGCTTCGCTAAACTTTAATTTCATTCATAGTCACAAATCATGAATGTGTAATTATACAACATACAACTATTAATTCAGAAATGAATGAGTTACAAAAATATGAAATGAACGTTTAAGAGGAAATTGAAAGAAACTCTAGTGGATCTCATTTGTATTTTTGGTTTTACATTTTTTTCTGAGGGACAGGGGAGGGTTTGTTAAATATTTAAAATATTCCTTCTAATTAAAGGTAATTTTCTACGTTATTCTATCGAGTGTTTGTAACAGAACATAATATTCTCTGTAATGTCTGTAAAACCGGAGGAACTGAAGATGACAGTTGACTGTTTGTCTGTTTTAATAGTAATTGACTTATATATGATACTGAGAGATGTTGTGTACGGACTGCGAAATAAAAAATCTAACAACCTTATACTTGTTAGGAACATCTCGAATTGAATTATACATATTTTTACTTTTTTAATGAGATATACATATATACAAATTATACATAAATAACTAAATGAAATTTTAATGAAAAAAAGAAGAATATATATATGTGAGGGGTTTTTTTTATATTTTACTTTTATTGAGAAAACCCCTTGTGTCATGAAAAACTATACAGATTAGTATGAGACATTTGTTACCGAATGAACATGCTACAATTGGTACTTAGAATTCTACTGGCAGATGACGGATAATGTCTACATTGGAAGAATCTGTAGAGGTGTTTCAAAGGTTTATTCTTCGTCTTGTATTCAATTCGTTTACACATTTATTTCACTAGAACACACGATTTTTAACCATTGTGCAAAATGTAATTTTCTGTTTCTTCACAAAACAGTTGTCTGCATTGTAGTCCTCTCGATGTTATAAGAAAACACTAGAACAGACGGGCTATTGTGACATCAGCTTCAACTTCCATCAGCTGAAAATGGCCGAATGAGAGCGCCAAAGAATCAATCTAAGGACAGAGATATTCACGAGGGAAGGTCTCTTTACTTTTAAGTCATTTACAAAATTTCATAACAAAATTTTAAGTATATATGTCACGTCAGTACAAAACCACTGAAAACGAAATTTATGATGCAATCGGGAACTATCAGTGACACCGGCCTAGTGGTTATAATAAATATTAGAACATATATACGCAACAATAATGTCAACAATAATTACATTCACGAGGAGTTAATTTTTCTGTAACTTCGCAAACATGACTCAACGCGGAAATAGAGACCTCTCTGTCTCATTGATATGACTATTATGGTAACACTTATATTTATATATATATGTGGGAAATGAGATCATCGCGAAAGTAATGTCCCGCGAAATATATGTGATTCAGAGTATATACTTATAATGCATATAGAAGCTTCTTCATTCATTGATTTATTCTATATTGCTATCATATGTGGTCACTTGTCAACATTGTAGTGGATTCCATCCACTTCTTAATGCATATGCATTAAGCATATAAAATGAAATCACAAAATGTTCGAAACACAAGGGCTAAAAGGCCGACGGATCAGCTACAGGGTTATGTTATGTTATGTTATGTTAAAGAAAGTCTGAAATCGTCACTGAAGAAGTTGTACGGTCGCTACGGTGATCTCATAAGAGAATATGAGGTCCCGCTTTGTAAAATGATTCAGAGCGTTCTCAAGTGCAATTGAATGACTGTTCGACAAATCCTATTATGACTTCACCTTTACCATTTATGTACATTCCAGTGTGCATTAGGACCATCACCGAATTTCCGATGTTTCCATATAATTGTTGCGACGGGTATTTTATGCAAACAGGAGACGCTCACTCTCCATGGGCTCCTGATATCATTCTGGGATGTAGTATTTTTCGGGGTTGCAACGGTTTGTATGGGTCAATTTTATGACTTCGACACTGGATAAATGAGCGGTACTTCTTCGTCTTTTGTTGTAATGTAGTTTCGGTACCGACACAAGACGGTTTATTAAAATGATACCTCAACTGGTTTACATACTCACTAATCATAAGATATATCATTTATGTATATATTGATACCAAAGCAAATTCCAAGCAATGTCAAGGACACAAAATCAAAATGCATGGTATCTGGCCATGAAGGACCTATGTGTGAAGCCAAATTTAATCAACTTTAATTACAGTGACATGCTTTACCAGATGTAATGCATCAAAATGTGATTTTATGGGAATCAGAAAATGAAATGCAGGACTGCTCATTACATTATTTAGTAAGATATATCAAGCGAAGTGTTATATATATTATAATGTCGAAAATGGCTGTCACTCGCTCCAGGTGCCATGTCATCCAATGTCAATGCCTTGTCTCCATGAAGTACGAGCTAATCTATCGTTCATAATTATAAAGATACTTCTATATCAGCACATGGTATATTAAACAGGTGCCCTGCGTTTTTTATTATCTGCAGTAATGGAGTTTTCTATTTTCACAATTTGTGTTTAGCTAAGGCATTTGTTCTTCTTAAGATATCCACCTTGATTTAAGTTTAATGAGTTTATTTCAAAGGTGAAATTGAATGTTATTTCTGTATATGCAGTGGACATATTAGATGAGCATGATATTTAATAAAGTACCTAGTAAAACATAGTATTACGTAATAGTCATTGTGTTCTGCCCAGTGTTCTTGTTACTACACCCGGTATAACATAGACAACAGGAGGAGTTCTACGACGTCAAGCTACCTTTTAGGTACGTGGCTAAGCCCATTCCTTCCCAACACCAGAATCTGACGACGTTCATAATCGATTGATCCTTGTTAAGATTTCCGGACATTATATTCAATTCCTGATGTTGACTGGAATGGATGCTTGATTATATATTCCGGCCATCAGGATCTAATTTTGGTGTGGTCAAAGACAGGTATTCGCTTATTTTCCGGATATAAGAATCCATTTCTGGAGTTGTCAGAGATTTGGTAAGTAATTCCCTTTTTCGAGAGTCCGGATTCTTTTCATGCGTACCTGATGATCTGTACCATGGCTTTATGAGTTTGGGTTTTTTTTTTCAAAACTAGATATATGCATTAGATAACTCCCAAATTAAGTTACCATGCTTTCTTTAATTAACCAAACTTCTAAAGAATGTTGTCGCGTGGTGCAATATGAATTACCACTTTTTGCAAAAATTATAAAGACCGAGTACTTAACACTCACGCGTGTCTTTGTCAAAAATAACTTCAAAGTAACAATTTTTTATATTCAAGCTAAACTTATATTAACCCATGTAATCACATCAATAGAGCTGTAAAGCGGTTCAATTCATACATAAAACCAAACAATTCTTTATGATATTGGATTGATGTTAAACTTTTCAAACGAAATGTTACTAATCGCCATAAATTGTTATATTCTTGCATGTTGTAAAGCACTCATCTTACAACCACTAAACATTAAATTTTAGATATAATTTCTATAATTTGAAGATATGAATTATATGAAGAACATCTTACCACCTGACAATATTATCGCATTGACTTGGGTTATGACAGGAATTTAAAACTAGATAACGGCAACTTATTAAGGTCAATTATTACACCTGATTACGTTACATCCAAGTGTAATAATCACCAAAGTGGTCAACGCTTTGTGACAACAAATCTGATTTCATTTCATGTGTTGTAATAAATTCTGGATAAAATCTGCGAAATTATGATTGAAGATATAATGTCCATACGAATGTTTTGCTTTCCATAATCGCTCATTGTTGATAACAGGCTTTTGTGAAGTGTTGGTTCATACTATTATCTCGTTTAAATGCGTTAAAAGTTTCAAAAGCGCTTTTATCGTTTCGCAAAAAATGGTTTGAGGAGCGCTAATTTATTGATAATGGATTATTGATACAGAGCGGTCGACAGGTGATCAATGCTGCCAACTTATGATACCGTCTCTAATCTGTGCCCAACATCATATATTATCGACTTAATACAGTTGTTAGATAAACGTATTTTATACTTAAAATAATTTATCAGAATAATACACTCTAACCATAACGTAAAACTTTTTGTAAAGAAAATATGTGAAACAAATTCAATGCTTGAAGGAATTTTCCAGTCAGGGAAAGATTGAATATGATTTGATAATAATGTAATTATACTACGACCGAATACCGAATCATATCATTTGTAGCGTTTTGTTTGTTTGATTCTTGTTTATTTTACGTCTTACCAAGATTGTTGCACTTGCAGTGCAAAGAAATTTAGACCTATGCAACAGTTCCACCCGGGTCCACGCTTACCGTGACAAGGGACCTTGGTATTCACTTCTCATGATAATTTCAAAATATCGACGAGCTACTAGCCGGACTTGAACCACGGTCCTCTTGAAAACGATCCAAGCACCTAAAAGAATAAGCTTACGATACTGTTTAGATTAACTGTGAATATAGTTTTAAAGTAATAATATCTATTATTTTCATATAAAATTTTATTTATTTCTGTATCATTCTTTTATATATCGGTGCATTTTGTTGGTGCATTTCAGGCAAATTTTATATCTTTATACACAAGACAAGCATTTCCACACAAAATAAAAATTTCGTGAAAATAACGGCTATTATGTTTCTAAAGTAACATTATTTTCATAGTGTTGGCGGGATATTCCTGCAGGTTTATTTGAACTGTTGTTTACATAGAAAATAATTTATACAATTCAAATATACTTAAACAGCAATGTCATTAAAATGAAAGGGAGTCGTGTTTTACTTTTTGAGGCTTATATAGTTTAAGCCTATATAGAAAATAGTATACTATTTTTAAGTACGCTTTTTGTTGTAAACTTTTTTTCCGAAAAGGCGCTATAAAAGGAGAAATACCAAAGACATTTTAAACCAAGGAAATGAGTGAATAACTTGGGTAACTGTCTTATGTACTAAATTTCCATTTAATCTAAGGTTAGAAAACTGTGCATACGGATTTATAGGATAGAAATTGATCAAATTAGAATTAATGATATGACTGAATAAAGAAGTAAAAGGGGCAAAATAATTAAATTACTAATTCGAAAATAATAGTAATAAACAATAATATGGTTTTATAGAAGAAAGAAAGTTATAACATAAATGGATTTTGTCCATGATTCTTAAAACTAATATTTCAGAAATAAAAGTTTTCTATAAAATATCTTGAAGGATTACTGAGAGTGGAGAGTGTGGAAAAGCCTGAAAGATAATATGTCAGAACCAAGGACTGCATTTCATGCCACGGTATCAAATCTATTTATTTGAAACACGAATATTTTGTAGTAATAAATCCCCGTTGTCTAATTATAAGAAGTGGAGATTGTAAGGGTGAGGTGGGTCCATAAAAGCAGCCAACGTGGGGGACTGTAATTAGATCTGGAAAATGTTTTCTTAAACCAGATGTATCAGCCAATTTATGGCCCTTCGTTATAACTCTTAAATCGATACATGTGCTGATAAGATATTTAAAACGACGTAACAATAAGTTGTAGGCATTTAAAAACCCGAACGACTTTTCAAAAAAGCATCTTGTCAAATAAAGGCGACTTTCGGCAGGCGCTGACGTTTCCTTTTCGTTTTTATACTTGCTGAATAGAACGCGACAATTCGGCGGAGTTTACATGAATAAGGAAACGTTTCATTCAAAGCATATTGCGGTATGCAAACCATAATTGTCGTGTCACGACGTTTAAGTTCACATTCTAATCAAAGAGGTGTGAAGCGTGCCGATTGCTCCTTTATATTTCAGATCTGCAAATTTATTGATGGATTGATTAAATTTAAGATTTAAAGATACGAAACGAAACTGAAAGTGATCGATCATGGTTTGAAGATGTCAACATCTTGTTGTCCCTGAGTAACGTAGAATTTCGTGTTGATAAATCAGAGAAACAAGTATATACAACTGATCACGAAATTCATTGATTTTTATCATTATTCACAAAAGTAACAATATTTTCTGATACAATCTCTAAACATTCTAAAGATTAATCGATTATTTAAACTTTACAGCACAGTTCATTGACAGGTGACAAGAAAATGGGCAGTTTGGCATGCTATCATCAGCAGTATAAAAATATCAACAATACATGTATATTTCAATCATTAATAATGCAAACAAAGTATGGAAAAAGGACCGACATTCATCAATAAGTACACAGATCGTCCAGATATGTCACAGAAACAAGGCTTAAACCTCACATACTTTTAATGTGGTTTCATATAATAGAAATCTGCGAATGATAATCGTAGAATGTGACCAAGTTCCTTCCACGTAACAGACCCCCATCTAGGTCATTGTATCCAAAGCAACAGCGAATATAAATTATCTTTTAAAGAAAGTAAAGCGTTATTAAGGTAAATAGAACTGTAGTAGCGTTACTATTGTTCAAGCTATCGGGATAAATCCAGATTTCAATGTTCATTACCTTTCTACTAAACAATTCAATTTTTTTTATTTACGACTGATTGGTACATGTGATATAAAGTAAAATTTTCAAATTATCCGAAAAGAAGTTTTTCTTTTATTAAAACTATATATATCTATAATTTACTAAAATAAATTTGTTTTGCTTTGTTTTCTTTTTACTTTTTAAAAAATATACATTTCTTTTCAATCGTTCTTAAATCTATTGTATATACGGTGTTTGCCATATACGAATAGCGATAAATAGTTATAAATGTCCATGCTTATTGTTTTAATACTTATTTTTATTTTATTACAGATTGCAACCAGAAATATGATTTTATGGACCACACATTTTCAACTGCAGATTTAATCATACCTGATACTTTGTATACTCTGTAACGACCACTTTTCGTCACCAAATCGTTGCCCATAATAAAATGGCGATTATTATAATATTTCTGATGCATAGTCATCAAAACTTGTCCAGATAATCAAAACAAATGAGTCATGAATTGAATTCCAATACTTATTACTTGACTATGGGAATTATCGTCCATGAATTTTATCAAAATTTCATATTCAAATAGAACGTTTCATCAATAAATTTCTGAAAGTTAAAATATGAAAAAAAATTAGAAATTTAAATTAGAATAAAAAGTTTGCAGGTAATTTACTTATTATCAAGAAATTTAAATAAATGTAAAGAAATATCTGTAGGCATTTCAAAGATAAATTTTATTTAGGTATGATATTATTTATCACATCAACCGGGTACCACTTTGATGTATGGTAGTAATCACTACTCGTATAATATTTATCAGATCAACTGGATACCACCTTAATGCATGGTAATAATCTATACTTGAATATTACTTATCAGATTAAGCGGGTGCCATCTTGACGCATGGTAATAATCTAAACACGTAAATTATTTATCAGATTAACCGGGTACCACCTTGATGCATGGTATTTATCTATCACGTATATTATTTATACAACGCTTTTATGAATTTTAGTTATGCCGTTTTACATACAGTTTTAGTATATAGTCAAATTCAGTTGTGGAATTTTCTTCACAGGTAAGCACCTTAAATTTTCTAAACAAATATTTTTTATTTAACTGATGGATGTAATATACTAGTATCAGTTTGTAAATATCCTTTCAGGAGACAGGTCTTTAAAAAGTTTTTTGTCAATCCATCATTGTATCTAAACTAAAATGCATCTTCAGAATAAACAGTGCTTAAACCAACAAACTGGCCCAAAGTTTTCCAACCATAAGCAAAGAGGAGATCTAATCGAGATGCATTGATTCAGTTGACAACCATAAGCAAAGAAGAGGTCTAATCGAGACGCATTTATTCAGTTGACAACCATAAGCAAAGAGGAGGTCTAATCGAGACGCATTGATTCAGGAGGTCTAATCGAGACGTATTGAATCAGTTGACTCCATATTGCTCGTGAAAGTGACATTTGTTAGTAACTAAGTACTAATAATATACTGAAAGAAAGAACATTACTGTTTCATCCATCAATAAAAAGGAAACCAAAAACCATTGACTATGTAGTTCCATCTGTATTAGGAGTTTGACCCCCTTTCTATGGGGCCATATTACAAAACATTAACAATAACATTCAGATAGATGATATGGGAATCCTCAAATTTATTAGTTCAAAGTATGGATGTTTAAATTGATTAGATGTAGTTATAAGATAATATAAAGTAAACCAACCAGTTTTGAATGTTATTTAAATCTCTCTTGATGCACTAGTAAGTAGAATTTATCAAACAGACCGAAGTTTTTAAATTCTCCTTCTTACTCAAGGAGATTGTAAACACTATGGATTCTCGATATTCACTTTATTATAGTGGACTATTATTACATTGTTTATTTACCAATGTATATATTTTACTTTTACTCTGTATTACCAAAATATTGGGGAAAAATAATTTGAGGTGGTTAACATTTATATAAAAGAACAAGCTAACCCCTACCCCACCCCATCCCCCCGAAAAAATCCTTTGTTTTGTAAAGTAGCTGCAACATAGAGACGAGCATGACAGCACAAGTTTTTTTTTTATCAACACACGTAGTGCGAAAATCTCGAGATGAAATTCAACACCTATATTGTTATAATTCCTACTACTTCTTCTTAATGTTCAATCCTTAAAAGACGTATCATTCACCGGTAGGCTTTTGATGTAATGTATTCATCCATACTCAATACTTAAAAGCTAGAGGGTAACCGATAATAGTAAAAGAAAAATCAAACACTTCTTTTTAATTGTTCGCGACTAATGCAAAGGGGTATAACAATTGGCATCCGAAGGCGTATTATAGGTGAGGACCGCCAGGATGATTCAATGTGAAGTGTAGATCAATCATGTAAAAAAGAAAAAAATACATCAAAGATGGTTTAAACAATTTAACCCACAAGATGGGGGATTGAACACGGTAAAAATAAAATCTTTAATGAAAGTTTATATTAATATAGTTTGAAGTGCATTTGTAGGAATATCGGTGATCGGTAGTACCTTACGCCTTGTAGGACTAAATGATCCTCAAGTGGACGCATAGAGAGTGGACTTAAGAGGTCACATTGGTACAAGACAGTGCTAATTAAAATCATAAAACCGATCAAGAAAAATTAAAGAAATTCCGAACTTCGTAGTGGTCAGTAAGTCGAACTGGAAAGGCCAGCCCATCGTTGGAAATTAAAAAGAAAACTTGATTATGCTATGCTAATACTTACTTGTTAACGTTAGTTCACTCTCTAATTGATTTAAGTGGTACGTCGTTAAATATCATAAATAATCATATCATTGACTCGGTATAATGGAGGAATACTCCTCTATTGACTGATTTGGTAGGTAAAGTTATACATGTTTCGTTATTAAACTATGCCTGTGAATTCTCGGCACAGAAACGTTGCTGCAAGTTTCAATGTCAATAGCCCATTTTTATACATTAATTTACATGGTGTACATGGCCGATTTTGGCATGTCAAAAAAGGACGTTTGACCTGAAGCATTATATCATGTCAATGACTAAGTGGTGTTTCTTGGAACCCCGTAGGATGCCGACTGATGTTTTTTTCTGATAATTTTAAGGTGATATATACAAAGAGTGAATTTTGTATGCAAAAGCCATGACCAAAAACATAGGAAAAATGAACTTTAAAAACAACCTTTATAAACAGATGACCGTTTAATAAAGGTGACCGCTAAGGCAAGTTCTACTTTAGTTTGAATTGTTCTCATAGTTTGGTATGTTAACCATTATGTATATTAAAATAACACAGATAATTGATATATATTTTATAACATGAAAATGCGTATTTCTGAAAATCATTTTCTACTTAATTATGCATTTTGAGAAGTAAAAGGTGATTAATAATAAACAAAAAGAGATATGTATATACTTTTGGAGTAATTTACATAGTGAAATATATGGGTGTTTCTCTACATATGACAAGTCATATTCATCTCTAAATACTCCGACATGATTTTTTAAAAAGGTGGATATTTGTATCGTGAATTCATCATCACATAATTATGAAAATGACTTTTTGATCAATCATGTTTATTAATCTCGTTTTACCAGGAATCAAGAACTAGTACAGTTATGATGTATGCACTCGTAAATATATATGTGGTAAAACTTACCTGTTAATCATTAACGACTTGAAATGTATCTTGGATTAAGCTTCATCAAGATATACTGTATATAGCTGTTTACTACGAAATGTGGAACTTATTCGTCTTACTTATAAACATCAAATTCATTTCTAAAATACGAGCAGTATTATCTACACCGGCGAATATTAAAAGTCTCTTGGTACATAATAAGACCAGGTAGTTTTCGTAATTACGAATTCTGTTTTATCACTGAAAGTTGTAAAAGTTTTATACCATTGTTAATATATGGTTGAATTACTAGCTATCACTGCAATATACTTGTAGACAGACACTTGCTTTGTATGTCTTGCTTTGTTATTGTTGACAAACAGTGCTTCACCAATGGTGGCATAGATCATGTTACTAATTGATATCGCATTATCTTCACTATATCTAAAGGGCTTACCTAATTATTTACAATGCTAGGATTGCAAAGCAATTAGCTGCGGCACATTATTATACCCTAAGTAGAACGTGGGACAATAAGGAAGCACGTCTACCAGTATTGACGTGAAACCATTATATTAAAGTAGGGTAACATCAAAACCAATACCAAACAACAATTCCGAATTCCTTAAATAGAATTATAAAAACGTCTAACAATAAATAACAGTAAGTATGAAGAGTGTAGTATTGTGATTCGGTCCCACAGAGAGCGTAGGTGTCCAAAGTAAGGAGAGACAAATAGAGAAATCGCCGATCAAAACATTAAGTAATCTAAGTTAAAATGAGATAGCGAGCATACTTTTGTACTTTTTGTACTCTGCAGTTGTAGTATGTATTCCATCAAAGTTTTACATAATTTTATGACAATCTTTTTAGTTCACTTAGGCTTACACTTTTGGGAAATTCTCATATATTAAGATATGTGATGGAATAGATTGTATTGTACGCTACATAATACATTGGATGACGACTGCATATCTGATGAAGGAAAAGTGATACCTAATTACCATTTGACGAATGCTTGGTAGAAGGAAAAACATTCAAACCAACATAGCTGCGATAGCATCAGTGGTCAGTGACATAGCCGATGCAATAGCACAGCATACAATACACTTAATATTCATTGCACTTTTAGGCAAACGTATCCTTCAAAATTTTTGTCGATAATTATGTTAATATAAGATATACAGCATAAACAGAAGAATAATTAATACCCATGTACACCTAAGTATATAGTTAATATATCTAATATCATAAAAAAAAAATGCAAGTGACATTATCTAAAATAGTTTGAGGAGTTCGATTCCCCATCATATGATGTTGATGGTGTTAAAAACTGTCAAACCATTTTAGTGGAGTACTCAATTCTCGTAAATCAAGGAAAATCATTATGCGAATAAGGCAGTATACGCGCTTTAGAATCACGATTTGTATCTTGCATGCCAAAATTAAGATTAGAAATTATCCCAGATAATCTAGACCACCAAAAATGTTAACCGAACATTTATATGTCAACGTATCATTCACAACACTGAAAGATTATGAATGCAGGGGAAAGCATAATGTGTTGGAGATCGTATTAAAGTGGCCACAACAATCGTTATCTGACATCTTCAACTGAAAGCAATTTCAATGTAATTACTTAATTGTTGAGAAGGAATCTTAATTTTCCCCCACTGAAGATGTTATCTGTTATCTAATATCAGTGGGCTGTGTATACTCCGATCCTGTTAGTACGGAATGAGCTTGAGTCACCGTTAACAAAACCCATATCATAGTTCAGAAAAAGTGTGATAAAGTTTTCATTTACATTGTATAGGAAGAGTGTGAACAGGGAAAAAGAAGTGCTGAGATGTACAATTAGCTTTTCAAAATGCCATTGTGATCTCATGAGTTGATAAGGTCTCGTGTGACCACAATGCCATTGTTATCTATTGAGTTGATAAGCTCTCGTGTGATTAAGAATGTCGGCAATATTAACACTGAAGAAGAATGAAAATGGAAGAAATAGAAAATGAAGAAGGAGAACAAGAGTTTTAAATCTTTATAAAATAGTATGACTGTGCAAAATTTGAATGTTCAGAAGAAGATTTCTCTTCAGAAAACTGACTACTTTTGCAGTAATACATATTACCATATCTAATTATTTATGCAGTTCTGGAAAAAAATTTAACCTGATTTTGTACACGCGTTTCTCTTTATCGAAACAATGTATTAACTATTTTGCATTTCTAATATATGAATTGCCAGCAACCACTTATTCCATACCTCCTTGCCAAAGACGTGTTCTCTACGAATGTATTCTATTTTCGATTTTGTCATACGACAATTTTATTTGCTATAAACACACACTCACACACATTATTCATATATTCTCTTTTCTAAGCCCAGTTTTCAGTGCTTCTGTGATTACCCGAATTATATACTTTAAATTCACCATGGAAAGTTTGTTACTTAATCTTAAACTAAGGAGTATCTCTCATGCATTTCCTTGCTCTTACTTTTAGATAAATTTGGTAATGAGATTGCTTTTCAAATATTATACTATCGATTTCCCTGAGCATCACCGAAAAGACATAAGTTGTCAAAATGTGCATATGATGCAATGACATTAATACACGTATATATGTTCCGATAGTTATTCCCTAAATCACACAGAAATACAGTGTACTGAATATATAGGATTGGTCCGTTAAATGCTGTTCATCTCTACATTGTCGCTTAAACACATTAATGACTTCAACTACTATGTAACGACTCTATATTGTGTTTAATTATTTTTGTCTCTTGCCTAATTATGATTCCCGTTAAAATGATTCCCGTTAAAAACATTTTTATCGTTTGTGAAATGAATTATACTGCAATTTTAGTATACATAAAACATCATTTTTCTATGCCTTCTTTCACTTATACAACTATATATACCAGAAACTCCGATTTTGGTATATATAATTGTGCAAGTGCAGTAAACAATGCATTAATTTTCTCGATTTGCTTTTGATAGCTTGTTTTTTCTTTAACATCGCTCTCACTATTCCACGATGATATTATACAAAAAGTTCCTGTGATTTATGTGTGTTCATGCAAGAGATGCTATTTAAAAAAATTCAGATATGACTTTGCAATTGAAAATGTATTTCTGTTGATTGTGGTGCTTTTGCGGTGAGTGGGAAGATGGCGCCCGTATACCGGTTAACCACACCAATTGAGAGACGTTTGTTACTTCAATTGACCGTCCTAAGTCGGTATCGTAACTGCAGCACAATCGAATATTTTTGTAATGTCGTTCCTTGTATATTATGTTATTGTCATTTTTTGTGTGCAGGTCCTTGGGGATTTGTGTCATACAGCTTTGTCAGATGTCTTCTGTTTTCTCTTTTGTATCAGTATCAGATTTTACGAAGAAGTAAAAAGTATATATAATGATGATGTATGGAGCAAACTCTCACCACCATTTTAAATTACTAATGTTTAATCAAAAGCAGATCGATATAAAAAGTAACCGTTTACTAATCTCTGTCTGAATAGGTTTTTAAATAATGGTAGGATTTAATTAGGAATTGAGATCTAACTTAATTCTTTCGAGAGACAGCAGTTGAGGCTTCTTTGTTTAGGAACAATTATTATTCTGCATAGTCATGCACTTATGGAAGCACATGAGAGATTCTGATAAACAAATACATTCACGTCATAGTCTCGTGAAATATTACATATAAATGTCATCTTTATTTCTTGCACACTTGTATGCATATTTCCAACGCAGGTAGAAAACAATTTCCAATGCATATGCTATTGTTATGGAAATTCTACTAAATGATGGCACGCGCAGCAATGACCTCGTGTGATATTACAAGATTTTATACCATATGCCTGATTGTTGTAATGTGACATAAATATAAGATATTCATTTAAACTTGATAAATGCAAAGTATAATGGTGTCCTGCATTGTCGACTTAAATGGTAAATGTCATTGAGAATTATGTAGATATTATATTGCTTTTCTGATTATAATATTTATAGGTTGCTGTCTTTTTCCCCTAAGGTTCTGAAAATGGCGTGGGCGTTGATTTTTTTTTTTTTTGAACGAATTCCGGACTGGACATTAACATGCTTTTTATACTTACGATACTTTGTGTTCATACTGTGTTTTATATAAACCGTTTCAACATTGAAATCTTAAATGCGATAATTAGCGTCATTTAGTGATATATTTACATACCTCTGGGCAATCTGAAAGTGTTTTGGCATTCTGTCGCTTATGCCTATATCGATATGCTTTGAGGCGAGTCTAGTCATAAGTTTAAAGTAGATGGTGTTTGGAAAGAATCTATTTCCTTGCCATATAATTACATTATATGGGTAGGATAACTTTAAACGTTAACACTGTGAAAACATTAACCACAAGTATAAAAAATATCAATCACATCATAATCATACCCTAGTAACTTAATAAGTGATATTTTGTATGGTATTATAATGAGTCAAATCTCTGTAATCAACAGACAGGAAATGTTAAAAAAAAAGCCTTTATATGTTGAACGAATAATTTGAACTAGCTCAGTTTTGCTTCGGTGAAATTTTTCTGTGTATCAGACTCTGATAAAAAAAAACCGGATGTAAGTAATTTAGGTTGTAAGTAATTACTCTGACCGATAAACATGATATAAAATTTTAGGTTGATTTTTATCAAAATTTATAATTATTCGTTCGAGTTCCGATGCTAAAGGACTGAACGTTTTTTAAAGTTTACCACTTTCATGGAGACCAGATTTCACATCTGTGTCACAGTATCACTTGCAGATTTATATTCTTATGATACATTGTCCCACCTCATTAGTTTCTGGAAGGTAGTGTGGTCTTTTACCTTAGCTTATTAGCGCTTTTTTCAATTGCAATTGTGAAAAAAGATAAAAGTTTGCTGTTATTATCAGAACAGCAATCTACATGATATGACTAATATAAATGGCCCATTAAACGAGTCATATTTGATACATGATAAAAAAGCTTTTTATCTTGATCCTTACATTCAGTGTAATTACAAAATCAGATGTAATATTTCTTTAAAATGAATAATTTCTATATGGATAATGCTGTGAGAGAAAAACTTATCGTCGTTTGTGTTTCTGTTGACTTTCTATTTGTGAAATATGATTCCGCCTAGTTTGTGGGGATATAGGTACACAGAATAGGCGTAAATATTTCCTGAAGCTCATCTTACTAATGTGGCACGCTTGAATTTCTCTTTGTCGGTTTCGCTATCACTCTCTACATCTTAATTTGAATTTAACATTATGAATAAAATATACGTACGTCATTTTCTTCATTAAGGTTTGTGATTTTTTTTCTTTTATCATTCTGAAGACGTATCTTCTGAGATTATTTTACTCATGATGCATCTACATCATAGTTCATACCCATGTCTGTATAATGACTAAACTTTCAAGAATCAGGGAGCATTATTTATTAATACAGAATTGTTATTTGTCATTTCCTATAGAAATCATTATAAGTCAAAATCAAGTTATAAAATTGCAAATCACGTTCATCTCTTCTTAATTTTTATTTTAGTATCATTATTTTTCTTTTTGATAACAGGGTTTTAATCTAATCTTATATACAAGTCTATGCTTTTATCTTTTGTGTCTAAATTTATAATATTCCATAAAATCAAAGCATACTCAGAGTTTAAATTTTATTTAAAAATATTTATTTTAACTACAGATTGAAATATATTCTTTAGCGAGGTACAAGGTTCTTAAAGATAAAATATAAATGTACTGTTGTAATAGCCTGCACTGTACAAAGAAGAGAAAATGGTTGTAAAGGCATGCACAGGGAAATTTCTTTGATATTTTCCAAAGAGAAAACGTCTTACGACGTGGACATATATTACTGAACTCATGTACCTAAAGAAGACGGCGAAGCTTTTCCATTGATGAATAGTTTTATTCGTATCGCTTTCCCTTCTAAAGTATCATTTGCACTTTGATTTATAATGCATTTATACCGATTCACCCTACTAAGAGTGAAATAGGTTTGAGTCCTTTGTCTTTCCTACGATTATAAACGTCTATATTTGTCATAGAAAGAAGATCTTATTTACCGAGAAGTTTGATATGGATCCTACAAACTTGAATTGACACATAGAAAGTGGTACACGGTTCAAATAATCGGCTGATCAATCTCAGAAATAAAAGATAATTGAGCTAATTTGAATGAAAGGGAGAAATCAGTGAGCACTGCTCTATCGTTATCCATATTATATATATTTACTTACTGATCGTCGTAAGTCACGGTCACTGCGCACGTACGTCTCTCCGTCCAAGAGGTCTTTTGACTGCGACTTACTAACCATAGCCTGAAACGATCATAGTAAATCTTTTCGTTAAACAGAGTCCCATTTGCGACGGTATCTGACGTACAATTATGACTTCATCAATTTCCTATGATAACGTAATCTGTGGACTAAAATTTCCCTGAGTTTTAGATCGATTTTCGTAGAATTTGATGACGTCATAATTGCTGTCAGATACCGTCCCAAAATGGGAAGTTACTCTGTGTAACGAAAAACCCGAATACAACTTAAAGGATGGAACTCTTTACAAGAATCTTTATCATAATCTTGCATATTAAATAATTGTTTTATGATCTTATCCCTGTATTTCGAAACTGCTTAATCTATCTAAAGATTCACTTTAAACTAGTACATAGTCCTTTTCTAATATATTCATTACAGGACACGTTTAAATAAAAAAGGCTTATACCATTAACATCCTTTAAACGGCCCATAAGTATTACCCTTTCGTCTTTTTATCCCTAGCAATTGGGTGTAAATGACCTTTATAACAATAAAAAAGTTAAGCACCGCAGACGGCGATCTGGATTTACAGCTTCAACAAGCTATCGCGATGATCTTACAATCTTATCTTTGACCTTTTGGAATTTGGTAAAGAACAACATTAAATTGAAGTTCAAACAGATTTGTGTTAAAGCAGTGCAGTGATAACTCAATACTTTCTTCTTTCCGATCCCATATATTAAAATCGCTAGCTTGAAAGAAAGGAAATAGATGTATATTCTGGTGTGTATGAGCCTTAACGTAGGTAGATTGTAACAGGATAGTTTGATGGGATCTTGTTGTGTTGTAGAGGAGAAAGCTATCGACATGACGCGACAGAGATATAAGACATTGATCTCACCTGAGATAAGTTCGTGATCTACAGTTAGTAAAGCAGCTAGTAATTTATCATTACGTTGGAGGCATACGTGTGTACAGTACTGGAAATCATCCTTGTAGCGGTACAAAAAATGAAAATGTACAGCAGTCGCTTTCCCCATGTAGAAAATGTAGAAGACAGAATAAAATAAAAGAATTTGTCATCTCATGTTTGATATGAAAGTTGAAAAATATTGATCATTTGAATATTTTCATTGCATATCAGACATCATGACCAACGAATATACTTATTTTGAGTTAGTGAGAATGGAAGTACTCATGCAATGCATATCAAAGAAAAGTATAATTAAAATTAAAAACTAGATTCTAAATTCATTTTTGGTTTACATGTGAAAATTCTAGGCATATTGTGCCTGACATGGATTTCATTTTTCTTTCTGTCATTTTATTATAAATAAAGTTTTATATATTGCCAGTCAGCAGGGATGTTTATATACCCTACGGCCTGTTAATTCCGGTTCTGTATGATATCCCTCAACTTTTAGCAAGTTTGATATTCTTATATAAATTAATGATACAAATATGCAAAAGTCATAATTGATATTTCCGATACATTTCTATGCATTTTTTCTTGTGTTTGCATTTAAGCCAGATTTTTGCAAGGTGGCATATTATATGTATGACTTAAGGCATTTCAGACTTTTCGAGACTTTTGTTCTTAATGGATACAGACAATACACTGTGCAATTTAATCACAACCTTATTCTCAGAGCAATACAACTTCAGTTTGCATTTCAGCTGAATTGGTACACCATTGACCTACTGTATGCATAAAAGGTCGAACCGTTTTCCGTACCTTTCTATGTTTGATAAAGTTATTGCACTGAAATTTAGCCACAACTTTCCACTCAAAAAATCAGAGACATATATACACAGTATATATGTCACTGAAAAAGTATATATTTAGTTCTCATGTCAGCTTCATTGATTCATCATGGCCTACTGTCAGTCTGAAAATAGATCAAACAGTTCCCATAATATTTTTCATGATCTCATTTATGGATACAGGTATTGCCCTGAAGATTAATACTTCTCTCTTGGAGAAACAGAATTTCAATTCACATGGCATCCCGATCGGTGCAGCGTCACCTATGTAAGGATTCAAAGTAAGACCAGACCATTTTCAAGACTTTTTTCTTCATTATGGATACAGGTAATCGTATTGTGAGAGGCATAGTTTAGCAAGAGTTGTCGCTAAATGCGACAGACATATAAATATAATACAATGTAGGCGTTGCTCTTGTTTAATATGGTGTGACATGAATGTTTTGACATTACTCAATATCGTGTCAAATAATATTTTAAAAATTTACTTGGAAGGGGTGGATTCAGAAATTAAAGCATTAATTTTTTCCCACCTTCCAGTAAATTCCAAACTTACACCATGACAATTGAATTCGTTGAAATTTTTGGAATATCATGGATTGTCAAAATTTTAGATATGTTTCAAATTCAATGATAACCAAAATCTATATATTACAAAATGCTACTTATCTCAAGATATCATATAAAGTTGTTCGTCACACAGACGATTTCATTTTGTAATCATAGGTCCCATAACTGTTTTCAACAAACAAAATCAATGATATAATCATGCATAGCTCTGTCCTTAGATTGATTCTTCTTGGTTCACTTTCTCCGCCACTTTGGCTTTAACACTGCTCTTCAAATATTTATATATTACGAGAATTCCAATCATTCGTCCATGAGCCTTTCTGAAGAGACATGAACTGTCGAATTGCGCACCTGGTGCACAAAATTGTATAGTATATATTTCATGATATTTACAGTTTCGTTTTTTTTGTTTTCATATGCCCAGAAAAATTCAATCTAAACCGATTTTGTTGCTTATCATGCAAGATTCCATTCGTTTTATTTTATTTTATTCTTAGGTGATCCAAGCGGAAAACAGCTTAGTTTATATTTTGCAGCTTTTCTTCAGTGAATGATTACTCATTGTTGTTTCGCTTAATTATCATAATATCTTTCAATAACTTTATTGACCGTGGACAAAATATGTATTCCGGGAAAATGAGACGTATTTCTTTGAAATTCGGTACAAAAACGAAAGAAATTTGTGAATATCTTAAGATATGATATGAAAAATGTGTCTGAGAGCGAGAACAATGCTAATTATGTTGTGAAAGGATTATCTATTACATAGACCTAAGGATTTTGTATTGCTCATATGAATTACTAAGAAACTCAGCTTCGACCTGTCAGTTTATTTCACCGGGAACAGGGCCGAGTATTGTAATAGTTTTGCTCGTAAGAAGTCTACATTATGCATATTATTATATCAAGAGCTCCGTTCTAAAAAAACAAACAAAAACAAACAAATAAACAAGCCCTCGTCCCCCCCCCCCAAAAAAAACACCACCACCCCCCTCCAACCCCCCCCCCCCCAACGTTTTCGGTTACTCAGCCACTGGCATATAATGTATATACATATATGGGGGAGGAGGTCAACTTTTAAATTTTGTATAAGTAGTTATTACTTCATGCATGGCTTTGCCCGTGAATGATTTGGCTTTTCCTATTTTGTGAGCAATTTTTCTACAAATATTTTAGACTTTTGCAAGTATTGTTGAAGATATTTAGTTGTCAAAATGCGTATACAGTGCAGGAAAATTTATATAGCTGTATACCCTGTCGTCTATAATATATGATCACGATAAAACTTTATTGAAAACATAAGTACTTATGTAAAAAATGACAGAAAACGCCCCAATTTTTCTTTCTAATGTAAGATCCGACTTTAACCACGCCCATAAAGTAGTTTCATTGTGACGTCACAGTTAAATTCATGTTTGACGGGTAATTTATTTACGAAGCCATAATGAAAACGTGTTCCAAACAGTGCGATGTCGGGCATTTGACGATCAGTCAATTCAGTAATGCCATATGTCAGAAAATGTTGACAGACATTTTTGTTTTATGATTTTCCCAAAACTTTTTTAATTTTAATTTTCCTTATTCTGAACTGTAAGTTTAGAAAAGAAATCTGGTGATGATTTACAGACTAATCTGGTGATGATTTACAGACTAATCTCATAACTAAAAAATGCAAATCATAATTTTTTTTTTTTTCATTTAATACAGAAGGTTTTTATTTTCATTCTTGGCAATACTGAAAAAAAGAGTCACAAATTAAGGCAAAACTTTGAGAATTCCAATTTGTAAATGATATAATATTTTTTCTTACATATTCTACATTATTAATTCACATTAAAATTCAGGATTAGTGAATGGGTTTCGTAAACACATGCTGCAAGTTAGACACCGTCTTGACTTTTATCACAAGTATTAGATTCTTTCATGCGTATACTCTCTTTTTAATTAAAACGATACCTTCTTCGCCATTCTACATAATTTCATTAATGTATAAAGAATACCCAGTTTGTACATTTATATAAGGTTTTTAACGCGTACAAAGTGTACATAATTATGTAAAGATGACCGATGTATACTTTTAGGGTGAATATTATACCATGATAAAGTACTTAGAACCATAGACGGAAATCAATGTGTTAGGGATGAAGAACATAATGGGCCTCTCGAAATGTTTTCAAACGTCTGTCAAGTGATCGATCCTAGGTTGTCAAGTGATCGATCCTAGGTTGTCAAGTGATCGATCCTAGGTTGCCAAGTGATCGATCCTAGGTTGTCAAGTGATCGATCCTAGGTTGTCAAGTGATCGATCCTAGGTTGCCAAGTGATCGATCCTAGGTTGTAAGTGATCGATCCTAGGTTGGGCAGTAGGATGTTATGTATACATAGTGCGGAGACGGTGATAATAAAATCACCTTCTGCAAGCGCGGATACAGAAGTGGGGCGGTACCGGGCATCCGAAAATTTACCAAATCATTTAATTAATAAATTAATTACGATCAACATGTTTTATATTATTAGATATTGGTGTGTTATGTTTGTACTATTTTTCAACATCTCTAAACTTCTTGTAATCAAGGATGAAAAATCAGCGTTAATAATCAATAATAAGCAACAATAATAATCATTGATTGATTAATTGATTATTGTTTTACGTCACTCCACGATTATTTCACGTATATGGTGACGGTATCTGTCTGATGCATTGCATACAAATTTAGATCTTTGCAACAGACCCACCCGAAGCAGCGACGGATCTTTTATGTGCCACACCTACCGTGACACGGGACCCCGGTTTTTATTGTCTCATCCGAAAGACAGAACACCGGTTTGTCCAGGGCGGGAGTCGAACTCGAGACATTATGATCACGAGCCGAGCACCTTATCCACCAGGCCACACCGGCTTCGATAATAATCAACAATGATCATTAAAACATTCAATGTTTGATAAATATCTTAAATTTTCATTAACATTGATTCATCTATTATTCAAAGTTTATTAAATGTTTGATTTGATAATTATTGATTGATTATTGTTTATCTTTTAAAACAACACGGTTATTTCACGCATATGGTGACGTCACCTGCTTATGCAAGTAAGATATGACACGTGAGCATGCGATTCAAAACTGGACCTGCAAGACGATTGCCATTGGCCGTCAGAAGTCGGTATAATAAGTGCATGACAACTGAATTTTTGTGATGCCTTTCTGTGCGCTTTTGTCTTTATTTTCATTCATGATCTGCTTTTTAATACAGCCGAGTCAGGTACCTTCTTCTCTTTCTTTGATGATACCAAAACTCGTAAAGATATGCACCTTAAAGATATATATAAAAAAAAACACAGGAAAAAGTGATTGGATCAAATACTGCAGCATGATATAACTTTGATCGTCGATAATTTCTAACTTCTTCGGAGTGATTTCTACGGAGGCTGCCATTTTGTACCATGAATCACGTGACGTATGGTCATGTGTTTCGGAAGTACTTTTTTGGCGTTGGCAGAGATATAAGGGGAGTGCAAGGACCGTAATTTTGTGTTCCGATTCACCCTTCCACGGTTCGTAAAAGAACGTGACATTCAGACAATGTTTTTATGACGCCATAAACAAACGCGTTATTGTCGGAGTTTTGTTGGACCTCAGATGACGTCATTACAATGAAAAATTGCGTTTGTGGAAGGGTGAATTGTATGGAAGTACATGTACGTCAATTGTTCTCGAAGTAAGACCCGGACAGTCAATGAAAATTGAAATAGTATATTTAGGGGTGTAACAACAAGACGATTTTTGACAGAAAATTCGCCGATACTCTGTCAGTTTTTGTTAAACATGTGCATGTAGCCCTATTCTGATGCAATTAACCTAAATAATCAGTAAAATTGTGTAATTATTCGTTTGCCGTGACTTCATGAACAAAACTCCAGTAAAACATGAATTCCATTACTTTGATGTTTAAAAATCGGTCAACAAATGAGATCGCGTGTCACAAACAGGATGCATTAGAATGAGATATATCATTATAAATCTGTGAAGTTAAGCAGTTTCTTTTTTTTTTTTTTTTTTTTTTGCTTGCTCCTGAACAGAAAGGAACATACTAAATCAAAAACAAGTTAATGTATGCAGTACCATTAAATTCTAGATTGTAGATCTATAAAGGCCGTTCGTGTAATAAACTAGCCTGATGCATGCTTTTCATTTCATTTTTTTTTTCATTTTAATTTTTATTTTATTATTATTATTATTATTATTATTATTATTATTATTATTATTATTATTAATTTTAATTATTATTTTTTTAACATTCTTTTGAGCAAAAAGCAACATATACTGTAGTACGAAATAAAACAAATTAATGTAAGCAGTACCATTAAATTTTAAAAAATATACACCTATCAAGGCCCTTTGTATAAGAAACTAGTTTGATTAATGCCTCTACATTTAAAATATGTTATAAATCAAAAACAAAAAGTATAATTCATCAAGGTGCAAGAATTGTTAACTGTAGATCAAAGGCATAACGAAGAACTCGCATGACATTTGACCTACATGTAGTTTGATATGTGAAGCACTAGTTCATCCGCCGGATATGAATGTGGGTCACGGGACCGTCCACCAGAGAGGAATATAGTGAGGGTTCGTGATCATCCACCGTAGACGAATGTATGTCAAGGGACCATCCACTGGAGAGGAATGTGTTCAGGGTTTATGATCATCCACTGGAGAGGAATGTGTTCAGGGTCTATGATCATCCACCGGAGAGGAATTTATTCAGGGTTTATGATCATCCATCGGAGAGGAATGTGTTCAGGGTTTATGATCATCCACCGGAGAGGAATGTGTTCAGGGTTTATGATCATCCACCGGAGAGGAATGTGTTCAGGGTTTATGATCATCCACCGGAGAGGAATGTGTTCAGGGTTTATGATCATCCACTGGAGAGGAATGTGTTCAGGGTTTATGATCATCCACCGGAGAGGAATGTGTTCAGGGGTTTATGATCATCCACCGGAGAGGAATGTGTTCAGGGTCTATGATCATCCACCGAAGAGGAATGTGTTCAGGGTTTATGATCATCCACCGGAGAGGAATGTGTTCAGGGTCTATGATCATCCACCGGAGAGGAATGTGTTCAGAGTTCATGATCATCCTCCAGAGACGAATTTGTATCATGGAATCATCCATCGAAGGGGAATTTGTTCAGGGTTGGAACCCCACCCATTATTTTTCTGAGATACATTTATTTATGGGGGTAGACAGGAATTACAACTCTCTTGAACCCTTCCCTTCCTCCACTTCTCCCCATGCCTCCGTCTTCCTGTCCCAAAGTCGTCTCTTAATAGCCTCTTTGATTTGTTTCTTTGTTTAGTCATTGTTTTACGCCATTTCGAGATTATTACATTGTACATGATGGAGGCACCTGCCTGGTGCATTGCTTTATAAGTTTGTCCAGTACTTCGTACGAACCCATCCAAATCAGAAATGCATCTTTTACGTGCAAAGTATACAGTGACACGGGCCCTCGGTTTATACTGTCTCATCCCAATGTATGCCGTGACACGGGGCCTCGGTTTTTACTGTCTCATTCCATCGTATAACGTAACATGGCGCCTCGGTTTATATATATACTGTCTCATCTCAATGTAGACCGTGACACGGGGCCTCGGATTTTACTGTCTTATTACATCGTAGGTTTACGCTGTCTCATCCCAACGTATACCATGACACGGGCCCTCGGTTTATACTGTCTCATCCCGACATATACCGTGACACGGAGCCTCGGATTTTACTGTCTCATTCCATCGTATACCGTGGTACTGGGCCTCGGTTTATATATACTGTCTCATCCCAACGTAGACCGTGCCACGGGGCCTACGCAACGGGGTTTACGCTGTCTCATACCAACATATACCGTGTTACGAGACCTCGGTGTACTGTCTCATGACATCGTATACCGTGACACGGGGCCTCGGTTTATACTGTTTCATCATATCGTATACGGTGACATGGAGCCTCAGTTTATATCCTCATTCCAACGTATACCGCGTCACGGGGCCTCAGTTTATACTGTCACATCCCAACGTATACCGTGACAAGGGACCTCGGTTTTATACTGTCGAACGTATACCGTGACACGGGCCTCGGGTTATACTGCCTGTTCCGAAAATATACCGTGACACGGGACCTCGGTTAATACTGCCTTATCCAAATTACCGATAGAGAGGCTGAAGATGATACATCACCGAGCCGACAGCTGGTATCGAACCAAGGTCCTTAGAGTGTGTCACCGGTATACGGTATTAGTAGAGTACAGAATACCGTTTCCGAAATAACCTGAATGTACCCGCTTTTAATTTATACCCCTACCCTTATACTGATAGTGTGAAAGAAATTGATATCTAAGTGCCTTGATTTTGCAGATTTTCGCCAAGGTTTGTACCGCGATAAAATATCGGCGCGATATGAAAAATGATTACTCTGATAAAAAATAATAAATACATAAAATGAGAGCTTCTTTCCGAGGCAACAACACTTCCCTCTAGAATTAATACAATCGGTTGTGCAAAGGTGATCTGCGAGATATTTTGTTGATCGTCGGTGCATAGCTGAAAGTTGCAAGTCTTGACCATGATTCCACATCGCTCAAAGGATAATGTTCTATTGCAATGTATGTATAAATAATAAATACTAATACAACCGGAAGTAGGACTGTTTTAGATGACGACTGTTTAGAATATGCCCATCACTCCGAATCAAAAATCTTCGCAAACAAAATAACCATATTTATAGTACATTTCCAGGATCACATATTGTAATACATCATCAGGTGAATAATTGAACCAATAAAATAATGTTTTGCATTTCAAACGAGGTTCACCTGGGACCCAGTGCTTTCATAAGTGTATGTATATCTGACTTTACATCATAATTTATACTTATACCAATGCGCATATATCATTTTACCTTTGGAAGTCATTTGTTCGGAAATAAGGTAAAACTGTCTCTACATTATGCATCAGTGAAATCAAAGTACTGAAGGTATTTAAGGTGGCTACCCCGAATCTCGGCAAATTTTATATTCATTATATATACACAAAAAAAAGATATATTCCTAGTTTTCAGCAAGCATCTTTGCAAATCAAAATAACCATATTTATAGTACATTTCCAGGACTACACATTGTTATAGATCATTGATAAGATGAGTAATTGACTCTTCCATTTATGCGCGAAAAATTGTTAAATCAGATGACGTCACAATACTTTACACCCTCGGTCATATCTAGGACCAATCGCACATTCTCGGGTCTTTCCGTCACTCGGAAAAACAACTTCGAATGTATTACGGAGAAACCGGATGTTGAAAAATCTTACATAGTTACAAAATGGCGGACTTATTTGAGTGTATAAATTATGCAAAAGATATGATTTAATTTCCATCTCAGTTAAAGGAAAAACAGATAGAGGTGCTTACCAAAATATTCGAATGTAAAGACTGTATCGCTGTATTACCAACGGGTTGCGGTAAAAGTGTACTTTCCTTGGTGGGCGTTCCGTCGTCATCGTTGCTAAGGGCGGCCATTACTGTTTACGCAGTAATACATTCGAGGTTGTTTTTCCGAGTGATGGAAAGACCCGAGAATGTGCGATTGACCTCGGACAAAGATTGAACATGTATTGTGACGTCACAAAATTCAATAAATATTCCGCGAAAGCGATGAGTCAATTGAACCAATAAAATAATGTTCACATTCAGATTCAATAACGCAGTTAATACAGAATGATAAAGAATATGTCACCTTTGCGTACTTATAAATGATACATCACCGGAATGCTATGGCATGACTTTCATCTGAAGGTCAATAACAAGTAACAGATCTGAACCTCATTCTCATTTCTGAGTTCCAAATTTAAAATTTTGTGGTATATACGTATACCCACCCAGTAAATTTGTGTACAGATACCTAGCAGCAAAGACCTCGACCTGGTTACTTATGATTTTTGTGTGATACGTTTTAATATTGTAAACTTCATGTGATTTTGTATAAATGTTACTTTAAAGTTTAAAACATTCATTATGTTTAAAATTAATTGTAAAATGTTTTAAACTTTACTGTAACGTGTATTTTGTATATAAAATACTTTAAAAAAAACCCAATTTAATATGTTTAAAATTAATTTTGAAATGTTTTAAACTTTACTGTAACATGTGTATTTTGTACATAACACTTTATAACATTTATTATGTTTAAAATTAATTATAAAAAGTTTTAAACTTTACTTTAACGTGTTTATTTTGTATGTTAAAACTTTAAGACATTTATTATGTTTAAACTTAATTGTAAAATGTTTTAAACTTAACTGAAACATGCTTATTTTGTAAGTACACAAGTCATTACAACACTGACGTAATGCACAAATTGGATGTTTGGAGATTCGAACATATGACCATACGATTTAGAGTCATACTCCTCTATGGCGGCCGGCCCCTGTAAAAGGAGATGAATTCTGGGTAAAGCGTATAAAAGAACACATGCGCGGATCCAGATGCGATGACCGGGGATCTGGACCCACCCTGAGATTCGGCCAAAATGACTTTTCTCGTTATTTTTCATTGTTAAATAAGTAATTTTACACAAAAAAACATTTGCAGACCCCCTCTTGTAAAATTCATTGGGATGGACCCCCTCTCGACAAAATTTCTGGATCCGCTCTGGAGCTGATATAAACTATCACTCTACTAATAAACATTTCAACACCAATCAGCTACGACTATCTATGGACGATGCATCCTCACACAGATAATAGTAATTAAGTGCTTAGTAATTTAATTCAGCAATTTGTGAAGATGATATAAAATCTACTGACAATGAATGATCGATACATATGAGAAATTATTGAAATGAGTGTACAAATCGGTAATATATGACTCAAGACCTCACACGTTGTTTATACACAATACCGTATATATACTCTGAAATTACCATGTATATAAATTCCCAATGTAAAGAATACCGATAGTGGAATGGTGTCTTCTGGTAATGCCCACATTTGAAATGAAATATATTCCGGAAATGCCTACATGCAAAGAACAATAAGTGTTGTTTTAACTGTGTATTTTGTTTACATAAAGCTTGTTGTCGTAGATTTGTTAAATCGGCAGATTGATTGCACAATGGTAACTTTAAATCGGCAGATTGAGTGTCACAATGGTAACTTTAAATCGGCAGATTGAGTGCACAATGGTAACTTTAAATCGGCAGATTGAGTGTCACAATGGTAACTTTAAATCGGCAGATTGAGTGCACAATGGTAACTTTAAATCGGCAGATTGAGTGCACAATGGTAACTTTAAATCGGCAGATTGAGTGCACAATGGTAACTTTAAATCGGCAGATTGAGTGCACAATGGTAACTTTAAATCGGCAGATTGAGTGCACAATGGTAACTTTAAATCGGCAGATTGAGTGCACAATGGTAACTTTAAATCGGCAGATTGAGTGTCACAATGGTAACTTTAAAGCGGCAGATTGAGTGTCACAATGGTAACTTTAAATCGGCAGATTGAGTGCACAATGGTAACTTTAAATCGGCAGATTGAGTGTCACAATGGTAACTTTAAATCGGCAGATTGAGTGCACAATGGTAACTTTAAATCGGCAGATTGAGTGCACAATGGTAACTTTAAATCGGCAGATTGAGTGCACAATGGTAACTTTTAATCGTTAATTCTTATATGAATAATGTTGCACATATAAAAAATATACGTAAAAATCGGGTTAAAAATGAATTGTAATTAACTTGATATTTTTAAACTATTTTTCATTCTGATTTAAATCATACATCTATATTTCGCATTATATTTAAGATGCGAATTGTTGAATAATTTAAATTTCATAATCACATTTATGATTTAATTGATAATGATGCAAGCTGTAAAATGACCTATTTGAAAAAGTACAATAAGCTGCAATAAAATGATAACTGCATCTTGGATAAAAGATGAAATATAGATTTAATAATCATCTTAATTGTACTAATTTACAAAGATACAAGACCATCTACAGACGGATGTTTAGCCTCATCATCAACGCATACCAGAAAAACAACATAATGCTGCAACCCACCACCATCTTCCTGGACTTCGAGACGGCACCACGCAATGCTGCTCTAGAACTATTCCCAGACATCACCCCGAAAGGCTGTTTCTTTCACTATAGAAAGTTTTCGAATGCATAAAATTTAATCGGAGTTGCTTTACTTTACCGCCATATTGGAGGTAAATGACCGAACATTTGTGCATAAATCAACCAAATTGTTTAAGAATTTCTCCAAACTAAGGGTGTTTCTTGAATTTTTGCTATTGCTATGCAATAATAAAACTATTGAACAGTGTCAAAATGTTTTCAAAGAAGTGAAAAAAATAGACAACTTTCTCACAATAATTCAATGTAATTAGTATGAATATGAAATAAAAACTCAAGCTTCTCCTGCAAAATGGCGGCAAAGGGAAGTAACTCCAATTAAATTTTACGCATTTATAAACTGTCTATACTCAGTGCATCTGGTGCAAGGTATAAGAATGCGGTCTACAAGTCCCCTACCAAAAAGATGAGAACATCAAACAAATAGTCCGACGTGACGCAATACTTCTATTCATCCCCATAGACGACGTAGAAGATGCATGGTTCTACACTCTAGAAGACGCAGATGATGCCGACTCCAGGATCGACACTACGCCATTCACCGACTTTGTCACCGAATACTGGGTAGAAAGCAACATACACCTATGGAACCACTTTGAAACAGAAGGACCACGCACCACAATCAACCTCGAAGGCTTGCACAGTAAGCTGAAAAAGCATCTCCACCACCCGCATCCAAACATCTGCCGAATCAACGATATTATCCGAAGAATTCAGGCAGCAGACGAAGTCCAGCAGGTCCAGTATGCGGCAGGCGGCAAGAGAACTTCCAGAAAGAGAAAATACAATCGGATCGACTACAGGCATCACGAACTTTAGACAAGGATACAGAATGAATAGATCACCGTGCTTGATTATGCCGATGCAGCAGCCCATCTCCTATATCTCGAGTGAATTTTTCAGTGAATAATTATAGGTGAACAGTGTAGTGAATAATAGTGAATAATTGTGAAATTTAGAATAGTGAATAATTGAGAAATCGATAATAGTGAATAATTGTGAAATTGATGATAGTGAATAATAGTGAAGTTCATGCGCGGATACAGAGGAGGGGGGGGGGGGGGGTACAGACCCCACCCCATCCCCCTGGAAAAAGAAAATTTTACCAAAAAAGGTAATATTTCGGTATTTTGGGGTTGGAACCCCCCCCCCCCCACGTCTAAGAGAAAAATTTACCTTTTTTGGTTGGACCCCCTCTGACAAAAATTTCTGGATCCGCGCATGAAGTTGAATAATAATGAATAATAGTGAAATTGACTTAGGTGAATAATAGTGAAATTGTATAATGTAACAGTGACTCATAGTTAAAAGTAGCTGTTAATATTTTACTTGTTATCGTATCTATATAGTGCTCTTTACTGCAACTTATATCTTTATGCCTTATGTAATATATATATATATATATATAATGTGCAATATCATCCATCATAAATGTTTAGTGCTTTTTATTTATATGCATCATACAATTTTGAATATTCTCTCTTCTTTATTATACTTATATTGTACATATTTTTATTATAGTTATATTAAAGAGTGTAAAACTTATCATTTCTTCTTTATTTCTTATAAGTAACACCTACGTTTATTAGGGGAAAAGTTTTTACGGTAATACAGGTAATTGCCGCATGTTGTTGTTTCAGCAATATTGCCTATTCCGGGAATGCATACAAAAATTCTCATACCTGTCTGTCGGCACATCAAAGAATGTAGGCATTCCCGTAATAAACCACTGGAAATTTGCTGGACTGATGCAAATTTGCTTTTTCTAGTTTTAATCTAAAACGGCGGATTTTAGCCAATGATTTTCCAATAGTAATTTGGACATATTTTCTAATATCGGATCTCATTTATAAGGAACCACTACAAATAAATTGTTCTCCGGAAGACTTTTACAGATTTTCCTGATATGAAAATTAAACACATTTTGTATGGTTTATTATCAAGTAATAGTAGGTGAAAATGTTGTCTATACAGTACTAGTAAAATAATCTGTCGCTACTCGGCATCCAGAAAAAAAAAAATGTTGTGTCAAAGATATTGGAGCATTGATCAATGACATGCTTCACGCTAGGCTAAGGGGGAAATTTATTGAATGAATAATTTCTAAATTAACATATAGATTTACATTTATGCAAAATTCTTGGAATTAGAGATATATACAAATTTATACAAAGATGAGCATTAATTCGTAAATCTTAAAAACTTCTCAATCAAGACTTAGAATTCAATTATAATAACGCACTAAGATATGCAGGAAAACAGTTTTATAACAACAAATTTTCTGATAAAAGTTGCAACACAAGCTGTGTAAGTTATTAGTTAACATTACAAGCTTGTAAGTTCCACGCAGCGCCAATACACCTTCTAAGTTGTATTGTAGCGCCAATACACCATCTAAGTTGTATGCAGCGGCAATACGACATCTAAGTTGTATGGTAACGCCAATACACCATCTTAGTTGTACGGTAGTGTCAAGACGCCGTCTAAGTTGTACATGTATGGTAGCGTCAATACGCAGTCTCAGTTGTATGACAGCGCCAATACGCCGTCGAAGTTGTATGGTAGCGCATGTATGAGAGTGTTTGACGTGGTGGGTTTTATTTCTTTTTTTATTTTAAATTTTTGTTTGTTTGTTTGTTTGTTTTTTTTTTTTTTAATGTTGTTGTTTTTGGGAGGTTTTTTTTGGGGGGGGGGGTGGTTGTTTTTGTTTGGTTTTTTTTGGGGGGGGGGGGTTGTTAAATTCTGAAATAAAAATTACTGATAAAGGTAAGTCCAAAATCTACTCTAGTTAGATGAAAAAAAAATCGGTTCCCTTTTAGCTGTTATGTGCTTAAGGCGCTCAAATGAATAAAATAGGCTATTTTGGGCCTCTTGTTTTGGTTTTGAAGTCTCAACGAGACGGATTCATAACGTTTTACTCGAGTTACAAACATCTTTTTTGTTTAGTCAGAGTATTTAGGGAATAACTTCGACACTCCGAAAACGAGTCTCTACCAGTGGACGTCTGGGCTCAGCTGATCACAACGTTAATGACTTGATAATTTGGTTAAAGTCCATCGTACTCTTTCATTGAATGAAATATCGTTTAATTATGTTCATTATAACGATTCGTAGGACATATAACACAGCTTAGATACATATGCTTCAAGTTTACAAATTCAACCTCCGCGTCTCTATAATTGAGAAACTTAATATGGCGCTCAGAGCTCAATGTATGACAGAGTGTAAGATGTATTGTATCCGAAATACTTAGACCTTATTTGTGACGTAATGGCGGTTTAATTATTAATCAATTAACCTACATCTTTCACCCGCCATAAATCATCCCCCCAGTCCAGGTATGTTGACGGTATGGAGATCATATCGTCCGTTCATCGTTTATTGAAAACCCATATGTTTCCCTTTAAGAATATCTGACAATTTAGCTGTTTTGAACTAAATGAACTTTTTTATATGTAACATCCTGTAGAAATCCTATACGAAAGTAGCTTGAATCTGTGACGACCTCATTGTACATCATTCACGCATTGTATTTGCCCGATATCGGCATATAAATGGGTGTGAACTGAATGTTTTATTTGTAAACAGAGCACATGAAATTGTATGTACTTGACACTGCATAGTGGACCATTATCACATAATACGCCATCTGGCGGTAGATTCTAAACGTGATATCGCAGTATCGTGACGTCTATCTACGTCTGCTGTTGGCCGTTTGTAGCTTGTCTACATACAGAGAAGCGGGTTTTTATAGATTATATCTTGGAAGGAGGAGTGTGGCTTTATGTTGTGACACGTTTTTAAATTGTATACAATGATACGAGTTTCTATAGGTATGTTAAGATGATAAAGTGTGGTGAGAGAGAGATGACTTATACGAGTTATTGATTATACATATAATTGAGGAACTACTGCTGTAATGGCGCCCGGTATACGTACGGCTGCCAAGTATAAATGACTGATCTGTAACGCGGAGAGACACCCGTGCTCCCCTTAAGAACATGTATCTGAGAAAAGTTAAGAACAAAACATCCAAAAAGTACAAATCTAGACAAAATGATACAGGAGTCCGTGTATCTGGGCTTCGACTGAATCCCTTATTAGCATTTAGTCATCATTAAAGTCGGTAAATCAAAGGCAAACGTTCAGGACTGAAACTCTATGTTTGATGAATTGTAATGCTTTATAAATTAAAAATTTCGTAAAGAAATGAAGCCAATTACTTTATAGATGTCCAATTTTCTCTCCGACAGAAGATACATATATGTGTAGGAGAGAAGAATTCGTGAACTTAGCTTGAGATTTTTTTCTTTTTTCTATGTGCTATAGCAGAATCACATTTATGTTATTGATCTACATACGAAATACATATATGTAAATAAAACATGTATCTAAATTCCATACTTCCATTTACAGGGACATTTTAAAAGAAGCAAGTCAAAAGTTAGTGAATTGGTGGTGGTGATTAAATATATAGCGAAAAAGCGGTGGTGCCTTCTTCGTGATGGGGGCAGAGTTGGTGTAGTGGTTAAGCGCTTGGCTTGCGGCGCCGATGATCAGGGTTCGATTCCAAGATTGCACCACTATATTTAAGAGGTTGTTTACTCCCTGCTTTCATGTCCTGATAGCAGTAGACGTACCGAAGCATGGTTTACATAGTGATGACAGTAGACGTACTGAAGGATGGTTTACATAGTGATAGCAGTAGACGTACCGAAGGACGGTTTACATAGTGATAACAGTAGACGTACTGAAGGACGGTTTACATAATGATAGCAGTAGACGTACCGAAGGACGGTTTACATAGTGATAGCAGTAGACGTACTGAAGGACGGTTATCATAATGATAGCAGTGGACGTACTGAAGGACGGTTTACATAGTGATAACAGTAGACGTACCGAAGGACGGTTTACATAGTGATAGCAGTAGACGTACTGAAGGACGGTTATCATAATGATAGCAGTGGACGTACTGACGGACGGTTTACATAGTGATAGCAGTGGACGTACCGAAGGAAGCTTTACATAATGATATCAGTGGACGTACTGACGGACGGTTTACATAGTGATAGCAGTGGACGTACCGAAGGAAGGTTTACATAATGATAGCAGTAGACCAACTGAATGACGGTTTACATAATGATAGCAGTGGACGTACCGAAGGACGGTTTACATAGTGATAGCAGTGGACGTACCGAAGGACGGTTTACATAATGATAGCAGTAGACGTACTGAAGGACGGTTTACATAGTGATAGCAGTGGACGTATCGAAGGACGGTTTACATAGTGATAGCAGTAGACCTACTGAATGACGGTTTACATAATGATAGCAGTGGACGTACTGACGGACGGTTTACATAGGGATAGCAGTGGACGTACCGAAGGACGGTTTACATAATGATAGCAGTAGACGTACTGAAGGTCGACGTAATGATAGCAGTAGACCAAATGAATGACGGTTTACATAATGATAGCAGTGGACGTACCGAAGGACGGTTTACACAGTGATAGCAGTGGACGTACCGAAGAACGGTTTACATAATGATAGCAGTAGACGTACTGAAGGACGGTTTACATAGTGATAGCACATGGATCCCACATGGAAAAAGTTTCTTTTCTCCGTACTTTTGTTATATAATATGTACACGCAAAGGCACACTCTCCGAAAATTTGCCTGGTTCGCCCCCCCCCCCCTCCCCTGAAAAAAATCTTTGATCCGCGTCTGGCCCAGCAGAAACTGTTTAAGTACTTTTACTCCGTTTCAAAGAATGTGGAAGGCGGGAACAAGTCATGCAAGTAAACGTCACCCAGTCTAGTAAAGAAAGATAACTCGAATATATTTACTATATGTATGTAATTTCTTTTTGTTTAATCTCAGGGCTTTCTGCTCGTTGCCCCCCCCCCTCAATTATACCAATATATTGGTATAATTGGGGGGGGGGGGGGCAACGAGCCGAAAACCCTGTAGTTTAATACCATGAGGTTTCCTACTTCAAGCAAAAAACAAACTCTTAGATCTAAGGTTGAGAGAAAAATCGAGTAGCCGTGTAAGAAGTGCTGTAGTAATGGTATGAGGGACGTGACACTTTTCGTCGGGTATTCAGTGATTTGATCATATCCAGGGTTATACTTTCATTAACGATAAACTAAACCATGCATTTCAACTGATATTAGGACAAGTAAGTACATGTATAGTGATTGAATACTAGTTATCTAACATGTTACTTTTACTTCCAGGGGAAGGAAATGAGACAGTGATGTGGTCTGATGGCAATAGATGATAACGCCCATATAATCCCCCCCCCCACAAAAAAAAAACCGTAGAAAGGAAAAGTATGTCTTTTATTGATTTATATATGCAGTTATATTCAACAGATCAATAAATCAATGGTTTAAAAATCAATCTGAAACAAATTCCACAAGAACATGTAAAAATTATAGTTTTATTTTAAACTATTTTACAGAATGACATAAAATACATCAAATTATTACCTAAATTAATAAGCAAAAAAAAAAAAAAAATGGGTGAAATTTCTTCTGGATGTACAGATTTATATACAAAGTTTAAGAACACAGAAACTGATGCGGGAGCCATTGAAGAGCGTTAACAAAAACACAAATCCATCACGTACCGGTGTATTCCGCTTAGCACATGATGGATAGAACATTAATGAAAGTCACATCATTAAAATTCATTACTCTGTAGATATATACAATATAAACCTATGTATAAATGGATGAAATAAATTACATTTGTCACCCGATATCTGTCCGCAAAGTAACGGAGAAACTAATGCTCCGCCAGCCTGTTATGGATGATGGATCAGCCAGGGCGACGATACATCACTGTGCCTAGTGGTGACGGGGATACTCCACATCACTATAGACGCTAGATGGATGGGGGAGGTAAAAAGTTACATGATAGCTCTGTGAACGTAACCCAATACTGACAGATAAATCCGTATTTAACAGATGCAATATCCAATGCCCCGATCTCCACTCGATTGATGATAACATTTCATATCATCATATTTCTATTATAATGAAGATTATGATCTAAGATCGCGTTTTGTTACAATATTTACCGCATAGTTAACATGCCAGCCCAGACGCTTATCCTCCCATTCAATCACTTGTACACGACAGACCCCGCAAGAATTTATCCCTGAGTTATGGCCCATGTTTTACACGGTGCTAATATTGTACCAAACGGTACAATGAGGAGGCTGGTCCAGTCGCATTATATCATATGGGTTTGGAGAAACGTGATGCCCGCTACATGCCATCACTTTAGACATTGTCATACATGCAATGTCATCTCCTTCAGATATAGTTTCATCACGATTTAAAATCACTAAATTCCTTTGAACTTGCACTGACTCGCATTCTTAATGATAATCTTCACTGCAGACCATTCTTATACTTTCAATGTAACTTTAGCTTCAAAAGTTTATATATTGATCTCAAATCATTTAGCGTTTGAAAGCAGTGTAAATCATATATTTGAAACGTAATAAAGTTTTTATTAAATTGTGTAGCTTTCGGGAGGGGGTTCCTTTTTTTACTTTAATTGTTTGACAGAAATATAAGCAAATAATCAATACCTGGCAACCAAAGTTGTAGAGTTCATCGTTTCTTATTCGGATCGGGTGTCTACCGAGACTCCTCGGTGTCTTCCGAGCCTTCTCAGTGTCTACCTAGACTCCCCAATGTCTACTGAGACTTCTCAGTGTCTACCGAGACTTCTCTGTGTTTTCCGAGCCTTCTCAGTGTCTACCTAGACCCCTCAGTGTCTTCCGAGCCTCCTCGGTGTCTACCAAGATTCCCTAATGTCCACTGAGACTTCTCAGTGTCTATCGAGACTCCTCGCTGTCTACCAAGACTGCTCAGTGTATATCCAGTCTTCTCAGTGTCTATAAAGAGAATTCCCATTATCTAAGAGACTTCTCATTGTCTATCATCAATCGAGACTTCTCAGTGTCTATCATTTATCGAGACTTCTCAGTAGACTTTTCTATGTCTAATGAGACTTTTCAGTGTCATCTAAATTTCTCGATGTTCATCGAGGCTCCTCATTCTCTATCGAAACTTCTCAGTGTCTACCAAGACTTCTCAGTGTCTAGCGAGGTTCCTCAGTGTCTACTGAGTCTTCTCAGTTTTTTGAAAGATTTCTCAGTGTTTATCGATACTCCTCAGTGTCTATCTACACTTCTCAGTGTCTGTCGAGACCTCTCGGTAGAGACCTCTCAATGTCTATCGAGACTTCCAAGTGTCTATCGAGATTTCTCACTGTCTGTCGAAGCTTCTCATTGTCTGAGACACTTCTCAGTGTCTATCGAGACTTCTCAATGTCTATCGAAACTTCTCAGTGTCTCTCGAGACTCTTCGGTGTCTATCGAGACTTCTCAGTGTGTGAGAGATTTCTTTTTGTGTGTCTATCGAGACTTTTCAGTATCTGAGAGACTGCTTAGTGTCTGAGAGAATTCTCAGTGACCTATATTTTAGATGCAATATTATCACGTAGGCCTTAAGTCGTTAAAGGATCCTTACTTCGAGTGGGTCTTTGCATGAATCGAAATTTCTGTGTAATGCATCAGACATTCATTTAGACAGAATGAATACAAAGATAACATAATAAAATCAAATGTTTCGCCGAAGTTTGCCATATTGAATTCAATGTCATCCGGTGCCATGCTCTGGCACGTAGTATTCGGCAGATTCGAGAAGGGATAGTTGATGGGTCTATATCTCTCAGCTTTCTTTTTCAAGGCAAGCTCGCTTTCACTTCAGTGATTATGAACATATTTATTCACATAATCACTCCGCTTAAAGCAAGAGTGCTTCCTGTGTTCTTGCTAGAGAGTTACAGCTACCATAGGTTAATTCCAGGGAGTGTATTTATGTAAATTTCTTTGCCTTGAAATTGATATAACATCAAACCGCGTGGTCACTTGACGAGACAGTATAACACCGAAATGTCTGTACATGCACATCTATAGCTATAGCTAAGGGGGATTTAATATAACATCCAACCGTCTGTACACTCACATCTATACCTACATGTAAGGTGAATTCACTATATAACACCCAACCATCTGTACATATACATCTATAGCTACATGTAAGGTGAATTCACTATATAACACCCATCCGTCTGTACATATACATCTATAGCTACATGTAAGGTACATTCACTATATAACATCCATTCGTCTGTACATATACATCTATACCTACATGTAAGGTGAATTCAATATATAACACCCAACCATCTGTACATATACATCTATAGCTACATGTAAGGTGAATTCACTATATAACACCCATCCGTCTGTACATATACATCTATAGCTACATGTAAGGTAAATTCACTACATAACACCCATCCGTCTGTACATTTACATCTATAGCTACATGTAAGGTACATTCACTATATAACATCCAACCGCCTGTACATATACATCTATAGCTACATGTAAGGTGAATTCACTACATAACACCCATCCCTCTGTACATATACATCTATAGCTACATGTAAGGTACATTCACTATATAACATCCAACCGTCTGTACATATACATCTATAGCTACATGTAAGGTGAATTCACTATATAACATCCAACCGTCTGTACATATACATCTATAGCTACATGTAAGGTGAATTCACCATATAACACCATCCGTCTGTACATATACATCTATAGCTACATGTAAGGTGAATTCACTACATAACACCCAACCGCCTGTACATATACATCTAAAGCTACATGTAAGGTGAATTCACTATATAACACCATCCGTCTGTACATATACATCTATAGCTACATGTAAGGTACATTCACTATATAACATCCATCCGTCTGTACATATACATCTATAGCTACATGTAAGGTGAATTCACTATATAACACCATCCGTCTGTACATATACATCTATAGCTACATGTAAGGTGAATTCACTACATAACACCCATCCGTCTGTACATTTACATCTATAGCTACATGTAAGGTACATTCACTATATAACACCATCCGTCTGTACATACACATCTATAGCTACATGTAAGGTGAATTCACTATATAACATCCAACCGCCTGTACATATACATCTATAGCTACATGTAAGGTGAATTCACTACATAACACCCAGCCGTCTGTACATATACATCTATAGCTACATGTAAGGTGAATTCACTATATAACACCCATCCGTCTGTACATATACATCTATAGCTACATGTAAGGTGAATTCAATATATAACACCCAGCCGTCTGTATAAATGCATCTATAAATACGTGTAAGGTGAATTCAATATAAAACACCCATCCGTCTGTACATATACATCTATAGTTACATGTAAAATGAATTCAGTATAATATAAAATACGAAAGTAACTGATGTCACATGACCATGGCACTAACAACAATGTACCACAGTGAACCTTCACGGACCCCTGAAATTCAAAGGTGAAACCAGGTGCTCGGGGAGGAGTAAGCGTCTCCTTTTTGGCTAGCCACACCCGCCGTGAATGTCCTTAAATACAGACGAAACAAATATAATTCAGTACTGTTTATATGAATGTGAACAAACACTGTGTAGAAAGTGTCACAGCCACATAACATCAGGAAAAGGGTATGACAACACCCAACCGACTGTAAATGTACATCTATAGCTACATATGAGGTAAAACCCAATCGTCTGTATATGTACATCTATAGCTACGTGTAAGGTAAATTCAATATAACACCCAACCGTCAAGTCCTTTGATAAAAGAGAAAACTGAAGACGTCTGACAAAGCTGTATGACAAAAATCACCAAGGACATGCACACAAAACATGATAATTATAGAATATACACTGAAAAACTACATTACAAAAATATTCGATTGTGCTGCGGTTACGATACCGACTTAGGACGGTCAATTGAAGTAACAAACGTCATTCAATTTGTGTGGTTAACCGGTTTACGGGCGCCCACCTTCCCACTCACCGCGAATCAGCACAATCAAAGAACACATATTTAAAATTTATAAATAATCCCCCATACAGAGAACAAAGATCAACAGGTTTCTCAAGAAGAGAGGTCAAATAATATGTTGCTATCAAAAGTATGTAAGGAGACATCAACATAACTGAACAGTGCTCTGCCCGTTGGTATGTTTAACTTAGATCCTAAATCAATAGGAATCCCGTCTAACAATCAGAGGGGACGAGGATTAGTTTACAAATTAAGTTGGAGTCGCTACATCATGTCAAATTGAGTCAGTGTATAAGTACATGTAAGATTATCATTTCAACTTATAACCAACTGATAACTTTATGTAAGATCGAGCCACCCCAATCAGATCGAGCTGTGGGGTCAGTTATTAACTTGACATGTAAGATCGAATGGGTCGATCAGTTTATATATCTACATGTGAGATCAAATCGCTCGATCAGTTTATTTCTCTACATGTGAGACCGAGTCGGCCGATTAGTTAAGACCTCATGACATTTCCTTACTCAGGATCAGAATGTAGAGGACCAATTAACATATAGTCATTGTGTGAAAATGAGCAAAAGTGTTTTGTTTACATGACAAAATAAAAGTGAGTGATCAATTAAAGCATTATTCTGTTATAGTACTAGCAGTAAAGATTTATAATGAAGAAGAAACAGAGGCTACGGTTAAACGAGTTCTTACCAGAGGGGGTTACAGGGTGTTGGCATAAATGAATCACTCTGTCATAATTTGAAAGTTATTTGAGAAATGATAATAAATCAATATTCCTTTACCCACAATATAAACAAGAGTGTAATAATAAGAAGAGCAGTAAGAAATGCCCCTAAATAACACCTGTATTTTAAGTATGAATCGGCCAAATGATAAATGGCATAATTTTTGCAATTGGGTAATTGGTTTCTAAATATTTAAATGAAATTTAATTATTTCTTTTTCATTATTTCTTCGCAGCTAAACAGATTGTGTTACAAATGGAAAAAGAACATGAAACCCTAGGCGCAGACTTTTTGACTTTTTCCGTGCTGTGCTTTGTAGACTATGACCGTAATGATCCTGACAATGGAAGCCGGTGATTTATTGCTTTTATTCTCAAGTATTTTCAGACAGCAAATTGAAATCTTGTTAGATAACGATGCCAATAGACATGACACATGGAATCCAGATGGCTTTATCATAAATACTGGTGTAAGAAAAACTGTGTGAAAACCGAGGTCCCGTATCGCGGTAGGCGTGGCACGTAACATTTTCCCTCACTTCTTAGGTGGGTCTGTTGCAAAGGTATAAAGGACTAGGGTCAGTAACAATAGTGCAACAGCCTCTCATTTAAAGGATTTTTCAAAATAAAAATTTTAAGATTTTGTTTTCTTAATTTGCTTAAATAAGACTTATATTTTAATGTACCAACGAGGAATATTTAAAAACATTGTTATTCATGTGTTACAGGACGATGAATTGGCGCATAATAGCATAAAATGTGAAAAATCAACGAGATTTTTAGTTTCAATAGGAAAATTAGAATTGGCCCCATGAATGTTTATTGACAAAATTTCGCATATTTGTGAGAAATAAAGAATCCAATCATACTACAAAATATTTTGAATGAGCACTTGTGGGACCAACCTTAAAATAAATTTTCTTTTGAAAAAATCACATTTAAAAGTTTCCGTATTGTTCGGGAATTAAATTGCACAATATTTTCCACCTTAATATTTCCAGCAAGATTTACACAACTTTCTGCATCTTAGCTTTGTATAACGCATATATCAAAACGTTTATTAGACCATCCTCTTTCAGAATTTTAAAAGTTTACTATAGATCATCAACCTATTTCGAGAAAATCTGAATGGAAAGCCCCCCCCCCCCTACCAGGGGGCCCCTCAACCCATTAAGATTTTCTCGAAATAGGTTGATGAAAAATTGCCAAATTTCAAATGTAAAGAATTTTTTTCTCAGGTCATAAAATCTTTACATTAGTGAAATGATATCAAAATTGTCTTTTTTTCTGCACAATCGGTCTTTATTTATAGATTGATCATAAACAATCTAATCTAATCAGAACCCCGGATACATTGAAATAGTAGTCCCTCTCTCCCTACTGCAGATCAGCCAATCACACGTCATGTTAATAACCATTCTCTGACCTACACAAGGCCATAGTTTTTTCCCATCACAACAGTGTTGCAAGGGGGATTATTGTAATGGTACCGTCGTGTGTGACAACACGCGTGTAAGACATAAACGATTTTTTTCATGTAATTTTCTACTACTAGTATTACTACTGCTACTACTTCTAGTAGTAGTAGTAGTAGATGACAAATAATATAAACCTTGTATCCACCCTACATCCATTGTGTGATGAAGATAGAGAATTAAGTGACATTTCCATAACGGAATTAAGGTGTCTCACTTCTGACCAGTTTTTAAACTTTACAATATACCAGAACACTCCACATCAGCCTCGATAGCTCACTAGCGACGTACGACGGACACCGATCAACAAAGTGTCATAAAACGCTAACATTTATTAGTGCTGTGATTTAGAACCGAGATGCTGGGTGTTCGGCCACAATGAGATCCCTAACACGTCTTATAAAATGCCCTGGAAAAGGTGCTAAGGATGGGACATAAACCCCTGGAGGATGTACAATGCAATCATAAAGATATAAGAATCAGATTTAAAAAAGGTAATGAGTAAATATATATAAATAAATTATTCCAAAAAAGCATGTGTCCAGTAAATATAGATGTTTTGACATGAAAGTATACATGGTAGCTACTCCATTCAGGGTATCAAATTATAGCCTGGTCACCTGAAAAAAAAAGAGAGAAACTCTACTAGAGCGAGTCCCCCCCCCTCCTTTCCTTTTTCATTTGATAAAAATGCATACTATTCAATTTTCTAAAGGAAATTAATTAATCTGAAAGAAAATGGTCCCGAAACAATAATAAGTAAGTAATAAACAAGTAAGTAATAAGTAAGAATAGATACTGGGATCAGATTTGAGCTTATCCTAAGAATTAGAAGTAGCAACTTTGCTGTATAGACACGTTCGTGTATATGCAAGTCAATCACACACATATTGAGATATACAGGCCAAAAGCACTCTATGCTCGTCATTTATATCAAATCCAAGAGTTCATTAATAGATTAAAACGTAAATAGTAAACTTTTTAATATATGTCTATATAGAATAGGACCAAAATACGATACTTGAAATAAACATTTCTATCAAGTTCCATCGAAATCCGATTGACTGACTTGATCAATACATTTTAAGTGCGCCCGTCAGAAGTGCTGAAATGTTGTTAGATCTAAAGGGATCTTGGTGCATAGTATATAATCATAGCGGATTTATATTCATGTGCGATATTGATAAAATCGATAGTGTTTTTTTATTTTTTCAAGATACAAACGGTTATTTGTGGGTTTATGCTGTGATATTAACATGTCTTAACGATATATATATATATATATATATATATATATTATATATATATGAAGCCCAGGACGGGGACTCCAACCCACGACCCATGGTACCAAATCAGCTAGCTGACATGCATCCCCGTCGTGGAACGAATATAAATGAAATACAGGATCCCTTGTTAGCTGTAGCGTCTTTGTGCTTTGTATGTTTGTCCAATTTCTCTTTATTTCTACAGGTATTTCTTCGGAGATCCAAGGTCCATAGTACTCCCTGGTGTTTCACTGATTCTGTTTGTATATACACAGTGTATATATAAACTTATCAAATTTTCTAGGCGATCTGTCCCTTCTTTAGGACACAACAATACAGACAACCCCCCCCCCCCCCTAAAAAAAGCAGCTATAGACAAAGCACTTAACTAAGTGAAGCAAACAACAGACATTAAGAACTACATATTATTGTGTTGTTATTACGAGAAATAAATAAGAATTCATAATAATAACACCATAATAATAACACCATAATAATAACACCATAATAATAACACCATAATAATAACACCACCATAATAATAACACCATAATAATAACACCATAATAATAACACCATAATAATAACACCATAATAATAACACCATAACAATAACACCATAACAATAACACCAAAATAATAACACCATAATAATAACACCATAACAATAACACCATAATAATAACACCAAAATAATAACACCATAATAATAACACCATAATAATAACACCATAATAATAACACCATAATTTATAGTTCTTAATATCTTCTTTTCACTTAGTTAAGTGTTTGTATATAATTTTTTTTCTGGTTGATATCTTCCATAAAAGTTACACCAACGTTGGTTATTGAACTCTATCAATATGTTTTATTATATATTAAATGAAAATTACTTATTAACATTTATTCAAAAATGAATAAATAACAAGAAAATATCAGTATCCACAAATTTTCGGCAATTTAGCTTTTATCAAAGTGGAAACACTAAAGTCTTATTTCCACATGTTAAAGGCCAAGTGGCCAAAATTTTTGGACATTGAGTATTTCTTGTTGTCTACTTAATTCACACTTCCGCTCGGAGGACTTCTTATCGTTTCTTTCCCAAAATAAATTATATAAATTGACAAGAAACCCAAGGATCTTAACCAGAACATAAGGGGGAAATATACTAAATTACATTTGTAATAGTGGAAATTCTAGCTTAACACATGTTTCGTGTTACTTTATTTTCACGAAGATACGACTTTGGAAATATTCGCGAGATACAATTTTCACTAGAAGCAATGTATAATTTATGCTTACAATTTTATGCTTATAATAATTAAGTCTAAGTTAGCATATCGGAGCAGAATTAATTCCATTACAGGTTCTATTCACGAATATAGGTGAAATTGAAGTTTTCACTATTTAAAGGTTATTGACACTGATATATGATTATATATTTTATCTATTATACAGTGATATATGATTATATATTATAGATATTATACAGTGATATATGATTGTATTTTATAGATATTATACAGTGATATATGATTATATATTAAAGATATTATACAGTGATATATGATTATATATTATAGATATTATACAGTGATATATGATTATATATTATAGATATTATACAGTGATATATATTTAAATATTATGGATATTATACAGTGATATATGATTAAATATTATAGATATTGTACAGTGATATATGATTATATTGTATAGATATTATTGAGTGATATGTGATTATATTTTATAGATATTATACAGTGATATATGATTATATATTATAGATATTATACAGTGATATATGATTGTATTTTATAGATATTATACAGTGATATATGATTATATATTAAAGATATTATACAGTGATATATGATTATATATCATAGATATAGTGAAATATAATTATATATTATAGAAATTATGCAGTGATATATGATTATATAGTATTAGACATTATACAGTGATATTATATATTATTGATATTATACGGTGATATATGATTATATATTATATATATTATACAGTGATATATATTATAGATATTATACGGTGATATATGATTATATATTATAGATATTATACAGTGATATATGATTATATATTATAGATATTATACGGTGATATATGATTATATATTATGGATATTATTCAGTGATATATGATTATATATTATAGATATTATACAGTGATATATATTAAAGATACTATGCGGTGATATATGATTATATATTATTGATATTATACGGTGATATATGATTATATATTATAGATATTATACAGTGATATATGATTATATATTATAGATATTATACAGTGATATATGATTATATATTATAGATATTATATAGTGATATATGATTATATTTTATACATTCAGCAACATAGGAAGAAAATAAAAAAGTGGAGAAACAAATTTATAAAATGTCCTGTTGACAACCATCAAGAGAATTCTTAGCATCATCGTATGACCAGTGATTAGCTAGATATAGCCCCCACCCACCCACACACACACACACACCTACCCCCTTTTAAGCCCAAGTGTATTGTAAATAACTGACAAAGATATATCAATGTACAGACATCTATAATTTGATAAATACCGGCTTATATTAGTCAACGTAGAAAGCTTTACAGCGATGGTAGTAAGTAGTCACACATGTATTGGAATCTAGAGAACTGCATTCCATTTAAAGTGTTTGGTATTACGTTTATTATGTAAACATAGCAGGAGGGTCACCGACCAGATTCATTCCAAGTACCAGGGGGCATCTGTACACCTGTGCAATCTTCAAACCCATCCAAGTTCTAACTTTGATCTCACTACTACACTTGAATCATAACAAGTATTCAATAATCATTTCTAATTTGAAAATGAGTCTAGTGGAGATATTTAAACGAATTTCACACATGGCATGGGACACGAACTTAAAGGGTTAAAGAGATAATCACTCAATAATTATCTCCCCTAGTTATCTATTGAAGACTGAAATAGGCAGAATTTGTATAACTTTTTAGAATAAAATCAAAATTTTGATTCTCAATGCGTCTGAATAGAAAGGGCTTCAATGGAAAGGTACATTTAATTCATAAATGTTTTCTTCTTCTACAATATTTATATGGATCATCTCTCGTATTAAGTGGTCAAACGATTTCACTATGGGAAAATAAGGGAGGGCACGATATCTTGAATACTTTCCCATAATTAAAATAATTCTAAATTCTCATGTAGTAAAATAGAAATGCGTATACATTCTAAAAGGAAACAAATTGATGAATTCTAAGTGTTACCAGTGACATGTTTTAATTCTTTAATTTACTTGGGGGTGGTAAATACAAAAATTAAATATTTTGTATTTAACACCCCCCCCCCCCAAAGTTAATTAAAAAAATTAAGACATGACACCAGAAAAGGCCAAAATATATTGAAATGTAAATTAGATTCTACAGGGAATGTGATGAGAAGGGGTATTTCTAAGTCATAGACTTGTATATACATGACCTTAAAATTGTTTGTTTTAAATTATTTAATACCGGACTTTACCCTTATATAGACGTGCAACCACTTCAATTATTTCGCTTTTAAATCTTGTATATATATAATAAAAAAGCAGATGTTCTTGTTCATTGTCATTTCCTATACAAAATCAGACATTCTAACACAATACAAGAACATATTAAGAAATAAATACTGATCCATGAATTGCATATCAATATCTGAGGTTTTTAGGGAAGGGGGTGGGGTTCAATTTCACATTCATAAAGCATTAATGAATTCTTTATATTCTAAAGTCGTAACACGGAACACTCGATTTCCTTAGAGAGTTAGAAACAGTTTGAGAAATGTTCAATTTACGCTGTCTTCACAGAACAGATATTCCTTACGACAGTAGGTAAACAATGAAACTTTGGAAGGGAATTCATTCTGCGAAGTGAATTAAAGCTGATTGCTCAGGTGGAGAATGAAGGTCAAACACAGTAGCTGATTAAATGCATTTTTCATCCCATGATGAAGCACTGAGGTACCTTTGGTGCAAGATTTTCCTTTGTCATATTTAATGCTGTATTCTGTGTAAATCTAAATCGGTTGTATATCAGAAAGTCGTTTTCAAACGTCTAAACTGGACACACAGACTAAAAGACAGACAAGATGATTCCTATAGATAGTTTTTGCATGAATGAAATTTAATTGGAGTTACATCCATTTTTCACCATTTTGGAGGTGATGCTGGAGATTCATTACAATCATACCGGCAATTGTATTGAATGTTTTTGAGAATTTTTTTTTTATTTTCGTTCCTCTGAAACATTTTAACATTGTGCAATGGCTTTATTATTGTATAACAATTGCAAAAATTCCAGAAGCATCCTCCATTTGGAGAAATCCCTTACATAATATGGTTAATTTATGCACAAATGTTCGGCCATATACCTTCAAGATGGTGGAAAAGGGAAATAACTCCTGTTAAATTTTAAGCATTCGAAAACTGTCTTTATACCCATGAAATTTTTGTTGGCAGGGGTATACGAAATCAAAGTTCTGAAAGTGTACAAGCAGAATTTTTGCTTGTCTTCTATTTTATACTACTTTCAGACCTTTTTATGTATACCCTCGCCACACTATAAGACTAGGATTCAAATCTGACCTACTACCAGAGCAAAAATCATTTTCGGCAGCTTGTGATTTTTTATAAACCAGACCTATCACTGATGCAAGGTCTACCACTCTACCTCTTCTTACCCATACTTGTACATCCTACAGGTCACATCTGCCGAGATCTGAAGCCTCAGACTTCTGACAGACAGTCAGATTCACCAGACATTCTGCTGAACTGGACTTGGCACAAGTTGACAAAATGTAAATTGACCATTTCACAGATTTCTTTTCCAATTTCATTTCAAAAATTGAATCAAACTTAAGCTATCCCATCATGCAAAACATTTCCATGAAAGCCATACTGTCAATTCGCAAGGAAATTTAGATTCCATGAAATAAAATAAAACTCTCTCCTGTAAAACTTTCAACCTGATCACTCATGCTGAAGATATTGGTCAAATCACATTTTTGATTTAAAAACGTTGATATATATTGACCTACATAGCAGTTGTAGTATGTTGTATATCAGAAAGTAGCTTTTAAAACTTAACCAGACAAATGGACAGGCAAACAAAGTGATTCCTTTATATCCCAAAACTTTTTTGGTGGGAGTATATACAAAATCAAAGTTATGTTTCATTTATCTTTATTTTTATTGGTGTTTTTCACCATATTTAGTTTTCTTTTTTTAAATATAAATAGTGACAATACTGTTGTCTCACGTCATAAACACATAATAAACATGTGTCATAAGAATTTGATGACATGAAATTCAACAATACATGGTAGAACAACAGAAAACAGTTCCTGACGTTCTTCATGAAATTATTACCATCAAAACAATGGTACATGATAATCCACCCAATTGAACCACTCTCAGTGAGATGTCAGTTGGGTTTGGACAGTCTGTATACTCCACGAGTGCATACAAGCTTTTGATCTTTGACTTTTGAGTCCAAAAATCTCTTCAATTCTGGTATGGTACATTCCACTACTGATGGTCCCTGCATGGCAAACATACGTAACATGCTGTGTATTCTCTCTAGAGGCAGGCAATCCAAGTTGGTCAACATCCCCACAATGTAAGACCAAAACACCTGTAAAATGAAAGGTAGATATGTATACCAGCTTCATAAACTGTAAGAAACACAAAATAAAAAGATTTCATACACTAAACCAAATGTAAACCAAAAAAAATTTAGGCCAAAAATTAATGTTCACTTTCTCAGGCACTTTTTATCATATATCGTATTTATGATTAAGCAAGGAGGTTTTTTTTTTTTTAATTTTTTTTCATTTTTTAATCAAGACTTTTATTCCATGTTTTATACTCATCAGAATAAAATGTATTCCAAAGATAGAGTCGTCCATAAACAATGCTTAGATAAAGTCAATTTAGATCACACCCCTCCCTAAAACTCCTGATTACTGACTGAGGGAGGTCTGTTTTTGCCCTAGACATGATCTGTACTGAGATCATTCATTTTCTGTCCCCTTTATCGCCCTTGAACATTGATGTCAGATGCAAGTTTTAAAGAAAAATTAAATCTGACAATGCGGAACAGTGCAGAGTTTAGGGATACAGTGATGCCTGAGAAATTGAATTTTAATTTAATTTGGCCTTATTCTACCAAGTAATCTGAAGTATTCACAGTTTGTGTGTTGTAACTCAGTAGTCAATAAATAAAACCTTATCTCATATTTATCTTCTCGTGTAAGTTCTGATTTTAACAAATGAAAAGGTATAGATGAATGTGAATCAGGTAAGTTTGGTATCCCCCTAATTTATCTGATTCTGATGTGCTAACCTGTAATTCTTCTTCTCTTTGTGCGTGTGAGGAAGCCATAGCTGATTCCGTTTCTTCGTCATCAGCTATTATGATGTCATTGCTCCTCCCTTTATGCTCCTCCACCAATAGGAAGGTATCAGTTGTTTCTTCTTTTAGAAGGCCTTGAGTCTGCCAATATGTTATCTTGCGTCTTAGTGCTGTAGCTGGCATCTCTAAAACACTGCTTAACTCTTCCACTGTCCATTTGTCTGCAGAAAAGTAAGTAAAATATTAATAAGTAGACTCTGAAAAGCATGATTTAATATAGCAAAAATAAGGATCTAAATCATGATTCAGGCAGTTGTAAAAGGCAAGAGGAAAAATTGTGGCTGGACCTGGGAATCAAACCCAGAACCCATCAGTTTCACCGTGGACGCTCTCACAACTGAGCTATCCATGCTGGTACTAACATCTGTTACACAGTGCATGATCTTTTACAAACCTAAGTTATGGAAATTCTATTTTTTACAGTTTCCCCTTAAGAGCGGATCAATGAAGAATTGTTATTGGGACTCAAACAAATTAACTGTTGTCCCAATTAAAAATTACAAATGTATCTTTATATGTTTAATGTTATAAATATGAAGGTGAACTTGGGGTTACTAAATGTCAAGGTAAAATTCTACATGATGATCTCGGATTATACATTCTGTCTGAAAATCTGTGATTAAACCCATGTAATAGGACCTTATCTATTAAATGAAGTTTGAGAAAAAGGGTTCTCTAAGCATTGTGATAAGAGAATTTGTATCTGAACTAATAAATAGGTACTGAATTTCTTTACTTCAAAAGATATGAAAATAACGAGCAAAACTAGTCAGAATGCTACATGGATACACAGCCCGATTTTGTATTACTGTCACCTTTTGTTCTTGGAGAAGATGGTGGTATAACGAAATATATGGCAGTAGATCAAATTTCACATATCAAAAAAGATATTGAAAGTAAGAACAATTCAACCAGCCCATGTGTTCTGTTATATTTTCAAACAATATTCTCTTTCCTTCTTTTCATGACTGTAGTCATATATACAGTAGACGATTAACTTCCAGGAAATTCTACACTGGTAAAAACAAAAATTCTTATATAGATGAGGAAAAATACAAAACCATTTAACATAAATATAAATTATTCTTTCACCTTGAGATTGGAACTGCATGATAATAGCAGCATGTACAGGAGATACACTGAAGTTGAGAGTGCGATCCTTTAGTTCAATATCAATATTCACCTGTCCTGAAAGATACAATCAAAACAATGATACTCAATAAAAAGTAATTGGGCAAGGATAATCCAGACTGTTAATTCAGCAGCTTTGTCAAACTATTTTTCTCAAAGAACAAGGTCACAAGGTCAAATTTTGGTACCGAGAAAATGGTCTTGTCACAAGGAATACACATGTGAAATATGAAAGCACTATCACTTACCATTCAAAATATACACCAAACGATAAAGTTTTTGAAATGCGGGTAAAATGTCATGGTCAATTTCATGAGTTCAAAACTTAATGTACTGATGGACAGGTCTACTGTACTGATGGAAAGGTCTTGTCACAATGAATATGCATGTGTAATATGAAAGCCCTACCTCTTATGATCATAAAGTTATAACTGATGTTAAAGTTTTTGAAATGTAGGTCACAGTCAAGCCATAAGGTAAAAAAGTACTGTACCAAAAGGTTTTTTCACAAGAAATACACATGAGAAATATGAAAGCCCTATCATTTACAGTTGAAAAGTGGAATTTTAAGTTTTAGCCACAGACAGACAGTCAGGTAAAAACTATGTGCCCCCAAATCTTTGATTTGAATACACTGAACTTAAAAGAACTAAGAAAAATTGTTGATTTATATGGACATAACTAGAATTGTCCTATCTGGACAAATACCCCCCCCCCTTACCCTTACTTTTCAAGAGGTATAATCATTGAAAAAAAATATGAAACCCTTGTCTCATACATTATAAGAAAAACTCTTAACTAAATTACTACTACAAGACCAAAGTTCAAGGTCACTAGGTCAAATGACTTGGTATTGAATGTGGTACTTCTTATGACAGACAGACAGACAGACAAACGGAGTGATTTCTACATAACCCCCCCCCCCCCACCCCAAACTTTGTTAGAGAAGGTTATAATAAAACTTAAATATACCTGAATTGAGATGTTAAAACACAGAAGTCAATTTAAATAAAAAGTTTGAGATATCTGTGATTGAGTAAACAAGACTACAATGTATAACATACCAAGATGTGACTTCCAGTTCAAAGTTCTATTGCCTTTTAGAGTTTCAAACTTCTTTGTGTATTCTTCCAGAGATTCCTGCATAATCTGAGGCAACTTGATTTTCTCCTCTCGAAAGGGAGGCCAAAACTGGGCTGACAGCACCATGGAATTTACGTTTATATCCTAAATAAAGAGAATTTGTATTCAAAATAAAGCTATAACACTGTGACATAAAACATATAAATAATTACAAGTCTGTATGTAGTGGCAAGATGAAAAACATTTTGAAATAATAATAAAGACTTTATTTCAAGGACAGATGCTCAATTTTATAGCCCTGTCACTGATTATTCAGAAGAATTGAAAAAAAATTATAGCTTATGTGTCATAGAACAAATGAAAGTCTTCGTCATAGTCTTTGATACAAGAGAAATATCACAAATATTAAATGATCACCAAATCCTTGATAGGGCAACTGTTGACAAAAGTTTCAACATGACCTCATAAATAAAAGACCCTTCAAACAATCACAATAAAAGTACTTGATAGCAGTGATGAAAATAAAATACATACTTATTAATATCCATCACTGAAATACACTTCCCTTCAATTTCACAAAACTATACTTGCTTCATTTAAGGTTGTTTTATATTCTATTGTGATTAATTTAAAAAAGTCCACAATGACATACATAAAAGTCTACAGTCACATGGGTCTGAATATGTTCACTGATAAATTATATATAGCTATAATTTCCAATTCTTTTCCTTTTTTACAAATGTATGAAAAAGCATTAAACCACATATGTAGCTACAATTTAATAAAGTGATATGATTGAATAATTAAAACTCTGACTTGTACGACGCCACTTTTCTTCCTCTCCTCCATCACACGTGTATTCAGCCGCTTGGAGTCCGCCACATCCTTCAGCATGACTTCACAGCTGTGAAGATGACCTTCACCGAACCGTAATTTGAGGAGTTCAAGGTAGCGGATTTCTTTCTGGATGTCATAGTTGAATTGAGTGAGGATCCGATCAGCTAACAGGGTACGATATTCCTTAACAAACAGTTCCTTACTGCCATAGATATTCACCAGCATACTGATGATATCAGATGCCCTTCTGCTCTTGGAGGTACTGCCTGCAACATACAACACACATCGTGCAAACTTAACACATGTATAGAAAGGAATATTCATAGCTAACTGAAAGGGTCATCACAAATTACTTGTTTTATCTTTGTTTTTGCTTTGAGTAAACTGTCTATGAAGTTATATGAACACTGAGATTGTAATGAGTCTGTGACTCAACTGGTCCTGTCTATAAGTCATTATAATAACTATACTATAAATTTCACATGTAATTATTTTACCAAAACCTGAAAGACAGACATTCAAATCCGAGACCTCAGAAAGCTGAAAGACAGATACTCAATCCCTATTATACAGGACAAAGTGACACACATAATTATAAAGTGACCCACATATAGGAGAAGGTAACACACATAACTACATCAGACAATGTGACCAACATTTTTCTTACTTTCATTAAGGAATTTATAAAACTAGACAATCATAACTGTGCAGTTACGGAGGTAAAATAGTTCAAGGGGAGATTTATCTCTTACATGGATCAGCATCCACTGGATCTGGCATCCATTTCTCCCATTCCTCTATTTCATCATCACTATGGCAACCATCATCTAGGAGCAGCTGACCTTTTTGAAGTTCATCTAACAATTCATTACTACCATCGTCTGTCAGATTGGAAACTATACATCTAACAGTGTCATCTCGTAACCTAGAAAATTGTACCCAAATCATACAAAAGTTATATAATAAATTGCAAAAATCTTTGGAAACAAGAGAAGTACCCTAATAACTTCCTTTCTAACATTGCAAAATATATTCATATCTCCTGATTTGAATAAAAAACACTTACCTTGCAAAGGTGGATTGATTAAATTTATGAACTCATGAAAATTAAACTTATGAAAGATGTAAAAACAAAACAAAATGGCTATGTGTGTTCTCGAGTAAACAATATCCTTTTGAAGAAGTTTCTCAAAGGAGATAAAGGAAACAAAATGTCTGATCATACACTTAATTATGTATACCACCCTTTTCTCCCTTTTATTATTATTAGATTCTATTTATCATTTTTAGATATCAAAGTTAAACAATACCCAAACATAAGTTAGTAAATGTATTAAAGAATATAAATTGTAGATATACATGACATGACAACATTTTAGGCAACTGTTTGAGAGAGAGACAGTAAAAATATATGCTGACAATACCAGTATACAGATGTGACAATGTCTAAAAATAGATTTGAAATGTATCACATATCTGATTTCAAAATAAAACCATGATAGTACTTCATTTATGAGTCTAGGAATGATTTCTATATATTGGAAATCCTTATGAAGAAGTTTTCTGACTCCTAAATCAAACCTGACTTACGCAAAAACAGAGCATTACATGGATCTTAAGTAGTTACATCATTTCAAGTTTCATCTAATAATTCTGAAAAAGTAGAAAATGTGATTGAATGATTGATTACTGTTTTATGTCACTGCAAGATTATTTTGTGTATATTGTCTTCCTGATGCATAATTCAGCCATTTCCACAATACTAAAACATCAATGTTTGGGAAAAATTTAAACAAATTTTGGGAAAAATCAATGAAATTTCTATCGGGAACGGTCTTTATAGCAGACCTGATTTGAAGAAAACAAAAACACTGGCATTGCATAGAAATTTATACCTTTGCAACAGACCCACTCAAAAAAGTGAGGGTCCTTTTATGTGCCACACCTACCACAACACGGGACCTCTGTTTTCACTGTTTAATCTGAAAGATAGGACACTGGTGTACCTGTGGCAAGAGTTAAACCCGGGACCTCTCGGTCACAAGCCAAACACCTCAAAAACTGAGCCACACCAGCTTAGAAATGTGGAAAATTAACACTGGAAATGAGGACTACGTACAATGACAAAAAATTACATCAACTTTTGACTTAGGCACCTTAAATATGATAAGAGATCTTCAACTAAATACAAGGAACTTTCTTACCTTAAGTATTTTCTGACTGGATCACAAACTAGTTCTAGTATGACTCCTGCTGGGTCAAGGACTCTTAGTGACCTTATTGCAGCAATATAAGCTGTAAGTATATCTGATGTGTTGACCCCTGAAAAGAACAAAGTAAAAAAAACTGACCGTAATACAATCTATCACATTATTATAATTCTCAATGGTACATGTGCCTGGAGATTTAACTAATGTTTGGTACAACCATCCAATTAAATAAATATTCTTGAAAGTTATCATATGTAAGACATGTACGACATACTGTTGAATGTCCACTTAGATAAAATTAAAAGATTTACATTATCATTTACATTTTTTTAAATGACCATATGTCAAAGTAATTATAAAGTGATCCTCGGTCAAGAAAAACAAGTTCATGTACTCTATAACATAACCATACTATCTAAGTTTTTGAGGGTCTCTGAATGCCTCCATATACCTCATATACTCAAAAAACTTTCTAGAGAAGTTTTATCAAATACATGTATTATTAACTGTATGACAATGGCTCTATTTTGATAACATATACATAGAGACAAACTGGCATATTTGACACTAGCTGTAGAAAAGACTTTGTATTGACTCTAGTGACAGACAGGAGGTACGGTAATATTGTATTCAAGCTTTTGATTTTGAAATGTACTGAATCTTGGCTGTTCCGTGTATCAAAAGTGCAAGTTTACACAACCTACTGAATTCTCGCCCCATTATCAAACAGGATGATGCCTTTCAGCTTTGGAGATAGTGTGCCCCTTTAGCTTCCTAAATTTTTGGGATAATACTCTTAAATATAAGTAAGTTCAGGATGTTATGAAGAGCAAATGAAAAATTATGAGACAGTTCAATACTGAATATCATGGATGTTTTGGTTGCTAGGTTAACAAATGGTATTTATATATATAAATGTGTCAATGTATATTTCTTGTAGTTTTCTTCAACTTTGTCAACATTTTTGACCAAAGAAGAATATCTTGACATCAAAGGCATTAATATAGTCAAGTCATTCTACAGATAAACTGCAATAAAATCAGAATCTGTATAAACTGCAAATACTTCAGATCTTTACACTGTAATAAGATCTCACCAGGATGTAAGAGGCGGGTTTCTAGAGCTGCCTTCAGGGAGGTCACAAGCAAAGTACGCAAGTCGGTCTTCTCTAAACAAACTTTCAGATCAAGAATTGCTGGCTCTGATTCTGGAAACTCGATAATGATGTTGAAAAGCTGCTCAATCTCCGTACGAGCAAAGGTTTCATACATGTAATGTAGAAGTCGGCCTTTGAAGCCTGCTATACAATCAGCGTAGGTGTGCATTCTATTACCAGAGTACACCAAATGTAACCATCCCAGTACTTTACTATCTAGCCACTGTAAACACAGAATGATAATACAAATAAAGTGGTGTTCTGCAACTGTAAAATGTGGCTGTGAAAAATTAAGGGAAGGTATAAACAACTACTGTTTACAGATGACTCTAATTCTAGTTAGCTTGGATCTACTACTTAAAAGTCCTGATTCTTTTACCAATATACATTAAGGCTTCAAGTGTTCCTTTTTCATAACTAGACAAAGTAAGTAACCTAAATATTTTACTTGCCACATATCAGGCAATCTTATCTTAAACTTTGAACCAAAGATGGTCTTAAACCAGTATTAAAAAAAGAACAGTTTACAATAAGGTACATTTTTTAATGCTAAACATCAGTACCAGTAGTATTTATACTAGGCTTAGGTTGAGTAGCACTCGAGTCAATCCCACACTATAATTATTCTTTTCTGCTATTCTGAAATATTTCTTCAAAGCTTGACATGGACTAGACAGAGCTAGCAATTTGTAGCCAGAAGGTCCAAGGGTCGACCTATGATCGCGTTAGATGTTGAAAACTGAGATTTTAAGCTATAGTCTGTTTTACGTTTTCTCACCTGCTCCAGAGATTTAAGATAGGAAGTCTCGAAGTTGCCTTTACATGTGCTTTCAACATGAGTCTTGATACGATCATGAACAATAGATGTCACTGACATACCAGATACTCTCTCTAATATACCAATATCATCTCTGTAATAGAAAGGAAGATATCAAAAATGAAAGCAAGACTTTATGTCACTGACATACCAGATGTTCTCTCTAATATACCAATATCATCTCTGTAATAGAAAGGAAGATATCAAAAATGAAAGCAAGACTTTATGTCACTGACATACCAGATGTTCTCTCTAATATACCAATATCATCTCTGTAATAGAAAGGAAGATATCAAAAATGAAAGCAAGACTTTATGTCACTGACATACCAGATGTTCTCTCTAATATACCAATATCATCTCTGTAATAGAAAGGAAGATATCAAAAATGAAAGCAAGACTTTATGTCACTGACATACCAGATGTTCTCTCTAATATACCAATATCATCTCTGTAATAGAAAGGAAGATATCAAAAATGAAAGCAAGACTTTATGTCACTGACATACCAGATGTTCTCTCAAATATACCAGAACCAATATCATCTCTGCCATAACAGCAAAGGTGAAAAAGAATGAAAGCAAGGTTTTATTAAATCTACATAAATGAAGCAACTAAAAATTGTATGCCAGCACAAAATATAACACCTGGTGTGTAACTATACAAACTATTTCTCTAAATGGCATACATTTTATATGAAATGCTCCATTAGTCTTTTATTTATACGGAGCTTTACTTTCTGAAACATGGACAGGAGGTACAAATGTAACATAAACATGTCATCTGATAGATCTAAACTCTCTGATCTCATGATAAAAATTATTGTAACAAAGGTGTATAATACACAAAAACATTACCAATATAATGATCAGACGTAGTCAATTATCATACAGGATTATTACAAGATAATATCATCAAAAATATTGAGAAGGAATTCTCTAATTCTGTAGGTTTAAAGGTATAGAAATTTTATGTTTTATAGTTAATGACAATTCTTATTTTTTATATACATGTATGACTTCAGAGTGTTTGTCCTTGAGAAGCTTTTTTACTCTTCAGTCAGGAAGGACAAAATGTCTGAGGTCAAATAGCATAATCACAGATAATCTACAAACTGCATTATCATTCAAAAGCAAGCTTAGGCTTAACCTTGACGTTTAATCTCAGTTAAGATTTGAAAACTGATATTTTACTGAATGTCTGAAAAACTAAGTTGGATCTTGAAGAGAAATTATCAACCCCGTCAAGAATGACGGCTTTTACCACTTATTGCTATTTGACCAAAACTACAGCATTGTGGTGGGACTTAAATTCGTGCTTACAGAAACATTTCTAAATCTTAGGCACATTTATATATCTTATTAGCTATGCACTGTACCATAAACAGAATCTTACAGTTTGGTGTTAAAGCTGTGGAATTTGTCCATGATCTCCTTACATCTACAGCTCTCTGTCTCCTCGTTACACCCTTTACAAGTCAAACTTTCTTCTTCTTCTAAAACAATCAGAATAGAAATCTTTAGAATAATATAACCACTACAATAAGGATGTTTTGAAACTGGTTGGAGCTCTCACTCTGATCGATTAAAACATAGTTCTCTATAGACCCTTTCATGTTAACTGCTAGAATGATGTTTTGAGTGGCATGAATAGTTACCTTTGACGTCATAATATAATATTAATTGTATTAAGTCATTTTGCAGGAACAATTATGATTGTGCCTCTAAAATGTCAGTCCACATATAACATGAAAGGGTCTATTTGCATATACTGGCACAAAGATTTGGCAATGATCGATAAAGGGTCATGCTCTTTAAACTAAATCATTAATTTTGCAATTCCCCGTCAAAAAAAGAAAAGCTGAATAATGCTATAAAACATGTTTGCTCACTAGGAATTTTTCATACGGATTTTTGTGAAAAACATAGGTCATAAATAAATCGAAAGTAAGATAATTATGACAATGAAGTCACAGGAACTATAAGTCATTTACGATACAGAAATGTTATCCTCCAACCAACATGACAAAGTGTACCGGATGGTATATATTTTGATTTTGGGAAGTTTATATCATAACAGTAAGTCAAATACACATGTATAGAAAACGACAAAGGTGCTTGAAAATGTTTACATGTACTGATATACATGTATGTACTAGATCAATCATGCCAGTTGCCTTCTTATTGGTCATTGAGGAAATTCACATAACGGGACGGGACCCTTGAACAACTGTTGCCATACTTTTATACCACTATTTGCAAATAGAAATCAGTTTTAATAGGATTGCTCTTTCTCCTACATGTACATATTAACATTCACAATACAGGTAAAACTGTCAGCTAACTATAGATACAATGTAATATTCAGAGAGGTATATCCTTCCTATTTATATCAACAGATATTTTTTTTTAATTCTTATTCAAAAACTTCTTAAATAATTCTGTCAATGTACATGTACACGTACTTTAAATGTAAATACTGTTCTTTTTGCACTACTTCAGGACTTTGATAGTAGTAACATTTTAAAACATGAAGAATGACAGCCACAGTTTTTGCTTATACAGCATAAACTTTCATTTTTCACATTCTGAAATGAATTTAGTACCCTTACAGTACAGTCAGTATAAACTAGCTATACAGTGTTGATCAACAGACAGACAGACAGATGCCAGATAATTGCAAGATTTCAATATTCTCTCTGATACAGTGCAGTCCAGGTGTTTTGGGGAAAATGTACAAAACACAGTGAGGAAAATGCCCAAAATCCCAATGGGAATCCAGGTGGAAATTTACCTGTGCTCATTCACACCTTTGTATTGACTGATTGAAAATTGTTTTACGTCACTCCACGATTATTTCATATATCTGATGACAGCATCTGCCTGAAGCATTGCATAGAAATTAAGACCTCTGCAACAGACCCACCCAAAGCAGTGAGCGATCTTTTAGGTGCCACGCCTACCGTGACACAGGACCTCGATTTTTACTTTCTCATCTTAAGGACAGAACATCTGTGCGCCCAAAACGGAAGTCGAACCCAGCACCTCTCAATCACGAGCCAAGCACCTCATCCACTGAATCACACTGCCTTCACATCTTTGTAAAACACACAGTGTATTGTGTAATTCTTAAACTTACACCTGGATGTGGCCCAATGTGGCAGGTGGAAAAATTACAACACACCTGGACTGTACCTTAATTGTCCCTGTTTAGTTGTTACCTGTATCCTCTTCCTCTGATGTACTGTGATGGAATACACGGAATGCTTCCAAATAAAATTTATCTACAGAGTTCTGGAAACTGGATGGCACTATTGAGAGAATGTTAGCTTTTATTAGGAGAATCATGGCATCTGATAGCTTGGTCACTTTGAGTAATGTAGCAGGACGACGATGCTGTATTAATTGTGACATAGATTCTAATCTCTGAATGCAGGGTAGATAACTCATGTTAACTTTGTGTAGGTAGTCGATAGCAGCACACAAGGAATTATTAGTATCTTGCTTTGTATTTTCATCAGGTGATTCATTCACCAAGTTCCAAAACTTTTTGGACACATTTCTGCGCAGATTTTGTTCTAATGTCTCTATAAACCAATCTTCTATAATGTGAGCCAAGTTCTGTTGAATTAACACATCTACGGAATTCTGAAAATCAGATTCTATACTTTTGTTGATTTCCTGAAAAAGAAATAACAAAAAAATAAGAAGGGTGATAAGAAATCCTCTGAAGGAAAGTGTGAATGACACTACAAAGAATGGCTATTGTCTAGTTGTTTATATCTTGAGTGATGTTTTTTAAGTCTTAGCTACTAATCACCGCGATCTTCGCTCTTTAATTGACCTATAGTTAACCTGGAATCACCGCAAAGATCACGATGAATCATTGCAGCATTGCGGGCATTCCGCAGTGACCCTACTACATGTATCTACGTATATGTCTACTCATACATAAACCATGATGAAATATTTTTTAAAATACTGATTGAGTATGGTCAGCATTAGGTTAAGCAAATAATGTAAGTTCTAAAAAAAATTCAGAACAGGATCCCACAAATTATGATTTCAGTACAGCGTATGTAGCATAAGACTTCTGAATTCAAATGCCCTACACTAATTATTGCCTCTGGTGATATTTCTTATCAGCTTTATTCCATTTTGCGTAAAAGTCAAATAGGGATCTAAAGACAAGTACCTGTATTTTAAAATAACAAAAAGGCGAACAGAAAAAATAACGACAAGAGTTCGAGTTTACTTTGAGGACAACTTGATTAAAAGCATTTCTATTCATTCTGTATTTGCTGCATATATGTAGTAAATACGGAATAAATAGCAATGCCTTTAATCAGATTGCTTCTTGCAATTGTGAAATCGTGAGAGAAATTGTATTTTGTAATTATAATTCAAATAAATCTAAAACTAAATGTCTATGCTGCGGAAGTGTCCCCAGAATCGGACTTGAAACAAATCGTCGCATTCATAGTGTACAAAGAAATGGCTGATGGGTTTGGATGATCGACGACAAGCCATTTTTAGAGGTCATTCAGCAAATAATAACTCTCCAGGCAAACCACTCGTGTTACACCTCGATATTTAGACAATATCTTATAATGCTTAAATGTACGTTCAATAGGTATGCGATATATAGCCCCAGTCATCCGCAATGTTGCAGTTGATCACTTTGATCCACCATTGCAGTGGCGAAGTGGTGTGCGGTGATTTGCGGCGATGTGAACGCGATAGTCCGCGTCAAAATAGTCAGCCGCGATATGCGGAGAATTGAGTCTGCAATCTCTGTAGTGTAAATAAATAACAAGAAACACCCAATGTCCACAAAATTTGTGGATATTATTGCTTACGATTCTCAGTTTCCGCTATGTTCCTTACTGAAATGTTGCTTACAAGTTTCAGTTTCTGGTATGTTGTTTACTGATATGTTGCTTACAACTTTACAAGTCTTGTTTTTCAATATATATGTAAGAGACTATTACTATGAACAAATGGTAAATATTCAGTTTACTGCATTGTTCCCATCAGGCTGATGTGCCTCCCCCTCCCCCTTTTTTCCCAAATTCAAAACATTATTCTTTATAGAGGTGCCTCCTCATGGCAATGATTGAGCAGTTTTGATAAAAAGTCCTTATCACACAAAGATTTGTTTGTTATATGTCACATCCAGACTATTTCACTTATACAGTGAGAGCATCATTCTATTTGATGCATTCCACAGATATTAAAACCCATACAATGGACCCACATAAAGTAGTCAGTAATTTTTCATGTGCCAGGTCTAGCACTACAGGGAACTTAGATTTTAATGTCTCATCCATAAAAGAGGACACTGATGAACAATCAGTGGGACTCAAACCCATGACCTATTAGTCATGAGACTGACAGGTCTAGGGTTTGAGTCTTTCAGTATCTATCTTTCAAAAGAGATTGGTAAAAGAGAAGCCTAAATTAATGGTCCTTTTTTTAGTACCTAGGCATTGTTTTTTCATTAATGTTTTACACCACACCAATATCATTTCAATCTTACATCTATGGTGCTGGCACCTGCCTGGTGCATGGCATCATAATTTTGTGTAAGTATGTGATGGACAAGAGCCCTCCATAGTATTTAAGGATTTTTTCATGCCAACATATAATATAAACCAGGTATCAATTATCACTGTCTTATCAGAAGATGACAAATTCTTAAAAATTGGACCTGAAGGCAAGAAAAGAACACGAGATGTAAGATTTGAGTAGACTTTATCTATTTCGGTACCTGCATGACTGGACTATTCTGACCTGCCACTCATTACATGTAGATGTAAATTCATTATCATTTTATGTTTTCATGATTATTTCACATATATGGTGATGGCATCTGCCTAATGCAGTGCACTAGTGAGGAATCTTTTGGTGCCACTCTTACATGTACACGTGTGCTGTGTTGCAGGACCACTTTTTTTCACTGTGATGGTGTGAGAGACAAGACACCATAGTGCCCATGACCAAAGTTAAACCCAGGACCTCTCAATCTTGAACAGAGTATCTAATTCACTTAGCTACACAGGTACTGGTTCAGACATTGTATAACTGAAGGATACTTCAATGCTTGGAGAATACCGAGTGGCATACATGTAGTTACAGCACAATGGAGAGAGACAGAGAGAAGAAAACTTACCATTTCTCTCCGCTGCGCTGTAACTTACCGAGGAAGATATCATCATCATATTAATGAAAGAATACAATGATGTAAAAATAAAAAAACACAAGAAATCGTCAAGGACGGTATGACCCGATTGCAAATGCTAAACACAAAATATTGACGCCAGATGGACGAATGAACAAACAGACAGACTGATGGACAGAGGATTTTGCCAATTTATAGACCAGAATTGCTTTGCATTAGCATTAATAATACATGTATGCAAGTGGTCACCCTAAAGGCAAAAAACAGTGTGTGTTCACTGAAGCGTAAAGTCAAGGTCACTAAATTTTTGTATTGGTTGGATAGAACATTCAGGTATCTACAAACCTACCAATTTTGACATAAGTACCCTTTAGGGTATGAAAGAAACCAAGCTAAACGCAAAATGTTGATGCCATGTGGACGGATGGATGGACGGACAGACAGATTTTGCCAATTCATAGACCGTAATTGCTTTGCAATCCTGTCAAAATAATAAATAAACAAATAAAATGAAAATACAATTAATTAAGGGTGAAACGTTTACACAATTTTGTAGACGTTTACACGGAAGGTAATAAACAAAACGACACAGCTTAAACGTTTCAGTGAAAAAGGGCATAAAACAACAATAAAAGAGCTGAATTTATTAGATGTCTCTTTGATTGTATCATATATAGCCTCAGCAAATGCCAGATCGGACAGAAAAGCTCACAATGGAACAAAATACGAATGACTTTCATTGAAAACATGAACCCAATAAAACTGCTTGGTTTGAGTCAATCCTTTGAAATGTCGACTATCCTGGCTACCAAAATGATTTATACTTTAAAGTTCCTGCTTGAAAAGTCAACGAACCATACATCTGACCTTATGAAATGTATCGGTTAGTCTGTGCATTGATTGTGTAGTCAGAGGTTATTTAAAATGCCGGTGTGCTAAAGTCAGACTTCGAAAAAGTGTAAAACAACACAAAATGTTGGATAAACGTGAAAATTGCATATTCAACATCGGCAGCAAATAATATACAGAAGTAAGGGAGAAACTGGAGTCATTTAATTGAATGAATAAACATGTCAAACACGAACTTCAACATGTGTTAAAAAAGTCAGTTCCTGTCACTTGTACAAAGTTATTGGGGATCAGGAAGTGTAGGCAAAGCCGACGGTGGCAGAATCGGAGTTTTAACATTTGGAAAGGATGGCTACTGTTTGATTTGAACACCACAGGTAGTCTCTGCTACATTATTTTGACGTTTGTCTAACATTAATGATTTAAGATTGTTTTACATGCTTGTTATATGAAAAATCAACTTATCAAGGGTGTTGGAGTCCAGGGGTGCCCTAACTTGGCTAAGCTTTGTAACTGTGCCACCAGCAGTGAAAAAAAAAAAGAAAATAAATAAAAAAAAAAAACACGCTCAGACAGCACGGACCCGAGAAGTTGCAGTCTGGCAAAGTAGCTTCATACCCAACAATGCTAGCTTGAGATGATTATGTGATTAACACTTCACTGTTTTAAAGGGTTAAAAGAAGTTGGGCTTCACGGACAAGTAAATGTACATATGAATTTCCTCGTCGACATTTGATGTAGTGACAATTCCAAAAAAGCCCTCATACTAAGCAAATATGACATGTTGTCCTGGCTTAGATGCACCCGTCTTCTGAAGGGTCATATTTCGTTTACACATTTAGAAATTTTGTAAACGTTAACTCCCAGAAAACGAACCGTCACCGTTTACACGTGTAATCGTTTCGCCCTCAAACACAATTCGCAGATAAAAGAATGCGACACCTTCCCCCCCTTTTGATATAATGGGTGACAAGCTACACTTTGCGACGAGACTCTGTATTATTTCCAACTATAATTATCATTTTTTTCAGGAAATGGCAAAATTTAACCTGATTATCTTTTGGTGTGAGCGTATCAACAATAATTTGCCAGGATTTATTTAGAACTTCCACATCTGCCGCCATGTTTGATAACATTAATTAGGATTTTAATATGCCAAATATATACAGTATATTTGTAATGAAGTTATATCTTAAAGCTCTGCAATCTAAATATATTTCAGAACAATCTCTTTTACTTATAAAATATTAGATAATGAAGCTAAAAGTATTTCTCAATACATTATAAAATTTATATTCGTTTTGTCAAATTCTTAATTCATTGATAAAAATTTGATGCTTGTTTCACTTTCAGTTTGAAACGGTAGTAAACGTTGAAAATGGTAAGCGAAAGTCATGACAAATTATCGTATTTGGCATTTTCCACTCATTTTAAGCCTTATTGTGTGGAATTGTCATGAAATTATATTGTGTTAGAAGTAATGTTGACGTACAAATTATATCAGATTTTAATTACGCCGGCTTGTTATTGTTCTTAGAAGTTAGATCTACAGTCTGCAGTAAACAGATAATTTACTGGTAAAGGTAACGGGTTGTTTCGCCCCCAATCGTATTTGCACCCCAAGTGGTTTCGCCCTAGTTACATGTTCACCCTGGGTGGTTTCGTCCCATTTATATATCACAGTGTTTATTCACATTCATGTATATATACAGTGTTGAATTATATATGCTCCGTCTGTAAGTAAGTGCATTCATGGCAGGTGTGACTAGCCAAACAGGAGATGCTCACTCAACCCCAGCACCTGGTCTCACTTCTGAATTTCAGGGGTCGGTGAATGCCCACTGTGGTGCATTGTTGTTAGTGCCATAGTCATGTGACACCGGTTACTTTTGTATTTTACATATAGTCACACGCAGATAATAACGTCTTATCAGGTTTAAAAATTCAATATTTTCAATTTTTCATCAAAACATTTCTAATTTAGGTGTTCTCATCAAAACAAACATTTGTATATCAACACAAATCACATATAAAATGGGGCAAAAACACCCGGGGCGAAACCACTTGACGCGAACATGAATTGGGGCGAACACGAATCGGATTCACAGTAAAGTGACTGTAGTGTTAGACAAAAAATACATTGTAGTTCTATAGCTAGCCAGTTGCTGTATGTCATCATGTCAGTTGTCAGAAAGTGTTAGAAAGTAAAATGTAGAGCAGTTGTTATGTGGAATTGTCAGACGTGTAGCTGCAGTATGTTCCCCTGTTTTGTTAGTGGACCCTTCACATTAACTGCGATTTGGGGAAAAATAGTGTTTCCCGTGAAACTTTTTGACATCATAAGAAAATATTCATCATTTCTTATGTTATTCTATGGAAAGACATATAATTTTTTTCCAAAATTTTAATCCAACAGTTAACATGAAAGGGTCTATAGGGCCATAATACATGAGTTTCGAGATACCGATCCGGACCAACCAACACTTTTGAAGTTTAATATATGCTCTTTGTGGCAAAGACTTGACTTGTTTACACCATCTCTCTGTAAAGATAATGACCCGCTCTGTTTAAATGCAAATAATCAAAAAATATATGAAAATAATGAAGGATATCTGTTTGTATGTTAATATTGATTTAAAAAATAAAACCGAAATTTATTGGTTTCATGAGTGAATTTCCTTTATCTTCTTGGGAAAATTAGATCTTCAGTACAGCGGATCCTGGAGGAAAGTTACATCATTTTGATAGATCGCAACAAATGGTAGTTTCACCGAAAAATTCCTTATTACAATTACTGAAGTCGGAGTGGCTTAGTGTATAAGGTGCACAGCTCATGAACGAGATGTCTCGGGTTCGACTCCTGCCCTGGGCACACTGGTGTTCTGTCTTTCATATGAGACAGTAAAAACCGAGGTCCCGTATCACTGCTTCGGGTGGGTCCGTTGCAAATTTCTAAATTTGTATGCATGCATCAGGCAGATGCCATCACCATACATGTATACTGAAAAATTTGGTGCTGGAATACAGAGAGTCTTGCCAGCAAATCCATTTATCAATATTGCAAATTGTGACCCTACATATACTATCAAAATAAGATCACATCTTACGACTCTCAGAAGTGATGTTGATTTGTCAGGTGTTATCTATGTTAACTCTGCCTATGACTTCTCAAAAAATTATTTCAACTTGTCACCAGAGGTAATGATGTTGACGAAGTCAGTGACTTTCAGAAAATTTTGGTTATAATATATCATTTATGTGTATTTTGAAGATGCCAGAGACAAGTTCTATTAATTTCATAAAAGTGGTAACCATATGGTCCCAACATTTCTCACAAATATTATAAACCCACTTGTCTACAACGATTCAAGGCATCTCTGCAATAACCATGATTATACTTAACTTAAATATCAGTTACCATTGACATCAAATTCATTCTTCCCTTCCACCTTAAAATAATGAAACCAATTAGAGCCAGAATTAAGGCAGAATTTGAATTAATTGAGATCTGGGTCCGGCGCCATAAACTGAGAATATACTTAAGTCAAAAATTCATATTCTTCTGTCCATTAAGGAATTAATACCTGGGATTTGGATTTTATTTAGTTTTATTCTACTGATAAATAGAATTTAACCATTCTGCATTAAAATTTATTTGAACGTTTGATAATGGAATAAATTAAAATGAAATTTTTGACTTAAGTATATTCTCAGTTTATGGCGCCGGACCCTGTACTTGAAAATAGTAAAAGATGATTAATGTACCCTAACATGTGCGTGTAACTTAAGTTTTGTTGCGAAAGATACATGTAAGAGAATATGCTACCGACAAGACTGCATTAGTTAAGCATTATTACAACAGCCAACCAGCATCAAGTCTATCTTATCAATAAGTCAGCATGTATTTGTGGAAACCTTTCTGAAGATTTTTTTTTCTTTACTGCATTGCCCCAACTATTCTATGCAAAGAAACAAATGATTTACACAACTTCAACAGTTTCAGCCTATATAGCCAACTATTGAGGATAAATTGCTAAATGCACAGGAAATTAATAGTATTTCATAGTCTGTCCAAGTTTTCCTTACGAGAGGCAAACAGTTTCATTAGCTCCATTTGTGGGACAAAAACAGACGATATCTGAAGTGGGAGAAGGGCAGAGAATCTCAGACTAGTGTGTCCTTTACAACATATCACTGTTATTATTTTATTATTTTTTGTCCGTCCAAAAATTACGTAGGGAATATATATTCACATCTGTTTATTTGTATTATCTTTGTGGTATATTAAATTAATATATATATCATAAATTTAACAAAATTTTTTTTTACATAATTGTACATAATGGTTGATCAATTGTTTATAGTCGCCATCATAGTAATTCTGTATATCATATATTGTAAGTAGAGGGCTTTCATGATGTTGTTATAAATTATACCTAATCCTTTTTCACCTTTGAAAATAAAATATTCAAAACAAAACACAAAAAAATTCTAGGAAGTCGACAGAAAGATCTGAAAACTTGAAACATTCACCTGGCTCGGAGTAAAAATTTATCATTACACAAAACTAAGGTAATCAGTTGAATTGATGAGGTTTCATATTTAATGTTCCTCTTATACAGCTTTCATACAGCTTTGTCTGATGTCTTCTGTTTTCTCTCTTTAAAATACTATTTAAACAGATTTTACTATACCAGATTCTCCATGACAGATTTAAGATGAATTCCTCTTCTGCTAACCAAATGGATTTTACCTAGTACCACTATGTCAGATTCTTATCACCCTGGTAGTCAGTTTCAATGAAATATTACTGTTCTTTATCTCTTATTTCTTACATACATGTATCTTGATATTGTTTAATTTGCAGTCAGTGACATTACATACAGATTTTGGAGATATTAAAATTGAGCTTTTCTGTGAACAGTGCCCTCAAACATGTGAGGTAAATTCTACACACTTATTTTTCAAGATGACAAACTTCTCGTCTTAGCAATGGCAGTGTTTAATTTACCCTAGTCTTAGAATTTCACCCGTAGAGAATTAGAGATTAGGCATTACTAGTGTTAAGTATTTTATACTTTATCATCAACAAAGAAAATGAGCTTGATCATATCCACATAGCGAACAGTAATGACATTGCATAATTCATTGACATCGGAATTTGACTAGAGACATCATGTGCTAAAAAGACAAACACTGTAGTAATTACATTAGTACAAATAATATGTCTCAGTAACCCATGCAAGTAGGGCACCATCATTGTGTTGATTTTAAAGTTACTTTTTTTTTGGGGGGGGGGGGGGGGAACACAAGTGTTTTCTTGTGTAAAATTCTGTGTATTCCTCCTGTGAATTCTTTTGACCATGCATTAATACCTGGTTGACCTCTTTTTCTATTAACAGTTGAGAATATTAATTGTCTTTTTCTTTTCATTTTAAGAATTTCCTAGCGTTATGTGCGAGTGACTACTATGATGGCTGTATATTCCACAGGAATATCAAGGGATTTATGGTCCAGACAGGTGATCCTACAGGTATATCAAAATCTTATTCTTAGTATTCAAGAAATGAGTGTAATAATTTTTCCGTCTATTGATGTATACGCAAATGTCAAAAAACTGATGCACCAACTGTTTGTACATAAGTTTTTTGTCAATACATCAATAGACAGAAAAAATATTGCAATCATATCTTATAATTTAATTAAATGAATGAAAAGATAAAATGAACCTGACCTCTTTTTCGGTCAGAAATCACTTGAAATAAATAAGCCGTAGTGACTTTGTAAACATTTATGCACCTCCCTAATTATGTAATATCAAATGACATTGCCTAAACAGAAACAAAGGCATGAACAGAAATAAATCAAATTTTACTCCATTATTACGTTTTGCTGTATATGGGTAATTTAGAAATAATAAATTAAAGTAAGTATACACACGATACATGTATATATGTATTTTTCCACAAAAAGATGAAAGGTTTTGGCCAAGTTACAAATGTTGTAAATTTCATGGTATACTTTCTTTTTTTATTTTCAAGAAATTTTTAGGTACAACAAGTATTTACAATGCATTTCTTTGATTTATTAAAGATAATATATTTTGGTAGACTTTTATCCAAATTAAGATGCCCATTGTCTAAAATATCAGATTTGACATAAATGTATCTGCTATTATAGCATACTAAGAAGATTTCTACAATACATAATTTTGATAATTTTGTGAGATTGATATCCCAGACTTTCCTGGAAATTCTCTGAGCTTTATAGTCTGATAAAATCATTTATCTGACATGGCATAAAGGAAAGGCTTTGCAGCATTTTTAACTTTGGAAAAAGAATATTCGTCATGTAAAAAAAAAATTCTCTGAAGTGAAAGAAGGCTTACTGTAGAGTATATTTCCTCAGAAAGTGTTTTATTACTTGACTTTTATTACATTCTCTTTTTCTTTTTTTTTTTTGTGATGCAGTACAGTTTTATTTCATGTCATTGTGTTTGATGTTATAATGATATGATAGTAGAATTCATCTATTTATTTCGTTATATTCAGGAACTGGAAAGGGAGGAAATAGTATATGGGGTCACAAATTTGAAGATGAACTTACAGACAACTTAAAGGTTAGATTGAAGTAAACTGTCACATATATGTCTTTTTCGAACTTTTTTGTGTTTTGCAGTTAACAGTTAACAAATGATAAGGAGTTAAAAGCTTTAAAATTTTTTGATGCCAAAATTTGGAAATTTGAAAATATACACGTGTAGATGATAGATAAAATCTTTTGTTCTTTTTGTTGTACAGAGTTATTTCGCATATGGGCAGGTATCTAACGTCAAACCCATTGTAACATCAACCATTTTTATGGAAACCGATGTTAAATTATGGGAAATAATGTAGAAGTTGTATGACGTCACGAGAGTATGATGTCAGGTACTTGCTCATATGGGAAATATCTCTGTATAACGAAAAGACCCAATTCAGTAGTCCACAACTCTTCAAACAGAGAGGCATACAAAGTCAGTCAAAATATAAAATCAAATGAAAATTGAACCAAAGAGCATCTGCTCAGGAGCATAATAGGTTAGTTTGATTAAGACTTGACATGTAGACATCATTTAATTAAGATTAATTAAGACGTACTTACACCCCCTATCTGTTGACTTGACAAGTGGATATCATGAATGTTAAGTCACAATATACTTGGCTTACAGGTAAATTAATAGCAAGGATTTTATCATTTTACCTGTAGAGTGACCTTCTCGTTTTCACAGACATGTGACTGTCTCATTTGACCTTTAATGTTACTTCATTTTACCTATAAAGTGGCGCACACAGTGATGTCATTCTGCTTCCTTCATCGATCGTATTTTTCATAATTCCTGTTCTATTTTTTGTAGAATACATTGTCCAAAGTATCTTATTTTTCAGCACAATGTCCGAGGTGTTGTTTCTATGGCAAATAATGGTCCAGACACCAATGGATCACAATTTTTCATCACATATGCAAAACAGCCTCATTTAGACCTGAAGTATACTATTTTTGGAAAGTGAGTACAAACATTGATTCAGAAATATATCTGTTCTCATTAATGCCAGGAGTAATTTCCTCTCAAGATTCAGAGGATTTTCACACTTTCTGAACACAAGGAGGGAAATTAATGTGATTCCAGGAAAGGAGTAATATTTGGACCCCAAGAGTCATTGGAGCCATGAGGCTTATACAAATTAATTCTAAGTATTTGCTTTACCTTAAGTCCTTAGAATGGAAATTATGATGTACTTAAAGAAATTATTCTCAGAATCTGGTATTCAATTGATAAATGTTGTTTACTAAATAAAAATGAAAATATACTCTCCCAATGCAACTCAACTGGACAATACCTTGTTTGTTGTTATGTAGGCAGTTTGAGTTGCAGAAAGTCTTTCTTTTAACTTTAACTTCTGTTTATGCCTCATACAGATGGTATTTAGAAACTTTGATATTATATCAGAAATTCTATCTCTATCTTGTAGGAAACTAGACATATAAAAACAAACAAGCAATTCCTATAGCTGATTTATAACGGAAGTATATCAAAAAAAAATTCAAATCTGCATCATGCCCCATGATCTTTTGACTTGTTTACTGGGGTATTTATGTTAGTACATAAGAATTGTTACAGACTTTGATATACTGTCGATATACATTAACAAGTTTGCAGATTAATTTTGTTTTACAATAAAATTTCAATAAAGATGTGTTATGACTTGACCCCTTCAGAGATGGTCATACTGGAGTATTTATGCCTCATAGTTGACTAATCCCCTTACTTTATCTAAATTTGAAAATGATTCAAAAATAATAATTGTTTTTTCATCAGATAACACTTTTACATGTATATATAAACTTTTGAAATATGTATTCATTGTAGAGATTTGGCATCTTCTAAAAAAAAAAATACAGCTTAAACCTCTGATTTTAGGCATCTTTGGCAAAATCTGCACAGAGTAGCTACATTTTCTTTCAATTTAGCAAGCATGACTCATCGTTAGAGTTTTGTCATGGTTTACCCAACAGTCAATATTTCTAGTATAAAACATCAAAGTACCTTTATTTATAATACATGTCCAGATAGAAGGGGACATGTACCAGTATTGGTCTAAGTTTGAAAATACAAGTAATAAAATGTTTTAAACTGTTAGTGTCACAGATATCATCATATCCATAATAGAATATCAGGATTTCTTATTGATTTAATGGCTGACTACATTGTCAGACAGAATTGTATCTCAGACCCCTTAAATCTGCAAAAAAAACATTATTGTGCAACTTGACAATAGACTGATAGAACTAAACCATATTCTGAAGTATTGAAATAGGCATACACTATCTAGCTGAATTTCATTATTTGTAGCTGACCCAATCTAGAAATAGCATTCACATCACAGACCGTAAAAAAATACGCGGGACCATCTGGCTCAGATTGCTCAATCATACCTACTGAGCCATTTCCGTAACAGATACATTATATATATTCTTACACCGAAATTTAATCTTGTGTAGTCTCCATGTGTACAATGTTTTGAGTACATCATTACATCATAGTACATGTGTTCTTAAATAAATAATTACTATTTGAATTTTCGTAGTGTCAATTTCTACTTCTGTGTTGGTATTGAGTGAAAAATAAGATGCATTTTTCGTACTATATCTTGGCACAGATTTGTAGTTAGAGGTGCTATCAAGTCAATATCAAAACGACCTGATCACTTTAGATGGGACAGATAAATTTGTCTTCATCTAAAAATGGGGTTGATCTTGCGCTCTTTACTGAGATTCATGTGTCCTTTATCATTTATCTATGATCTACATATTTTAGGTTGATGATATACTAATTACGGCACCGTTGATCATATTGTCTTGATCAATACATTTTGCTAATAAAATCCACTGAATCATACTGATGCAAGCATGACCCATAGTTAGACTGATCTTGCACTCAATCTTTACAAAAATTCATGTGTCCTTAGATGGCTTTTGTCATTACTAAATATGCTTAGTGTACCATTAGTTATTTTGTCTCGATCAGAACATTTTGCTAACAGAATCCACTGAATCGTAATGAATTTTTCTGATTTTCAGGGTAATAGATGGTTTGGATACTTTAGATGAACTAGAAAAACAACCGGTCAATGAGAAGAACTTTCGCCCGTTAACTGAGAGCAAAATACAAAGTGTTACCATTCATGCCAACCCTATAGCAGGATGAATACTGATTGATTGTCCTTCTGTCGTAGAAAAAACAGATGAAAACTATCAGGGGCATCAGTTACAAAGATGATGAAATAAGAATCATTGTCTATTGACTGAAATATGATGTTCCCATTTGAGAAAGAAAACAAATGTGCAACAAAGATGACAAAATAGGAATCAGTCCCTGTTGACTAAAGTATGATGTTCCTGTTCAAGAAAGAAAACAAATGTGCAAAATCAGGAGGGCAAAAGACAGTGTCTAGGTCAAGATCATAAGTTCTATGATGTAAACTTTCAAGCTGGACATATACAAGGAAGAAAAGAAAGGAAATGATACAGATATAGAATGTGGAAAGCAGTGTAAAACTGTGTGAAAAAATGTACATGTCAACACAATACTTAAACACCAGATCCAATGAACACAAGTCACTTACAAAACAGATTATGCATAAACTTGAACAAAATAGCCGTTTAAAGATTTTTTTTACTTTCAAATGAAATCAGAAGCAACTTTTTTTTCCTTTTTATTCAATTTTAATTCAGCATTTTCAAATATTTTTTATTTTGCCATTTCAGATTTGGTGAAAACAAATCCTTTTTAGAATAAATATATTTCTTTTGGATTATAACAATGTGTCTTCCTTTATTAAACTTAGACACAAGCGAAAGTTTATTATAAATAATGACAGGTTAAATATATATACACTTGTTTTTGTAAAATAAATATCATCAAGTGGCCTCTTATACTGTCACGCATTTTCATCTTTATCTAGGCATCAAAACTGTAAATAAGAACGTAAAAAAATTGGGACGCACTACACATATTTGGAAGAAATTCGTGCAAAATTCTTCATTTATTTCTCAATGCCAGGATGAAAAAGAAGAGAAGAACATATCTGTGAAATATGCCAAAATTTGAGGAAAATAAATCAAGAGATGTAAATTGTTGACTCTGGACAAGACCTTAATGCCCATTGGTATTTTAATACTTATCTCATCATTAATATAATCAGTTTATGTGTCATTGTTCGTTACAGTATATTTTTTACCGAATTGCAAAGCAAGTCCGCTCTATGATTCGACAGTGCATGTCTGTCTGCCTGGCGTCAACAGTTGCGTTTAGCTTGATCTCTAGCATACCGTTGATGATACCAACTTTTAACTTGGTCAGTTTGTAGGCATTGATGAGTTCCTCCCAACCAACTTAAAATTTGGTGACCTTGACCTCAGTTTTACGCTTCAGTGAACACAGTCTGATTTTGCTTTGCAATCTGGTCGTACTGTCTTTGACTGGATCTTGTTATATACATATATTGTATTTATATTTTGTAATAAATGACACGAATATTGAACAAAATGTTATCATATTTTAATTTCTGAAATATTTAAACTGCAAATGCAGAAAACCTAGAATAAATTTTAACATTAGGTTTGATATCTGGATGCTCTTTGTTTAGGGGTTACCATGCGAGTATTTTACAAAAACTGACAGGGTATCGGCGAATACCCTGTCAGAAATTGAGTTTCACTGCAAGGCATTAGCTGAGCTGTGAAACGGAAATTTCTGACAGGATATTCGCCGTTACCCTGTCAGTTTTTGTAAAACACAAACATGGCAACCCCTTTCTAATGCATTTGACAAAAATAGTTACAATTAGAGGCACAGAGTTATGGTTATCTAAGCCAAGTCGCTAATCACAGTCATATCAAAAACTTTTTGTAAAACACAAGCATGGCAAACCCATTCTAATGCATTTGACAAAAACAATTACAACTAGAGGCACAGAGTTATAGTTTTCTAAGCAGTCATATCAAAAACTGTAGGGTATCGTGACGTCACAAATCAGAAACTGCAGGGTATCATGACGTCATATAAAAAACTGCAGTTTTTAAATCGGACAGTAAATGAGATCACATGTTACATACAAGATGCACTAGAATTGTTCTTTTATGCCACTCCTTTTTCTATTGCTTTGTACTACTCCAGGATTATTTCACATGACAGTACCTGCACGGTTCATGTCCTCTTCATTTCTTCCAATGCAAAAGTTCCACCCGAAGCAGTTAGGGATATTTCATATGTACCAAAGTATACGCGACACAGGGCCTTGGTTTTCACTACTTTATTCAAAGGACAGGTAGGGAGGCAGAGCCAAACCAATGGGTGATAGGGAGGCATAGCCAAACCAATGGGTGATAGGGAGGCAGAGCCAAACCAATGGCTAGGATCAGTTGTTGGTCATCAGGCTTAAAATCTAGTATGGTACCGGTATGTTGATCACAAGACCAACTTGCCACTTATTGCAGTTATGCAACATCTTGTCTCTTTTGTTATTTGTCTGTTAATGTCAATACATGTATCATTGCTCCTCCTTTTTCAATTTGTACTACAGTGTGTTAAAATGATGAAGATCTGAAAGCTTACATTTTCCTTTCCCATTAGACCCACTTTTCACAAGAGCATGCTGATGTAATTTTAAAAGACCTTGAAAGTGACCCTTGATGGTGGAAAATTGAAAGAAATAGTTAAAACAATTGAGGCATATTGAAATATTTCATGTATTTAAAATTCACTCTCATCTTTTCATAACTTTGTATGTAGGAAGCATAAGAAATTGCAGTGCATAACAAATGCAAGGTAGGAAATTTTGTATTCTAATGAGGCTGCAATCTTGAAATTTATTTCAAATGTTTAAATATCTTCACGAAAATGATATTTCAAATGCAATCCAATATGTATAGCCAACTTCAAAATATTACAAATGACTCCCTATCTTTACCTGAAAATTTGCATAATGCCAAACCAATGTAAAAAAGGTGTTTTCTAATACAACTGCATAGAATGATTGATTGATTATTGTTTTTACCTCACTATACGGTTATTTCACTTTTATGGTGACGGCATCTGCCTGATGCATTACATATATTTCTACCTTTGCAACGGACCCACCCGAAGCAGTGAGGGATCTTTTACATGGCACACCTACCGTGACACAGTACCTCAGTTTTTACTGTCTTATTCGAAAGACAGAACACGGGTGTGTCCAGAGTGGGAATCAAACCCGGTACCTCTAGGTCACGAGCTGAGCACCTTATCCACTAGGCCACACCAGCTTCAACTGCATAGACAACATGGTATCACATGAACTTGATTACTTTAAACAACTGAACCAAAATAAAGAAAAATAAATCCTCACGAAATCAGTATAACAAATACAACCAAAATATTTTGCTTTTCATGGTGCATTTATTATAAAAAATACAAAAATACTGTATTATCATAAAAATACAATAATGAGCAATCCTACAGTGAATAATGGATCTGTCATTTGTTCTGGAAGTGAATTCTTTGCAATATCGTTATGTTCAATACCTTGGCTTGAAAAGGTTTTGAAAAAGTTTTTCACGACAATTAAAACCTATCGAAATTTCACTTTAATATTAGTGTTTGAGAAAAGTTTTGCTAATACACATGTATCTACAGTGCAAACTTTAAACTTAATGTAAACATATTCATGCTGTAAGGAGTAACATTTTGACAGTGTTTACACTACCTTTGAATACATATTTCAAAATTACTTGCTCCAATGGTATTAATCCTTTCTCCATGTAAATTTTAAGGATTTTGTTACTTGCCGAGATGATTCAGTATAACTTGATCACTTCTAACACTTTTATTTCCAACAGACAGACAGATAGCACCATACCATAATACGTACTGCTTAACAGACATAAAAATCCATACAACAATCAACAATGGTATAATTAATTTCTAAATCAATTAACAATGATAAAAATCCTGGTTAAATCTTATGGAAAGTAATGAGAACAATAATAATGACACAAGTCCAATATTATACATGATGACTACCGCAAAAATTGCACACTGCCCTACATAAATACAGAAGATAATTATTCCTTTTCATACATAAAATTCGTTCCTTTTTTTCTTGAAGAAGAAAAAGCGGCATTTGTTGTTTTATAGGACACCCTAAATATTATAAAGGATATTGTAATTAAGTATTCAAAACCATCCTTCATTTCATATTGTATACGGAGTCTACATCATGTATTCATGAAATGATGTTTGAACTGAAATAATGAATAAATGAAATTAGTTTCATCAAAACTGAGTGATTTCATGGGATGATTAAGTTTTAATAACAAGAAAGTGTTTGTTGAGAAAATAGCTTTTGAATAGCAACTTCTGCACAGAGTGTGTGACAAATGGAGTCACAAATCATGGACACTGTGAAGAGGATTGGCTAATTTAAGCCTACAAACAGCTTCTCAATCAATAATTGATAAAAAAAAAAGACAATAGATTACTTCTCTAATAAAACAATAAGAATAAAACAGAAAATAAATTTGTGTCTTCCTCGTCATCTGCCACATTAAACTAGAAATACACATCCATCAGTGATTTAATGATCAGCGCTCGACTGAGTGTGTCGGCATCAGTGTCCTGCCATGCATAAAACTGGACCGTGGTCTGAGGTTTAACCATCAAGAAACCGTTATCTGAGAAACGACCTTGAATTCCCGGAGCTTCTAACCAGACAAAGGGTGCCACAGCAATGGAGGTTACAGTTACTGTAAATTCTCTCTTGCCACTGACAGATGTTACATCTGTAACCTGCAGAAAAAAATCAACAGTAAACAATATTAAACTAGATAAAACACAAGTGTCTTCACCATATGTGTAACTTAGATGGCAAACTATAAATTTTGACATTTACCTGAGCCCAGTTTTCAAAGCCTCTCTTTTGACTTGACATTTATACTTCAACATTACTGTGATACAAATTCGTAAATTACTTTAACAATGAGTATATCCCTCATGCATAGGTCTGTCCATAAATAAGCTCTTCAAAATATTTATACCCTGGATTTCTACAGTTTGATTTTGAACACCACTTGAAAGTTTAAATATGCATATATGTTCTTATATTTATTTAATAAATTTATGAAACATATGAAAATAACTGGTGCTATGTCCCTGTGGTATGCACAGCAAAGCACAGAAATGTGGCGTCACATTGGCTTAACAGAAACCTGGACTGATAGAAACTGGAAACATTCCAAACTGTCATGTCATATACATGTATAAGAGAATAGACATGAAAATAACAAAATGTGTCTGTGAAACATGAATGCCCCTGGTGGCAACAAAGTCTGAATAAGGCAAATTTTGATATGTAGGTCAAAGGTCATTGGCAAGGTCATGGGATCAATGACCTTTGTGTAATTTGAAAGGGCTTTATTAGTGTTATATACATGGCAAACATGAAGTCTCTTACAGTTCAAAAGTTATAGCGAAGGTTAAAGTTGACAACAGACAGACAAACCAATAGACAGACAGGTCAAAAACAATGTGCCCCTGATCTATTGAATGAGTGTTAGAGCTTACCTTTGATAGTTTAGCGGAGTTAGAGCTTACTTTCATAATTCAGCAGAATAAAAGCTTACCTTCAATAATTCAGCAGTGTCAGAGTTTACCTACGACGTTTTAGCAAAGTTAGAACTCCCCATTGATATTTTAGCAGTCTTAGAGGTCACCTTTCATAGTTCAACAGAGTTACAGCTTATCCTTAACAGTTCAGCAGCATTAGAGTTTATCTTTAAAAGTTCAGCAGAGTTAGAGCTTACTTTTGATATGTTAGCAGAGTTATAGCTTATCTTTGATAGTTCAGTGCAGTTAGAGCTTACCTTTGATAGTTCAGCAGAGATAGAGCTTACCTTTGATAGTTCAGCAGAGATAGAGCTTACCTTTGATAGTTCAGCAGAGATAGAGCTTACCTTTGATAGTTCAGCGGAGATAGAGCTTACCTTTGATAGTTCAGTGCAGTTATAGCTTATCTTTGACAGTTCAGCAGAGATAGAGCTTACCTTGGATAGTTCAGCAGAGATAGAGCTTACCTTTGATAGTTCAGCAGAGATAGAGGTTACCTTTGATAGTTCAGCAGAGATAGAGCTTATCTTTGATAGTTCAGTGCAGTTAGAGCTTATCTTTGATAGTTCAGCAGAGATAGAACTTTCCTTTGATAGTTCAGCAGAGATAGAGCATACCTTTGATAGTTCAGCAGAGATAGAGCTTTCCTTTGATAGTTCAGCAGAGATAGAGCTTACCTTTGATAGTTCAGCGGAGATAGAGATTACCTTTGATAGTTCAGCGCAGTTATAGCTTACCTTTGATAGTTCAGCGCAATTATAGCTTACCTTTGATAGTTCAGCAGAGATAGAGCTTACCTTTGATAGTTCAGCGGAGATAGAGCTTACCTGTGATAGTTCAGCGCAGTTATAGCTTCCCTTTGATAGTTCAGCGCAGTTAGAGCTTACCTTTGATAGTTCAGTGCAGTTAGAGCTTACCTTTGATATGTTAGCAGAGTTTCAAATTTCGTTTTAACTCAAGCTACTTTTAAATTGGTCCTGATTCCAATTCAATATGAATAGAAGACATGTATAACATCCTTAACTCAAACTCTGCTTAACTTTAATGGTTTTTCTTTGTCCTGTTGAGTCTAAGGTATCAAGAGTCAAGTGTATTAAGTTCATTGAATTTTTTAAAAATCCTGAGTGCTATCTATTCTACTTGCCTGTGCTTGTGCTTTCTGAAGACCTTGAGCATTTTTTAATACATCTAATGGTTGCCAAGCAATGGGTTCATGATCAGGATCCCCAAGATGAAAGTATAAGAAACAGTTCTGGACTCTGATACATTTGGCTGTGTGCATCATGTTGCTGATGTTGCCAGTAAAGACCAGCTGGGAGGTGGTATTCACCTGTAGATGGGAAATGTAACTGTTTATTTGTAAACTTAAATTTTGAATGGTAAATACTATCTATTTAAAATCCTATCTACCATTGTTCCCAGTTTGACGTAACATTAATGTTCATGTATTACAAACTGGGAGAAACTGAAAGACCAAATTTTGATGATGATGAAAAATAAATACAATATTCTGGAGATAAATAATACAATGATGTAGAGAACAATGAGAGCTTATCTTAACAAAAGCAATGCCTAGCATGGCATAATACATCCGTCTCTTAGTCCATGTATAAGTCCATGGATTGAAATCCATGAAGGCAGTAAGAAGTTGTGGCAAAGAGAAGAATTTAATCCTCTCCTCCTTTTTTCTTCTAGGTCAAAAATATAAGAGTACAGAAGAAATAAAAAGATTCATCTATCCTATGCATCGTTACCCTGACCTTGCAGATATGACCTTGGTTCAAGGCCAAGACACACCTTTAGAAACAGGTAATTAAGTATCACCTTTTCTGCCAACTTCTTCTATTGAATTTGCAGTAATAATTTACATACATTGTTAAGACTGAAGTGAAAATGTATTAATCAGAAAACAATAAGAACTATTTGAAAGTAAATCATGAGCACAGTAGGAAACAATTATGATTTGAAAATATAAACCAAATGGAAACTGGTCAACTGTAAATGAATTTTTTTTTATTTATTTATTTTTTTTTTGGATGTACAGATTGAAAGATATCATTTATAAGATGTAGTATTGTTTACTCAAGGGAAAGAAAATATAAATATAATTAATTAAAAAATGTAAACTTCAAAAACCAATTAATGTTCACTGATAAATTTCTATGGTATACTCTCAATAAATGATACTTGACAAGTAACTATTTTTCTCCAGTAATATTGGAATGTGCTGAATACATCCATGTGACTTAGCAGATTCTGCAAACTGAACACATCTGTTCAACATTTTAGATGCACCTAAAGCTGATCGGAGATGAATTGTCACAGTATACCACATTCTGTTACCTTGGTAACAGACAGGTCTGAGATAAGGAACAAGTGTATCTTATTCTATCGTAGTTCAAGATTTGTTCATCTAAAGAGTGACAGCATCTACATGATGAATTGTCTCAAACTGCTTTATTGCATATGATGCAGAAAACTTATACATGTACAGATATACATGTTCTGATAATCATTTAGACCAACATGTAAATGATGACGGCCCACCTGAATCACTGAATCACCTTTAACACATAACACAAGTACGATGACTTGGAATCTCAGTTTTAGCTGTTAGAATTGAAGTAGTGTGAATTCTCCTAAGAATTGTACTCTTGCATAGCAAATTTGCAAACTGTATCTCAATAAAATGGTTACATCTCGGTAAAATGGTCATTACCTGATCATGTTCATAAATTCTGAGATAATCTCTGTAGTACCCACAGACAGCCATGCACAAAGTATTACAATGTATAAGCAAAGTCACGAATTTCACAGTATAAATTCTGTCCAGTTATCAAAAAACTGGTTGTACTTTGGATGTTACAGAGCTAGTCTTGGAAAGTTACCAACCTGTATGGCCAGGTAAATGGTCATTTTAATGTAATATAGTATGCAGGTTATAAGAAGGTCATGAACCCTGTTTTTTTATGGATCAGGAAATTCCATGTTTTCATGCAGGTTTACCATCTTTGTGTCAAAATAGCCATCAAAGGTGTAACGTCAAATTTTTTTTTGGACAACATTTGAAGAACAGGAAACTTATAGACATCAGGATGCTTGAACCGACAACCAAAGCCAAGCATCCAACTAAGATTCAGTGGTTTTGTGAATGCATTAATATACAAGATATGAAATATATAACATCAGTGAATCTACATGTGAAATGCTGACATACGGTATAGGGTTGCTGCCATTCATACAAAGGACTAAAGCTGTCCCAAGAGAACATCTGAATATGTAGTGTCCCTGCACCTGGATTGTTAGGATTGTCTTGTATTGGAGAGGGGGCAAAGAGAAAGCCATGCTGATTGGTTAAATCAAATCTAAGCTGTTTTGTGATTGGATGCCTCGATTCTTTGACAGGGACCTGGTCAATACAGATGTAAACATAGACCATTCCATCGTCAGCTGTGTACGGGGAGATCAAGAGAGGAGAGAAAAAATGCTTGGCATAATAATGAAGCATCTTCCATTTGCCACCATATTCTGCAACAGAATTAAAGCATAAAGTACAGATATTGTAAAATACTCAAAAGAATATTATTTTCACATAACTTTACACAGTATCAATAATTATTCATTCAAAAATCCTTGCTATAAATGCTTTCACTTTAGTATACATGTAATCTACAAACTAATGTCTCACAAATATATCCAAAATGAAATCACTGTGGAGTAAAGTTACAGTAAACTATTGGGTCTTTTCGTTATACAGAGTTATTTCCCATATCAGCAAGTATCTGACGTCAATCCATTATGATGTCAACTAGTTCTAATTGATTTATTGGAAAAAAAATACAGGAACTGATATGTAGAAATTTTGTGATGGCAGACACCTGCTCATATATAAATAACTCTTCCTAACAAAAAGACCCAATATCTGATTTACAACATCATTTCAGTCTTCCACTTTTCAATTTAATTTAAAGAAAAACACTCTGACAAAAAGTTCTTTAAGAGAGGCTTAAAAGACCTTAAAAGGCTTAGTCTTGGCTGTTAACAAAATAACACTGAATTAAACATTTTTACCTTAGACTGTCAAATAATAAAATCTCTAACCATGTCACAACTTTAAGGCATAAGATTATATGAAATTCTGTTAACATTATTTTTGTGGTAGGTCAGTATTTTTACACTGGTTTAATATTAAATTTTCATTTTAGTATCCCTCCATGCCATTACTAGTATTCAATCATGAAGCAGATCCTGAATGATTTGATACAGGAGACCACCTTTGATCCACTCAGAAGACACCACCCCCATAGGGAAAGCATGAGTATCCACTTCTTTTCACTGAAATCCACTCAAGGAGTTAACAAGGATTAAAATGTGAATGTATCTCTTCTCACTTCACACATTTTTTAATTTTATTTCTAGTAATACCCACAATAAATCATAACTCACACAACTACAATAGACTGAAGTATCTTGAAAAGTAACTTTGATACTTTGATGTGTAATGAACTGTTGAAATCACTTAGAGTTGATTTTTTGAAGTTTCCACTTTGTTCATATAAATTTATGGGTAATTATTTAATTACATATTGTAAATTAATTCAATTAACTATTTGCTCCAATTTAATGATTAAAGTTGCACCACTTTGCATACATTTTAACACTTATGGTAGAACAGAAATGAAAATCAAAGAGTTGGAACATGACACTGTTTTCCGCATTCATAATAAATAATGTACTGGTAGCTACTGGTCTTTATATTTATTTATATTTTTGTTTATGATTATGAACAGACTTAACCACAATATTCTTTGTTTACGCTTGGTATATCATCTATATATGGTACAAGATGATGCCAGAGTTGTCTATTGTTTTGATAATTTATGTTAACAGAAAGAGTGAAACTAGCAATTGGTTGGGTGGATTGGACATGCTTTTGTTTCTAATGTTATGATGTTATTACTGGCACATATCATCGTATAGTAAGTTAATTGCAAAACAGTCTGTTACACATAAACTGATTATTGAGTTTTAGTGGGTATATAACATTGAAATGTATAGAAATGTTAATGAACCTACTGATCACTTCAAATTGCCAAAGGTTTTTGAGTTTTCAGTTCTCAGAGCTCAAGTCATCAAAGTTCAACTTTAAATGAAATAAATCACTGAGTCCAGTGACTTGTAGACTGTTGAATGTTTACACATCAATTTTCTTACCTGTAGAGGACAAGGCACAAAAAACACTTTAAGTTGCTAGTTGCTCCCAATGCCTTACCTGTAGATGACCAGGTAGGTGCTTGCCATATATCATTAAGCTGCCAGTACATTGCTTCCAATGCCTTACCTGTAGATGGCCAGGTAGGTACTTGCCATATATCATTAAGTTGCCGGTACATTGCTCCCAATGCCTGACCTGTAGATGGCCAGGTAGGTGCTTGCCATACATCATTAAGTTGCCGGTACATTGCTCCCAATGCCTGACCTGTAGATGGCCAGGTAGGTGCTTGCCATATATCATTAGGCTGCCAGTACATTGCTTCCAATGCCTTACCTGTAGATGACCACGTAGGTGCTTGCTATATATCATTAAGTTGCCAGTATATTGCTCCCAATGTCTTATCTGTAGATGACCAGGTAGGTGCTTGCCATATATCATTAAGCTGCCAGTACATTGCTCCCAATGTCTTACCTGTAGATGACCAGGTAGGTGCTTGCCATATATCATTAAGCTGCCAGTACATTGCTCCCAATGCCTTACCTGTAGATGACCAGGTAGGTGCTTGCCATATATCATTAAGCTGCCAGTACATTGCTCCCAATGTCTTACCTGTAGATGACCAGGTAGGTGCTTGCCATATATCATTAAGCTGCCAGTACATTGCTCTCAGTGCCTTACCTGTAGATGACCAGGTAGGTGCTTGCCATATATCATTAAGCTGCCAGTACATTGCTCCCAATGCCTTACCTGTAGATGACCAGGTAGGTGCTTGCCATATATCATTAAGCTGCCAGTACATTGCTCCCAATGCCTTACCTGTAGATGACCAGGTAGGTGCTTGCCATATATCATAAAGCTGCCAGTACATTGCTCCCAATGCCTTACCTGTAGATGACCAGGTAGGTGCTTGCCATATATCATTAAGCTGCCAGTACATTGCTCCCAATGCCTTACCTGTAGATGACCAGGTAGGTGCTTGCCATATATCATAAAGCTGCCAGTACATTGCTCCCAATGCCTTACCTGTAGATGACCAGGTAAGTGCTTGCCATATATCATAAAGCTGCCAGTACATTGCTCCCAATGCCTTACCTGTAGATGACCAGGTAGGTGCTTGCCATATATCATTAAGCTGCCAGTACATTGCTCTTTACCTGTAGATGACCAGGTAGGTGCTTGCCATATATCATTAAGTTGCCAGTACATTGCTCCCAATGCCTTACCTGTAGATGACCAGGTAGGTGCTTGCCATATATCATTAAGTTGCCAGTACATTGCTCCCAATGCCTTACCTGTAGATGACCAGGTAGGTGCTTGCCATATATCATTAAGCTGCCAGTACATTGCTCCCAATGCCTTACCTGTAGATGACCAGGTAGGTGCTTGCCATATATCATTAAGCTGCCAGTACATTGCTCCAAATGCCTTACCTGTAGATGACCAGGTAGGTGCTTGCCATATATCATTAAGCTGCCAGTACATTGCTCCCAATGCCTTACCTGTAGATGACCAGGTAGGTGCTTGCCATATATCATTAAGCTGCCAGTACATTGCTCCCATGGTATTTCCTCTTCCTGTACTATCAAGGCGATTTTGCCAACGACGATAATGCTCCGTCTCTGTCTTCATTGCAACAGCTTGATTTATCTGTAAAATTAAATCTACCTTTATTCTGGTACATGAAGTAAAGAGACAAAATAGGGGAACAAGTCTGCATAAAACAGGAATTCTTAACATAATCATCACACTTACAGAATTTAATGTTGTATAAAACAACAAAAGTGATTGGCCATCATTTTTATTTTATACTCCATAATTTGGATAGGTTCCACAGACACGCCCACTTAAGTTAATGTTGTTATGTTCAGTTTACATTTTGAAATAAATTTATTGTTGAAAATTAAAATGTGAAACTAAGTTATTCTTGTCTTGAATTTGATTATAAGGATTATCTTTAACAATTTTGCAAATTTTTAAAAAAAAAAAAAGGTTTGACTTGGGGCACTCTTTTTTAATAATTCTCTTTGCGGATTATAACTGTGCATCATATCAAACCATGATTTCTCAATGCATTGTAAAATCGTCAAAGTTAATCTTTAAATTTATATATTTAACTATTTAAGAGAATGACAGATGGTTGTTAATGCAGGTCTAACTGTACAGCTTCCATTTAGATGTCTTTCCCTTTCCCCTTTAGACAATTTCTCTCCCTTTATGGGTCTTACAATATGTAACAGAAACATGTGTTTTCTCCATAGTATTTTTTTGTCATACCCCATTACCTGAGTGACATAGATGAGGTCCTTGAATCTCTCCACTCTGTCAGGGTTGTTGGGAATGGGTACGTACATGTAAACTTCGGCAATCAACTCTATGTTACCTGGAATATACAGTGAACGATGATTACATGATATCTATAAGGTCATACCTCTAGCATGTCACACTAGTAACAAACAAATAATATAAATAGTATAAATAATGCTTCTACAAACCTACAAGCCAATGGTAGTAATGCAGCAAAAATCAGTGGCACGATATGAGTACATGTACACCCTCCACACTGAACAAATCTTACACATTTCCAGTACACTACTCCTAAAGTCTCACCTTTTGATGCAGGTGCTTGCTGTGTATGCTTAAACTACCCAGTACATTGCTCCAACAGCCTTACTTGTAGATGAACAGGTACTCGCTTGCCATATGTCGTTAAGATTCTAGTAGTTTAATTTCTTGATTACTATGGAAGATTGCCCCCAGTCTATTGATTCTTTTTTTTTTTTGGAGAGTGTCTGTTGATATCGTCTGTTCCAAACACAGTAAGTATATACATTGACCAACATTGTTTATGATCTGGTGAGGTTCTAGCGAGAAAACCCCCCAAGTTATGAGGTTTACATGTTAGTCTATCACTTTCATGTCTGTTGTTCACCTGATGTGTACATGTATACCTTACATGTCTATAACAACTTCCTAAATGAATGCATGATCAGTTGTCTGAGTGGGGAGCACATACAGGTAAACCATTTGACGGACAACTCAAAGTATCTTAAACCTAATATTATCAATATAAGAACAAAACAATTAAATAAAAGAAACTGTTTTGCACTTCTTCCACTTAATGCACCAAGGGAAATTGATTTTATTACATTTGATGTATGTGTAAAGCTATGTCATCTAGTTACAATGTACAAATCTAATTGATCAGTGCTTACTTAATTACGAGGCTTTGTTTAAGTTTTCCTATACATCTTACAAAGTGAGGGTATCCCTAAATATCCTCATGTAATATATTAATAAGATCATACACATGCGATTCTATACATTTGTCATTATATAGTTAATTAGAGTATTCATACCTGCAAAACAAAGAAACAGCTTGAGAAAACACATCACAGGAGTTCCTGGTTTTCAAGATAAAACTTTATTTAAAGTTAGAATTAGGTTATACGATTAGAATATGGACAAACCTGCTGGGTGATGTTGTCTGTGTTCATTTAAGTCTGACCAAAAGTCCATGTCTGATTCTAAATAAACTTTTTTCAGGGTGTCGTATGAAGGAAAGGACTGTAGGCCATACTCTGAAGCTAGTCTAGGGACTCGATACACAGAGTCTTTGTAGAAAGGGTCCATATACCTGTAATCATGGACTGCAAAGAAAATTATACTACTGAAAAAACGAATTTCATGTTCTTTGATTTTCATTTTACACATACTTTAGATTTCTATGAATTTTCATGAATCATGATACTAACAATTAACCTTGTACAACATGATTGGAGAATGGCATGAAATATCAAGGACTTTTCAATGCAAATGTGTACCTTATATATCAAAACATAATAACTGACAGATCCTATCGCTATAGTCTGGTGATAGAGAAATCCATTGACCAGAATGTCTAGTTAACTCAGTTCATGTCAAGGCTTGCAGAGACATGGTCAAGTTATCTTGGCACGAGGTCAAGCAGATTTTTATCACCAGCAGACCCTAACAACTTATTGCTTTTCTTTCATTCCCTTCCTTTCTAGTGTTCTGTCTTTTGGATGAGACAGTAAAAACTGAGGTCCCGTGTCATGATCAGCATGCCACGTAAAAGATCCCTCACTGCTTTGGACGGGTCCCCTGTAGAAAGGTAGAAATTTGTGTGCAATGCATCAGGCAGATGCTGTCATCATATACGTTAAATAACCATGGAGTGACATAAAACAATAATCAATCAATCATAATGTATACATTTGACCTGAAAAGCTATGTTTATATCCCTTCAACAGTAGATCTACTTCAATAAGAATGTAAATAACGTTGTGTCTGTATATAAATTTGTGCAATAGACAGTGTGGTTTCTATAGCGATAGACAGGTAGGTTTCTTTCAGCTTGTTAACTTCTTCTATGAAAAAACGTCACAGTACACCTTAGGTGTTTTTAATTCTTTGATCTAGAGGAGAATAATTTACCACTGGTAAGACACTTATGAATTGTATGTGTGACATAACACTATTTATCACTATGGCTTTTTCTGTTTGACTTTCTTGACAATATTGCTACAAATTTTCAGGTCATCAAAATTTATGTATATACCTTTGTATAATCTCCTTAATGTCCAAAAATATGACTAGATCATATCAAAATACTACAATTCTGTCAAGATAATGAGAGTAAATCGTTTTTGTGTAATACCTTTATACTGTGACAATTATTCTTATAAAGACTCACAAAATTTCCACAGATTTAACATTTCAAAACTAACTACAGACAGAGATATACCTACAGGATGCATTTCACTCAGTCCTATAAAGAAAGTAATATAAAGATATGGTATATTCTAGTAAATAATTACTTGATGAATTATATTACTGGATTATATATTTTTTTACTGAATCCTGGAGACGTTTCACTTACTATCACCGTACAGCTCACTCCATGGTTCCTTGGCTACGTAACCTTCGGCCTCGCTCTCCTTGCCATTGGAGGGACTCGACATGATGAAGGGTCGGTTAGGGTCCTCCTGTCGCACAGCCACAGCTATGGTTTGGGAATACAGACGTACATAATCTCTGTAGTACAGAGTAAAATTTACATCTGTGTTATACCTATAAAACAGACATACAGAATCTGTGCAGCACAGTGTGAACTACAGTACAAACGTATATAATCTCTTTAATACCACGTGAAGTTCATACCTGTGTTGTACCTACAGTACAGAGGTACATGAACTCTGTAGTACAGTGTGAAGTTTACATCTGTGTTGTACCTACAGTACACATGTACATAATCTCTGTAGTACAGGGTGAAGTTTACATTTGTGTTGTACCTACAGTACAGAGGTACACAATCTCTGTAGTACAGAGTGAAGTTTACATCTGTACTGTGTCTACAGTACAGAGGTACAAAATCTTTGAAGTACTAGGTGAGGTTTACATCTGTCTTTTACCTACAGTACAGAAGTACATGATCTCTGTAGTACAGGGTGAAGTTTACATTTGTATTGTGCCTACAGTACAGAGGTATATAGTCTCTGTACTACAGGGTGAAGTTTACATCTGTGTTGTACATACAATACACATGTACATAATCTCTGTAGTACAGTGTGAAGCTTAAGATAAAGTTTATATCTGTGTTGTACCTTCAGTACAGACGTACATGGAATGAGTGCTTTATTGTTGATGTTAATTGAAAACAAGGCCAGCAGTTCACATGCAACCACAGGGCTTTCGGCTCGTTAATCCCTCCCCCCTCAATTATATCAATATTCTTATATTGGTAAAACTGAGAGAGGGACCAACAAGCAGAAAGCCCTGTGATGCAACTTTCATGAACTGCGAAGCTGTTTCTGAAGAATTGGCACTTAATGTGCTGGCTTAATTTTTCATGGATTCCTGTGACTTACCAACTCTGTCGGAGTGCCTTCTCGTTCTCATTGTTACCACTCCACACTATGATTGAGGCATGATGTTTCAATCGTCTCACCTGTAAAGTGATCTCAAGCATCAGCAAACGAATTAAAACAAATTTCTTTCAAATATACAACAGTCCCTTAGTCACCTGTGTGAGTTATCCTCACAGGGATGTAATGATTTGATACCAACCTAAGAAAGCATTGTCCACCTTGTCTATACCTCAATGGACAAATTCTCTCGATGACATGTCATCTTGCTAAGAGTGATTTAACTTTGAATACATTTATCTCCGCTCAGAATATTATTATGTATAATCTGCCCCATAAAGGCAGTTCAAAGACATTAAATTTTTTCAATTATATTGTCTTACAAAGGATGTATAAAGAGGGAAATATTATTCACAGATTGCATGGAAAGGATGCACATTTCAATGTAATTGATTAGTGCCTCTTTTAATATTGCTCCTTTCTACACATTCTTTGTAAAAAAAAACTCATCTACAATATAAAAATGTCAACTGACCCACCATCAACCTATCCCAGGCAAGATATTAACATACCATATAATAATACAGTTGAACTTTGATGATGCAGTCTCAAAATCCCCCAAAACTTAAAGTTACCATGCAGTCCCGATAACATCTCTATAATTCATTTAATTATTGACACAGAAACATCAAAAACTCTAACCTATCTTAACTCCAAATGACTTCAAAATTCCCTAAAACTTAAAGTTTTTAAAGTTTGGTTGTACACTTCTTTCTACCGGTAATTCTTTCCTATAAATTTTTGATACATGTATCAACTTTAATCCCACTCACTGCCTCTATAAAGTCTTGGCTTAGCATATCATCAAATTTCTCAGTTAAGTGATTATCACATTGGGTTAATAAATTTTGCTGGTTTGAATTTTGTCAAACCCAGAGTTACGTCTAAAACTGTACGACATAGGAGGTAACTGGGTATAATCCAGATCCTGTGAGGATGACCAGTAGATTTGAAAATTTAAGATCCCTAGTTTCTCAAAAGCTGAGAGAAAGTGTAAATTTGTAACATGAAGTGGAAGTATCACCAAAGTATCACCAAAGTATCACCACAGAATCACCACAGAATCACCATAGTATCATCACAGTATGGGCAAATTTCTTGATGTATAAATTAGAGTTGTCAATATTCTAATTTATTACTTGCCTTCGTTATTTTATAGAACTAACCTGATGTATCACTTCTTTGTTCACATTGTCACAAAATGCCTGATCTGCAGGATACATTGCACAGCCAAACATAAAGTCCTGCCATATCATGATACCCTTCTCATCTGCTAGGTCATAGAACTCCTCAGATTCATACACCTACAATGGCAAAAAAAAAGAGTTCCCCCTAAGAATTCACCCTTCAACAGTTCATAAAAGAATGTGACATTCAGACGAGTTTCAGTTGCTCTCTTTATGACATCATAAACAAATGAGTTGTTTGTCGGAGTTTTGTCAGACCTCAGATGACATACATCACATTATGAAAAACTGCATTTTATGGAGGAGTAAATAAAAGAGTTTCACAGGAAAGAAAATTTCTGAACAAAAAAGCAACAATGGAAAAAAATGCACATGACACAAGAGTAATGAAAATGAGTTGTACCAAAAGACTTTATTGAGAGCATATGTTTAATGTACTTAATATACTTGTTTTGTACTATTTTACTCCTATTTGTAAATGATGTTCAAGATAAAGACTCCTTTTGCTAGTCTTGATTAAATTGTGACTGATACAGGCACATAAAATTGTTGATAATATGTTTTAAGATTTTATTTCTTCACTGCAACTGAAATAGTGTAACTTGAAATAGAGGACAGCGAACACTGTTGGGACAGGTATAAAATTTTAAAACATAATATGCCCCATCTTAAGATGGGCATATAAAAAGACCCGAAGAAAATATGCTGATCATTAAATACATAGCAGATATAATAAGCGTATCAGTAAAACTTATGTATGCTCCCCAAAGGGCAGTTCTCACACAAGAAATTGACGACTCAACTCATATACAAAAAATCAGTAAAACTGATAAATGCTCCAAGAAGCACAGCAATAATGAAGGAAATGAATGACTCAGTATATAGAAAATCATTGTATTAATTGATGACGATTTCAAATTTTAATGTATCATATGGATATCCAGTTGAGTCAACTGTAGAACAACAAGTGATCACAGTATCTTAAACTAAAATGAGTAAGCTTGACCTTGATTAGTTATGAAATAAAAATTTTTATCATGAACATGACCTTTAAGAAATGACCTTGAGTGACCTTTGTCCAAAAGCTATTAACCTTAATAACATTTTGGTGAAGTATGATCAAGTTCTGATGAAAGGTGTAGGAGATATAAATACTTCATTGTACTTTAAGTTATAGTTAACAAATGACCTTGACTTTCAGAAATGACCTTGAATGACCATTGTGCAGAAGTCCTTAATCTAAACAACGTTTTGGTGAAGTATGATCATATTCTGATAAAAGGTGTAGCAGATATGCCTACTTCATAGTATTTTAAGTCATAGTTGGTTGGTTGGTGGATTGGTGTTTTACGTCGCTTTCAACAATATTTCAGTTATATCGCGACATGGAAGCAGGAGGTTACCAACCTCTTAAACATAGTAGCGCAACCCGGAAATCGAACCCGGATCGTCGGCGCCGCAAGCCAAGCGCTTAACCACTACACCAAGCCTGCCCCTTAAGTCATAGTGACTTTGGCCTTTCAGAAATGACCTTGAGTGACCTTTGTCCAAAAGCCCTTAACCTAAATAATATTTTAGTGAAGTATGATCAAATTCTGATGAATGGTGTAGGAGATATAAGTACTTCATGGTATTCTAAGTCATAGTTAATAAGTGACCTTGACCTTTCAGAAATGACCTTGAGCCACCGTTGTCCAAAAGTCTTTGACCTAAAGAACATTTGGTGAAGTATTATCAAATTCTGATGAAAAGTATAGAAGATATAAGTACTTCTTGTTACTTTAAGTCAGAGTTAATAAGTGACCTTGACTTTCAGAAATGACCTTGAGAACATTTGTCTAAATGTCCTTAACATAAATGATATTTTGATAAGTATGATCAAATTCTGATGAAAGGTATAGGAAATATACGTATTTCATGGTATTGTAAGTCATAGTTAATAAGTGACCTTGACCTTTTGGAACAGACCTTGAGTGACCTTTGTCTCAAAGCTCTTAACCTAAATTATATTTTGGTGAAGTATGATCAAATTCTGATGAAAGGTGTAGGAGATATATGTACTTCATGGTATTTTAAGTCATAGTTAATAACTGACCTTGACCTTTCAGAAATGACCTTGAGTGACCTTTGTCCAAAAGCCCTTAACCTAAATTTGGTGAAGTATGATCAAATTCTGATGAAAGGTATAGGAGATATGAGCTCGGACAGACGGATACCGGTAAACAGTACGACAGACACACGGACACAACAGCGACTATATGCACCCCGAAAGTATTCAGGGAGCATAAAAATTGCACATAAATATTATCCATCAAATACACATTACATAATGGCATTACATAAGTCATAACTCCATAGACTTTTTCACGATAACTGTGTGTGTATGCAATAGTGACTGCTAGAATTATTGGCAATATTTGCCGGTTGCTGGCTTCTAATGACATCCCTGCCTATATTAACTCATCAGAACTACACTTTTGAAGGAGTCAGGTGACCTTGACATATTTACATGTTCCTACACTCACACTTCTGTATGAGTTCCCCATTAAGTTTCACTCCCCGTATATTAACACTCTGTCCACCACTTGCCCCCCCCCCCCCCCACTTTCCTTACCCCTCCTCCCCACACACGTAGAACATTCATGTTGACATCTTTAGTGGACTGCAGAAGATTATCAATTCTGTCTCGAGTGACCCGCTCTAGAAAACTGTCGGCAGGAATCCAGTTTGATCCTTTCAGGAATATTGGCATTCCATTGACTCGGAAATAAAATGTCAAACCTAATTTAAAAAAAAAAAAGATGTCTAACATTTTATCGTGGAAAGAAACCTGGGTTTTTAAATCTATTATGTACCAGTGTATGATTAAAGTATCCATATATACTACAGAGAAAAACTTACATACAAACATAAAGAAACAAATGGCATTGAATTGTTTTTTTACTATAAGAAATTCATTATGTTTTTAAAAATGAACAGGTTACAAAGAGTTATGTTTAAGTTTCCAGTGGAGGCAGCAATTTCCAACATGGGACCTTTAGCCTGATCTTAGGACAGTCTACAACATGTATGTGCAACACATTACTAATCATGTGATGTCATGTGATCAAACATAAGACAGGTCATGTGATGTGTCATATGACATACCATGTGACTTGTTGGACGATACATAATCCTGGACAAGTTGTACTGTTCGGAATCCCACTTTGATCTTCTTGCCTGGCATCTCTGTACCATCGCTAGAGTAGAAGAAGGCGTAGACTGGATACAGATTCTGGCTGCCATACCCATTTGGCCACCACTCCCTGATCTGCATTGACTGTAGAAAACAAGATCAGAATCAAGCAGGAACTCATGTATATGATATCAATGAGAAATCATAAATATATAGAACACAGCCTTGACAATAATTCAATGTATATATACATACACGTCAATTAAGGTTCTAACCAGTAAAGCATGAACTGGCATAGATCAGTTGACAGCTTGCTTAGCTCATGGTAGAGAGGATACTGGCTCAAGTCCCATCATTGAATTTGGGCAATAAAAACTGCTGTTCAAAGTCACATTGGCATGTAAAAAATTAAAGTTCAAGAGTCATAACTCCTATAAATGTTTTTGGACAGCATTCCCCTTCCAATATGCACATCTTCATATGGTTTTCTTTCTTTGTACCGTGCTTCATAAAAATCCTTCCAAGGGTTTAGAACGAGTTGCGAAGACCAGATGTTTTGCATAAAAAAAGCTACGTAACCGTAAGTCCACGGGCCATAACTCTTGTTATTTATTTTGGACAGCATTCCCCTTCCAATATGCATATCTTCAGAAGTGTTTTATCTTTGTACCAAAGTTCATCAAAGGAGGAATTGAGAAGACAATGTATTTTACGAAAATCTAAATCCAAGGGCCATAACTTCTGTAATTTTTTGGGACATTATTCCCCTTGCAATATGCACATTTTCATATGGTGTACTTTCACTGTACCAAGTTTCATCTGATTCCCTCAAGGGTTTAGGAGGAGTTGCGAAGACAAGATAGTTGAGACATATGGACAGATAGACAAATGGACAACAGCAGTATAGCATAATATGCCCACATTTTATGCAGGCGTATAAAAAAGAAAGGTGATCAGAACTGGTTACCTAAGCCTCATGGTTCAGTTACCAAAAATTAACATACCATAAATTTTCTTTACCTTTGGAATAGTGATATTCATGTTGACCTTATTATCTGAGTTTGGGGTCAAGGTCACATTCATCTTGCCTCCAATCTGAGTTATATCCAATCTAATCTCTACCTGACCTTCAACTTCTTGTATAGCATCTAAATATAGATCCACGTTGAGATACCATGTGTCATCTGCTCCTGATAACAAACAATGCATAGTCATGAGGCAATCAGTGAAATAAACATTGCTCTTGACATATTGTCCCTATATGACATTTCTCTTTTACTTTACCTTGTCAGAAAAAAATGTAAAAAAATTTCTTTTACTTTACTTTGTACCTAGTCAATAACATCTTAAATCATCTTTTGTTTTATTATTTTACCCTGTACCTAAGTCAAAAATCTGATAACCTTTCTTGACATTTGAAGAAATTATTAACTCATCTAATTTCTAGGTTAATTTTTGTCGTCAATGATTTCGTGACCTCTGACAAATTGCACACGGACCTGACCACTGAAGAAAATACTATCTGAAGCCTCTGTAAGCTTTTTTAATGATTTGACCTCCAACTTTCAATACATTTGAGAATTTTCCTACTGATGCATTTTTTTTAAAGTTTAAACACCCCTCTCCTTGAAGAGTTTTCAGAGGGTTTTCTATAGACACTTCCTTGCATGGCCCCTAAGAGTTACCTCTGAGTGTTTCTGCTGTGATGTAACTAATCCAGGCCGTGTTATAGCCCTCTATACTGATGCTCCTCCTGTCAATATAAACACAACATTTCTGTATGTACTGTACTATCATCATTGTACAGCTATAAAATGAAATACATGGATGAAATGTTCTATGCCAAAACATAACATTCAACCCACCCATCCCCCTTCTTATGTTGTTTAGGGTGACACTGTAGTCTTCACTTTGTGATAAATTGTGTCTGACTTTAAGTTATTGTTTGTTTGTCAAGTCTTAAGAAAATTAAGAAACAGTTACTGGTCTGGACAGTAAACATGGATGCGCTGGATCATACAATCACTACCACAGTATTTTTGTTACTTATTGACCATTTCAAGTTATTTTAACTGCACAATTTGAAAGAACAACATTTATTTAAACTGTATTTACCATGTCCAGATTTACCTTCCTGACCAGTACTGTATCTCACCATATATCTGCAAAGACTTTTAAATTTTCACTTTTGTGACCATCTCAATGTGAAAATGAAGTCCTCGTTGATGAAATACTTTGTTAAATATAGACAGAGCACTGGATGACAATTCATTAATAATTCCATCTACATGTATAATCTACTAAAACAAATAAAACACAGGAGAGCAAAGTGTGATCCACAGACTGAACATAAAATGAACACAAAATGTTCAACAATCTTCGATAATTTCTTGCGTGTTGGTTTATCATACCATTTAAGTAACCAACAATTATTATGGGCAACACAGAACTGGGTTTAAAAGATAATTTTTAGCTGTTGTTACAATACAAAAGTGGGAAGGGGGTCAATTTACAAATGGCTTTCTGCAAAGCTACACCTGGCAAACAGATACATAATAAGAATCTTGCAAATGAAATTAAAGTCAAGTGAATATTAAGTGTTTTACAGTACTACACTGTCTTGTGTTTTAATAAATTAATGTAAAATGTACAGTTGCACAGCTAGCATAATAATAAACAATAGCATTGTTAAGTGCAATGACTATGTCCAATAGTGCACAATTCTCTAACACTGAATACAACTCTATGCACCACATCTTATCACTATCCAACGTTTTGCAGGGTTTTAAATGAAAATAATAGACTATTTCCAAATTATATCCAAACTACAGACATTGCATACTTTGGCAATATTTCATTTATGACAGAATAATCTTATCTTTCGATACATAACGTCAATGCTTCTACCAAGTATGACATAAAAATAAGTTATCCGTAGTCTGGCGTGTTAAATCTACTGGTTTTAAACGGTCCTTTCCGTTTACTTGAAAATAGCCTATTGGAGGAGGGGATATAGAAATTTGAGGTGTGTCATTTTGAGTGCCATATACACAAATGTGAGTAGTAAATTCGAGATCAGAGGAAATTCAAACAGACGATTTCTGTCATTTGGTATTTTGCCCGATGCCGGCTCTTATTGAAAACCCTGGTTTTAACATTGTAGACACATAACTGTAATAATAATAAAGATATTTTGTGCACTCACCAGATACCTTGAGTAGGAAATGAAGGTCCCCAGTCCCAGCTAAAAGAACATTGTTCCTTACGTATCATATTGACATGGCAGTCCCCTTTATATTGAGGAGGCACACAAGAAGGGGGTATGTCATATGAATAATTACTTGACCTCAACAGGGCATGATTCACTGCAGACACAAACTTTATTGTAACGCTGTTCATGCCAACCTAAATGAAAAAATCAAGAATATATACATAAAACGAAAATTTGTCTAAAATATGAAGGCTAAATTTAGGACACACTTTTATTTCCTTTATATCATTATCATATACCTACAGATGTTATGACATTTGGATAACGGGGAACTTGCACAGACATAGAGTAAGTATATATGGCAGTCTATTACAAGTATGAATGGCAGTCTCTACAAGTATAAATAGCAGTCTGTACAAGTGTAAATGGCAGTCTGTACAGGTATAAATGGCAGTCTGTACAGGTATAAATGGCAGTCTGTACAGGTATAAATGGCAGTCTGTACAGGTATATATGGCAGTCTGTACAAGTGTAAATGGCAGTCTGTACAGGTATAAATGGCAGTCTGTACAGGTATAAATGGCAGTCTGTACAGGTATATATGGCAGTCTGTACAAGTATAAATGGCAGTCTGTACAGGTATAAATGGAAGTCTGTACAGGTATAAATGGCAGTCTGTACAGGTATATATGGCAGTCTGTACAGGTGTAAATGGCAGTCTGTACAGGTATATATGGCAGTCTGTACAGGTGTAAATGGCAGTCTGTACAGGTATATATGGCAGTCTGTACAGGTGTAAATGGCAGTCTGTACAGGTATATATGGCAGTCTGTACAGGTATATATGGCAGTCTGTACAGGTGTAAATGGCAGTCTGTACAGGTATATATGGCAGTCTGTACAGGTATATATGGCAGTCTGTACAGGTGTAAATGGCAGACTGTACAGGTATATATGGCAGTCTGTACAGGTATAAATGGCAGTCTGTACAGGTAGGAATGGCAGTCTGTACAGGTATAAATAGCAGTCTGTACAAGTATACATTGTAACATATACTGGTATAAATAGCAGTCTGTCCCTACATTTTGGCTGGTTTATGATACATTTATCCATATATGTTAGGTGTCAATATAAATCTTTAATAGTCTCTACCTTCATTTGTGCTATAATCCTGATGATTTTACCAACCAAAACATTAAAATGAAAGGGTCTATTCCATTTATTTTCATAATGAAATATATTTAATTTCCACCCACTTTTGGTAGTTACATTGGTAGGTACATTGCCATTGGTATATCAACATTGGTAACCATATACCCATTTTACTCAGGATATAAACTCATACTTGACTGAGGTGAAAGGCTACAGTCCAGTGCCTTAATCCACTCAGCAACTGCCACTTTCACAAAAATATGCATGGAATTCATCAATATGTTAAAATACCAGATAATTTCCCACTGTAAATAGGCAAATGACAGACACGCTTTCATGTCCTGTAAGTACATGTAGCTTTACAACAAGCATTAATTAATTATCATATTATATAATTATCATATTATACATTTTATACCTTTAGAACAGGCTTTATGTTGTACTTATATCGTACAAACATATTCTCAGCATCACCGACTTTTTGACCATTGATAAAAATGGTTGCTATGGTATCCAAACCTTCACAGGTCAAGAAAATTGATGATTCTGCCAGTTGGTCAGATGAAACTACAAAACAAAATGTTTGACAAAAAAGGTTAAAGATGGAAAAGTTTTTTGTTTCAGATTTCATTTAACACATCATATGTCTGTGAATAAACAGGTCAACACAAATTCTAGGGTAAGGGTCATGTTTGTAATACTGTTGGAAGCCATAACATCACACTTTATACATATACCAGCATATAAGAAAGAGTCCACTAAAAGGCATATACTCTGTACGACAAACTGCCCTTGAAAAGACATCAATTCAACAAGACAAACTGTCTCTCAAATGTCAGACATTCATCATGACAAACTGTCCACTAGATGATTTACATTTAACACGACAAAATGTTCTTCAAAAACCATACATTCACAATGACAAAATATCCACCAAAGAATATATACTCAACATGACAAAACGTGCTTCAAAAGACATAAATTCATCATGACAAATTGTCCAATAAAGAACATATACTCAACATGACAAACCGTTAATCATAAGACATATATTTATTCCTGTGACACAGATTTACTTCTATTTTTCTAAGATAAATATGACTTTTCATAAAGTTATCACTAATTTTGAACTTTTTCCAGTTAGGGTTTTTGTCTTTTTGATATGACAATCATCCTCCTTAATGTTATGAATTGCCATTTTCTTTCTCTTTGTTGTATTACTGGTATATGATGTAACAATGGCCCTCTCTAATATCATCAACAGCTTTGTGTGGATATGACCCTCTCCTATATGGCATAACGATTGTCCTCTCTTACATCGTTAATATCTTTGAATGCATATGACCCTCTTTTATATTTACCATTGAATGTGCGTGTATAAGACCAGTTATCTTTGGCAATCCACCGATACTCCACATCATTCTTGCGATAATATGGGTCCTGGATCATCTTATTTTGGAGTAGCGCTGTGTACATCGTCCCAGGCACAGTTCCACTGATGTTGTACCCTACAATATACAGAATTTCTTACTCATTAAAGCCATACAACCATGTAGTTTGATTTATTATTGTTTTACGTAACTCTACGATTATTTCACATATATGGTGAGGGCATCTGCCTGATATATTGCATATAAATTTATACCTTTGCAACGGACCCACCCGAAGCAGTGAGGAATCTACGTGCCATGTCTATAGTGATACTGGACCTCAGTTTTTACTGTCTCATCTGAAAAGCAGAACACCGGTGTGTCTGTTAAAACTGTTAAATGTCTAAAATATCCTTTTTTTTGTACTGTATCCTTAGTTTACTTTTCTTTTTTTTTTTTTTTTTGGTTTTTGAGTAAAAAGATATATTCTCATTTGATATTCATAAAAAGTGATACAATAAGGTAAGCTCTAAACTGTAATATCAGACCCAAGCATGAGACTTATGATTTATCTGAAAATATACCTTGTTCATATCTCTCACTAAATGTCTATCATACATGAATGATGTTTTGCCCCTCAGATTAGGGCCATTTAAATTTCAATGTGAAGTCACAATTTAGGCATTGATGTCATAATGAAAATCCTCCTCCTCCCCTCCCCTGAAAAGTTTGTCCCCATATGGCCCAATATGTCGACATGTAAAATATGAAATTTGTCTATTCAAACTTGGTGTGCTCATATGGTATATTGCCAAGGCTCTGAATTCTTCTGCAGATTTCTACTTTATAAATTATATTGATTTTGATGTTAAATTATATTCAGACAAGAAGGAGCCATGATATCATACACATTATAGCTACATTCAACAAAGATATACCCCCTATATGCTTGGGGAGTGATGAAATGTCTGACAGATAGTATCAATAATGGCATCTGCACCATTATACAAATGTGACATTTTTTTAACAGGTTTGTGAAATTTTCTTTTACAGCACTTGGTTCATTCAGTACCTCTGCAGATATCTGTATACATGTATATTGTTAAAGATTTTATATTATTAGATGAGAATGCTGAGTTTTGCTTTAAGTATTATAAATCAGAATCTTTAGGATAATTCACTACTCGATAAATAACAACATTTCTAAGGGATGGAAAAAACACAGGGCACCCAATCAATAAGAGATGAGACAGAAATTCTGCCTTATTCCCACTCTCAAAAAGGTATTTTTGATGCACACTGCAACTAGGGGTAAATCCAGTTTGAGATACACATGTACATATTTACATACATTGTCCTCACAATATCAAGGTTTTGTGATTTTGTCACTTTCACAAACCCTTAACATAATTAATTCCAAAACCATGCTTGAATTCAGTAAACACTAAGTAACTTCTAAAAATAATGCATCAATGAAATCACTGAGTGTTTTGATTTCAAGCACAAGCATTAATTCATTTCTTATTTTTGTAACTATCTTCCCATAGGAGATCATTGAATACACTGAAAATACACATGTATAATAAATAAATTAAGGTAAAATAATATTAAGTTTGAAAATACAATATATATATTAATATGTTCATATCAGCAAATTATTAACAGAATCTTTTTTCCTGATTGACTCTGCATGTTTCATTATTAAATCATGAGTCTAACTTTGAAATATGACTTTTGTAAAGGATATGTGTGAGAGACTTTAAACCAGAAAGCATCAACATTGTGTCAATGGCAATGCATTAGAGACAACCTCTCATTCAAAAGACAATCAATCAAATGTGTAACACCTTTTGTTTTTCAGTCATCAATTTCAAAAACTGAGCAGATAAAAATAAATGGGATTTAAAAGCATTTTCAGAATTTTATTTGAAATTCAAAATGGAACAGCAATCAGCTTTTAGACTTGCTGAAGTCTCTCTCTTAAGAATATATTCATCCATAATGTCCCTTATATAGTCATATTGCACTCTCTAAAACTATTATAGGGAGCACAGAATAGCAGATGATTATTAATGAAAGCATAGCATAGATACTTGAATAAGTCTAATCAGCTATGTACATGCTGCATGACATACATTTAATTAGTTTACAATTAACATCAACCTATCTTCATCATGTACCTAAATTACCTTTTTGGAGTAAGTTTAGGAACTGACACAAAAGTGGAAATTTTAAAAAAAGGTTCAGTTTACATCTTTTGTAATCTACTACATTTGACTGATTTGTACACAAGTTCACTGTTCAGTTATAAGAGTATGCAATAAAGATATCACGCCGTCACCAGTATTCGCCGTTCTCCTATTTTCGACGGTTTTACTTTTCCGGATATTACGTCATTATGCAAATGAGTTTCGAGGTCAGTGGGCGGTGTTTATTTACGTTGACGTCACCTGCATATTTTAACTTCAAAACCAACGAAAATGGAGATTATTAGAGTAAGTACTTACCATTTATGCATTTACACCCATTAAATCCACCATTTTTACTAATTCAAAATCACCTCCTTCCTAAAACTCCACTGATATATATATAAAACGGTCACGTACATATGAAATTTACATCGTCTGACAGCTAAGAGTCATTAGATACCGGAAGTGACGTATTACCACGTTCCCGCGATTTTTTGTTGTGAAAAAGTATGGAAGCAAGTAGGAGTCACCTTATTTCAAAATGAAATAAAAGCAATGAATTTTCAATATGTTTATTTTCCTTTCATTTTTATTCTTTAGCGACCTAATGCAAAGAGAGGTGCATATAGGGCCAGTTATGACCATACAGACCTCGTGAATGCATATCATAGAGTATTAGAAGACCACATACCAGTTCAAAGAGCTGCTTTGTTGTATGGTGTTCCAATAACGACACTGAAAGACAGGGTTAGAGGCAAAACTGGGTTGGATTCTTTAACATCTGGACCACAACCTCTTTTCAGTCAGGAACAAGAGTCACTATTAACAAGCCATCTTATCACCATGGCTGAAGTGGGTTATGGTTATTCTAGAAGGGAGACTGTAAACCTTGCTTCTGATTATGCAGTCCACTTGGGTATCCGTGAAGAGGGTAAACCTCTCAGTCTTAAGTGGTTGTACAATTTTGTAAAAAGATGGCCTACTTTGAAGGTTCAAAAGCCACGAAGCTTGGAGGCTGCACGGGCTAGATGTGCCACAAAGACAGTAATTAGCAACTATTTTACTGAGCTGCAGAGGATCTTAACTATCAATAATTTGACAGACAGACCAGGGGCCATATATAATATAGATGAGAAAGGCCTATCAACAGATCACAAGCCACCCAAGATCGTGAGCGGGTCACACTACAAAGCTCAGGCAGTGACCTCTGGGAAATCTCAAACTGTCACTGTAATTGGGGGAGCAAATGCACTGGGTAACCAGGTGCCACCCTTCTTCATCTTTCCTGGAAAAAGGATGGTCGACAGTTTGATGGAAGGGGCTACTGCAGGTGCTGCCTGTGCTCTATCTGATAGTGGTTGGTCCAACACGGACATCTTCGCTAGATACATGAAGGAACATTTGCTGCCTCACTTACCTGCTCGGGATGCTTCTTCTCCTGTTTTGGTCTTGTATGATGGACATAAAAGTCATGTTTCGTTAGGACTTATAGAATGGGCAAGGAATCATCACATCATTCTATTTGTTTTGCCCCCTCATTGTAGCCATCTCCTGCAACCACTCGATGTTAGTTGTTTTGGGCCTTTTGAGGTTGCATGGAACTCTGCTTGCCATACATATCTTAGAGAAAATGGTGGAAAAGTAATATGCAGACATGATGTATGCAAGCTAGCCTGCAAAGTCTACACATCAACATTAACACCGTCGAATGTCCAGGCAGCATTTAGAAAATGTGGAATTCATCCTTTTAATTCAAACATCATCAGTGATCATGCCACTGCTCCATCTTTGGCCTTTCCGCATGTAGGAACATCAAATCTTGATGAATCAGACACGGGACGGTCAGTACAACAGACATCTACTGAGCATGGCAGCACAGCAGGACCTCCAGCATTAGCAGGATCATCAACCAAAGCAGGACCTTCGGCTACAGCATTCCTTGAGAAGCGAGGTGGGAAAATATTGGAAAATGTACAAACAGCAAAAGTTAGAAACACTCTCAGCAAAGTTGTAGGTGGGAAAGCTATAACTGAGGACAGCGTGTTGTCAGAAATTAAAAACCATATGGAGAACCAGGTGTCAGGCAAACGAAAGAGGACAAACAAGGCAGTATCAGAAAGTAAACAAACATCGACCAAAAAGAAAGAGAAGGAAAATATGAAAACCAAAGAATTAGAATCAGAGTCAGAAGAAGAAACTGAAATGGATGATCATGAAATATGTTGTGTGTGTAGGCGATACTACCCTAAAGCGTTTGAGGAAATTGGGTTCCTAAAGACATTCAAATGGGCCCAGTGTGACAAATGTGATAAATGGGTGCATCTCAGGTTCTGTACATCTGTGAAAGTGTTGAGAATAGGGGACAAATTTTGTTGCCCTCTGTGTGCAGAGAACACTGATTAACTGACAAAAGAAAAAACACTGTAAATATGTTAATATAGCTGTTATTACATCGTTTGGACACTTTAATTTAGTTGCTGTTGTTTCATAGAAATTTTTTACAAATTTACTTGCTGACATCGCCGGGCCACCATAGCTTATAATACAAGCAATCTCTAGCGTCGAAAACTGGTGACGTAGTGCACAATGTATGCAAAGGTAGGTGACCTAGATTTTTGCTACTTTCTCAGTAAGTAAACATTGTTTATGTCCAACATTACAAGTATCAATGCATATTAAGTACACGATAACAGGGGTGCATTCGTCCAGCTAATAGCTAACTTTTGTGGTCGTCAATTACGAATTTCCTCTTACACCGGCGAAAACCGGTGACACCGGGATATATATTTCTGAATTTCTAATCAAACTTCAAAATTTAAAACTTAAATTTTATTTTTAATTTTGCTGAAATTAAGTATGCAAAACAGAGATCGTTGCGCATTTGAGAGATTTTCTCTCAAATGAGAAGTTGTCCCCAACATGTAGCCTACAAAATCCTCCCCCTTTTCCGGCATTTCGACAGACTGTTTGCTCTCTATAAATAATAATTACACATAACATGACACTTCGTGACGCAATGTTTACCTCGATTTTCATTGGTCACAACCCAGATTCCATTTAAAGGGATAGTAAATGTAGACAAGACAGGAGAAACTATTGTGAGAAAAGTAAACGCTGTGGATAAGTATGCTGCCATTTTAAGTATCATGTGATGACATGTGTCACGTGAGAATTGACGTTTATCATGTGATCATTTGGCGCGCGCTATCTTTACTGTTCACATGTATAGATCAAAATATCATTGTCTCAGACTACAAATTATAAATTATTGTAATTATATACATCTTTATATATAGGCTTATACGTACATGTATATATTGTGTATATAGTGGAAAATTTGTTTGTTGGTGTACTTTTTATAAATTACAAATTTAGATAATTCTAACATTGATAAAAGGTAACCACTCCAATATGTTAATCTATAAACATAATAATGAATCAGTTTTCTTAATTGTAATTCATTATTATATTATATTATATTGTATTATATTATATTATATTATATTATATTATATTATATTATATTATATTATATTATATTATATTACATTACATTATATTATATTATATTATATTATATTATATTATATTATATTATCACAGCTGATCATTTGTACATCCTGTTAGCGCATGCCGTCACCATATGCGTGAAATAATCGTGGAGTGACGTAAAACAATAATCAATCAATGTTAACGCATGCGTTTGTAATGTATATATATTTATTGTATACCTCCATCTGTCGGTTATATCTAGTGTAAGTAAAGTACAGTCTGTTATGTCTCGTCGCTTTCTTATGCTTCGGATGAGCTTTTGAAAACTTCAGTATCGTGCCCACATCACGCATGCCCTCTAAGATTTATCAATGCAATGGGTGGGGTCTGCTGTGTAATCTCGACAGATTAAAGAGATTGTGATGCTAATGCATGTTTGTCTGCTTATCTCGTCAAGATTATGTCATACAGAGACGGCATTTCCATCTATACCTTCACTACATCCTAGGCAGTGAAAGATCTTTAATTGGTGTCAACAAAAGTGGAAAACGTGTAAATACACGGTTAGGAGTATTTCAAATAATGTTCAAAGGTTTTAACAATGTTTCGTACTCAAGAAGAGATCTTCTCTGAACGGAAAAAAAATAATTAACTTATTATATAATTGAAAAAATGAAAAGTAATATAAATAAAATATTTTAAATACGGATATGTTTTTCTTTTTCAGATCACCAAAGTGGTCGGGACACGCCAAATGCATTAGGATGTTATCGACAAACTGTTCGAACTTACTTCATTCATTATGAATAACAAATAAATTAGAACCTTTTTAGTAACTTGATAATATTTTTTCTGATGAAAGATATGTAGACAATGAATATTAAGAATGAAAGTTTTATGGACCTCGAACTATTTATTTAGACTAAAATTAGCCCAGATCTCCGTTGTCCACTACAATCAATCAACACATGGCAGATTAATACTTTGAGCATAATTTGTTAGAATTAATCTTTTATTTAGCACATTTTGTGAAAATGAATATCACTTATTAATCATCATATAGCAAGAAAGGGGGGGGGGGGGGGGGGTTGTCTATTCCCATTAACGTAATATGCTTTTTGAAGCATTTATTCAATATGAAATATATACGTTTTTGTTTAAAGAAAAAAAAAATTATTTAAAGCCAGTTAAACATAGATCGAAAAAGATATTTATTTGCCTCTTAAAATTAATGTATATATTGCATTCAAGTCAAAGAATGGCTGTATGAATCGGAATGCAAACTACATGTACCAAGATATGGGGAAACACCTTTCTACTAAATAAATCTACATAATGTAAATATGTTGTAATGTGTGCTGATGTTTCTTCTGTCAAACATCATGTTTTTCCGCCTCGCTTAGAAACTGAATGGTTTAAAATGCTCCAAAATATGGAAGTGAAGCATATAACAACATTACCGAAATGCAAACAAACTGTATGAAATAAACGTCTTCCACAATCGATTGATTGATTGATTGATATTTGTTTTACGTCATACGGTGCTCGCACTGCCCTTCGCCATTTTCGCCATTGGCGAAAGAAGTTCAAAATCGGCGAAAGAAATTATGAATTGGCGAAAGCCAATTTTCCCGTGTTTTGAATTTTCCTTATGTTGTGTATATATGCCTCTGATTGAAACAAGTTAAGGCTGAACGTAAAAGTCACTGGCGCGTGAAGTCTTTTGTCCGCGTGCTGAAGCCAAACAGCAGTTGGTGAGTTAATTGATTGATTGGATTTATCCGTGGTATATATATAGTTTATTATCAAAAGCAATACTGCTTATAGATATACAATTGACAAGTATACATAAATAATATATAACAAGGTCAAGTATATGAATGGTTTACACAATAACAAATATGTTACAAATTACATAATCAAATACAAAACAGAGTTATACATTTTGTCTTACATTAAAAGCTTGTTTGATGCATTTTTCCAATATTGCACAATTCTGTCACATATCCGTGGTAGACAACATTAGTACCTCGTTGAGAAGGTATCAAGGTATGTATCCACGTTTATTATGTTAATTAATTAATGTGTTTTCATGAGGATTACCCGTGATCATAGGTATGCTATTTCGATTGGACTTAGTTTAAAAGAACACCGTTTTAATGATGAGAAGCTAAATTACTAATTTGTTTGTAATTAGTTTTTAATTTCCGATCAAAATATGATAATGAAATATTTCATCATTCTTTATGCGACTGAGAACTTTATAACATGGTTAAACGAAAGTTAGAACTGACCGACGATCGGTCAAGTAAATCTCAGAAACTTTCTGCTTTTGGCCTAAAAGTAAAAAATGCCGAGTTGAAGTCAGAATCATTTACAAAAGATAATGTCTCTGTTCGTAAATCACCTTCAGTAAGAAAATTTAATCATAGCTGGCGGTTTAATCGCGAGTGGTTAAGATACGACTCGGTTTTAGGCCTTATGTTTTGCGACGTATGTATAAAGGCTTGCGTCCAAAATTCATTTACCGATGGCTGCGCTGCGATGAAAAAAGACAACATAGACAAACATGAGAACCGTTAAGGTATTTAAATGATAATAACATTTTACACAGACATGAATTTTAAAATTAAATATTTCATATATAGCTCCATGCAAACGCGATGAATCACTTTAGTCAATCGACAATCGATTTGTAGCCCTGTTTGTTTTTGTACATAGGATTAATGTATACTTTAAATAAATGAATTGAACATATTTTAAAATATTCGTATATTTCAGGTGACGACAGCCATACTGTACTCATAATGAAATTGCGAGAGGGTTCCAAAATGGACAGAGGTCAGAGTTAGACTTCACTGAGGTGGATCCTTTGCTTAAATCTACAGTCAGGGTTCTGGAGAAATTGGAGTCTCAGTGTGGCCCTTATCTCAGTGAGTTTTGTCTGTGGTCCCAAAGGAACCTTGTAATGATTCCACTAGTTTGTGTACATTTGAATATCAAAGTCATGTAATCAGGGATGGTCCCAGTCAAAGGTCAGAGGCAAGGTCAGCTTGTAAGTCTTTTGTTTCAAATGTAATTCAGAACATACAGAGTAGGTTCACTGAAGAAGGTGATGCTGCCACTTTGCTTTGTCTAAGGTATTTGACCCCTCCACTTTAGGTGATGATCAGTCAGTAAGAATGGTAGCCAAATTCATAGAGTCTCATGGTATCATTAAGTCAACATCAGTTAGTATAAGACAGGAGTTTGAGTGTTTCAATGAGCAATGTAAGGCTAAGGGCTTGTCTGGTGTGTCAGAGGTCTGTCAGTTTGCACTTAGAAAGAGGGAGATGTACCCATCTGTCAGTGCTTCTGTTGAAAGGCTCCTGGTTGCTCCTTTTAGTACTGTTGATTGTGAGAGGGGATTTAGCAAACAGAACCTTATCAAGACCAAACTTAGGAACAGTCTGAAAGTCAAAACATTGGAAAACCTTATGAGACTGTCTATGTGCAGTGATTCAGTGGACTCATTTGATTATGATAGTGCATTCAAGAAGTAGGTTCTTCTGAAAAATAGAAGAATTATGATTCCAAAATACTAGATAGTGACTGAGTGTTTCACAGTACATTTTAAAGCTAGTGCTGATGTTTGTATATTTTGTGAGACAGTCATTCTGAATATATGCTACTTCATTACTGTGCTTATTTTACTTGATAATATTTTATATTTAGCATTTTTCAAACTGTTCATTGTATCATCATTTGATAATTAGTGAAAATAAATATATAAAAACAAAGGAAAGTGTTATGCATTTGTTAAACAGCTGTGAATAGGTAATTTTAGCTGAGAATTATATTGCGCCCCTTCGATACATCTTCCACGAGAAAAGTGGCTACACTTTTTCAAGCCAGTGTGAGCCCTGTCAGACAGACAGACACCACGAATATTTCACGTATATGGTGACGGCATTTGCCTGATGTGGGGCATACAAATTTTGACCTAAGCCGGTGTGGCCTAGTGGATAAGGTGCTCGGCTCTTGATCGAGAGGTCGCAGGTTCGACTCCCGCCCGGGGCACACCGGTGTTCTGTCTTTCGGATGAGACAATAAAAACCGAGGTCCCGTGTCACGGTAGGCGTGGCACGTAAAAGATCCCTCACTGCTTCGGGTGGGTCCGTTGCAAAGGTCTAAATTTGTATGCAATGCATCAGGCAGATGCCGTCACCATATACGTGAAATAATCGTGGAGTGACGTAAAACAATAATCAAACAAACAAAACAAACAAACAAATTTTGACCTTTGCAACGGACCCACCCAAAGCAGTGAGGGATCTTTAACGTGCCATGCATACCACGACACGGGCCTCGGTTTTTACTGTCTCATCCGAAAGACTTGACACTGGCATGACCAGGGCGGGACTTAAACCCCGGCCTCCCGATCACTATAGTCCGACGCGATACCACTAGGCCACGCCGGCTTTACAATCAATTGAGAAATAGAAAAAAGTGGATTGAACCCAAACACAGAATATGAGAGATGTCTTGCATTGTAGATGAGATTTTATTGTCAAAGGCCCTGCAGACAACAGCGTTTAGATCAAGGACACAAGAGCGACAGACGACTAACTCATCTCTTAATGATACTATTTCACAAACGTTTAGATGATCAAAATTCGTGATTTGTTATGAGGTATACTCCTCGGGATTTATCTTCAATTTCTAAGTAAAATCTTATTTTTTAATCTTTTGTTTTACCATGATTATTATCTTAAATGAGAAAAAAAAAATGAAAATATATAATCTATGTATACTTCTTCATTGAATTCAAATGTGGATTTCAAAATATTTATAACAGGATTTGTAAAAAAAAAAAATAACCAAAAAATTGCATTATGGCCTAGGATAAAACCAAAGTCATACCTTAGTCTGGTACCCGAGGCCTTCCGATGTGCCAAAGCCTCGGGTACCAGGCTGAGTCATACCCCCTCATGCATTCGGAATCTCATGAATGAATGCTGCAATATGTAAAACTCAAAACGGATACGTACAGTGAAACAGTCCCATTATATCATACCATCCGACTCCATCACATCAGCTGATGGATCTCTGACCATCCCAAAAGTTGCGGCTGTAGTCAAGAAACCATGTCAAATTAACCAAATCATGCAAGAGTAAAAGTATTGTAATTTGTACCCTTGTGTCTGAATAACCATTTTGAATCAGACATGGGCAACTGCGGTTACATTTACTGAAAAACATCTTTTTGAAAAAGAAGGGAAAAGAAAAAAATTAAATGTGCTAGCGTTAATAGCCACCTTCTGCGAATAGGAAAGAGTCATTGTTTTGAACCGTAGTTATACAAGATCAACATTTTTTCAAAATTGTCCTGAAAATCCACTTCTCCAATCCCTTTATTGATTTAAATGGATCAATGAATACATAGCATAAACACGAAACAAATTCAAATTAATTAATTTATTTATTGAACAACAAAATCCAAAATAGCATACATATAACGCAATGTCGAATTATTATACTAGATCAACAGTTTTCAAAATTCCCCTGAAACACCCACAAAATAAATATCGAATACACTCACACCTTTCAACTGGCACTTCTTTCTCGGACAAAAGTTACCCGAGTATTAGAATATGTATCATAATGATGGAGCATCATCTCAGCGCTAAACTTAACTTAGTCCTGAAAGCATATTTTCTCATACTATGACAAGGGTGATTGTCGGATAAAGAGATCAATCATTAGTTTGACAGTTGACTATTTTGTTAACTTTTAAATGTATGGTGTACTACAATAATAGTGTCTACCAACACATCGAAACATGCGACTGTTGCTTCATGTAAGCAAGAGATGTTTACACCTCCAAGGCGTCTACCATGTTTCAGAGACTTATAATTCTATTCTATTCTTACCTTAGATTCCGCTTGGATAACCGAGTTTGGATTGCTGAATTGCCTTCCTTAGATATTTGCATTTTTTTCACTTTTTACCTGCGTATAATGTTAAAATAAAGTAGTGCAAAACATTATATGTTTCCCAGAAACAAATAACCAGTATGGCATATAATCGGATTTATTTATTTATTTATGACCATTCACGTAGAAATTACGGGTCTGAGCGTATTAAGGGAGTTGGATGGGCAATTTGTTATTATTTTCTTGTTAAGCAATCTAGTTTTGATTAAACAGTCCCTTTGTATCAAAGGGTCTTGTAGCATGTGTATTACACACAATTTACGTACAGTAATGTAGCGCACGTAAGGCCCTAATCATATCAGGTTTGCGATCAAAAATATTTAAAATCGCGGATAAATCGCAGCATGGGCACATGAGTCATAGTAAAGTTCTGGATGATCATAGGAGGAATATCAATCGCTGCAAGGTCAAGGTCATTGGTCATTTTCAAACATTGGAACTACATTTCCAATCCGTAGAGAGGTCGTAATGCCAGTCGCGCATGGGAACACCACCACATGTGCAGGATCGCAGGTCATGATCGTACGACTCAATGCTGGTCGTAAGACCAAGTGTGTTCGACCTCAAACTGTATGGCACGACGTTTAAAGAATGGTCACACAAATCGTAGGTGATTATAGAGACTTCTTACCACTATCGTATAACCAGACATACCATAAGTCGTGCGACCAACTGCAGCATGAATTTGTATTGCGCGGTCTTGGCAAGTGCTGCCGATCAATCCAAGCTTGACAAAATCGCTACCAATGTAGAAATTATACGATCGAGTATGAATGTAGTATATGTGTTATGGTCACAATGCTGGCTTTACCCAAGGGGGCATAAAGTTTAAACTGTGATAACGATAAGAGGCATAACCAAAACAGTGATACTGACAAGGGGGCAATCCCAAAACTGTAATCATGACAAGGGGCAATCCCAAAACTGTAATCATGACAAGGGGCAACCCCAAACTGTAATTATGGCAAGGGAACAATCCCAAAATTGTAATCATGACAAGGGGGCAATCCCAAACTATAATCATGACATGGGGGCAATCCCAAAACTGTAATAATGACAAGTGGCAATCCCAAAACTGTAATCATGACAAGGGGGCAATCCCAAAACTGCAATCATGACACGGAGGCAATCCCAAAACTGTAATCATGACAAGGGGACACTCCCAAAATTGTAATCATGACAAGGGGCAATCCTAAATTGTAATCATGACAAAGGGCAATCCCAAAACTGTAATCATGACAAGGGGCAATCCCAAAACTGTAATCATGACAAGGGGGCAATCCCAAAACTGTAATCATGACAAGGGGGCAATCCCAAAACTGTAATCATGACAAAGGGCAATCCCAAAACTGTAATCATGACAAGGGGGCAATCCCAAAACTGTAATCATGACAAGGGGACAATCCCAAAACTGTAATCATGACAAGGGGGCAATCCCAAAACTGTAATCATGACAAGGGGACAATCCCAAAACTGTAATCATGACAAGGGGACAATCCCAAAACTGTAATTATGACATGGGGCAATCCCAAAACTGTAATCATGACAAGGGGACAATCCCAAAACTGTAATCATGACAAGGGGACAATCCCAAAACTGTAATCATGACAAGGGGGCAATCCCAAAACTGTAATCATGATAAGGGGGTATACTCAAAACTGTGGTCCTGATAAGGGATATACAAAGAAATGATCATGATAATGGAACATTCTCAAAAGTGTATTCACCATAAGGGGATACTCAAAACTGTATTCATGATCAGAGGGAATATTCAAAATTGTCATCATGATAAATATATGATTATACATTAATATCATGAATATGACTTCGAGTATGCCATCTTGAGTAATCAAAATCTAAGTAATTACAGTATAAAAAGGAAATATTAGAGACTGCGATACACTGAGGGTAGTTCTGTGATTATGTGTTGCAACTTTCTCATTAATGGTGTATTGATTTCATAAACAGAGTAATCTGGCAATCTACTGATACTTATGGGCTGGACAATGTCACTCTGCTAATTGAAATCAGATTTCTGTTCACCTTCTATTTACAAAACTCATGATCAGAATTAACAAAGGTTTGTGGTACATTTGAGGAGTAATTGTTGAATAAATTCGATGTGTCCACAGGAAGAAGTTTTCATCGGCTTATAATTGAAAACACATGTTATAGGGACACTACATGTATATTTGATTGAAGTTATTATATTTATCAGCAATAAGTATCTTGTATATGCATTATTGTCTCATCGACAACACACTCCTCATGCGCGGATCCAGAATTTTTTGTCAGAGGGGGTCCAACCAAAAAAGGTAATTTTTTCTCTTAGACGAGGGGGGGGGGTCCAACCCCAAAAAATGCCCAAATATTACCTTTTTTGGTAAAATTTTCGGATTCCAGGGGGGTCCAGACCCCCTAACCACCCCCTCTGGTTGGTTGGTTGATTGGTGTTTTACGTCGCTTTCAACAATATTTCAGTTATATCGCGACATGGAAGCAGGAGGTTACCAACCTCTTAAACATAGTGGCGCAACCCGGGAATCGAACCCGGATCGTCGGCGCCGCAAGCCAAACGCTTAACCACTACACCAAGCCTGCCCCCCCCCCCCCAATTCTGTATCCGCGCATGCTCCTTTAAGTCTTCCCATCGACTTCATATACGGATTCTCGATAAACAGTTGTTGTCGCATGCCGATCATTATTATTATTATTTCCAAATCGAATTTAACCATGCATCAATGGATGGCCAAACTTCTAAAACTCTCATTTGTATATAAACTACGACAGATGATTCATTCAGATACTGAAATGATGACAGATTTATCGAACGGTTACCGTCAACACTTGCATCTAATGTAAATGAAATCACTGGGAACTTTTACTCGCAGTCGACAGCAAAACAAATAGGTCCTATAAATAAATATATTCTCCTGATCTGTAAAAGGATTCCTAAGAGAAATGTGGGGGTTGTCCCGACAATTTTCACAGTAATGATAGCGATTGATATATTACATTTTATCTGTTGATACATTCTATATGTTCATTGTGTATAACAGTGTATATACATTCTATGTTCATTGTGTATAACAGTGTATATACATTCTATGTTCATTTTGTGTAACAGTGTATATACTTCGTATCTCCTTTTCATAGGCGGATCTAGAAAATTTTCTTGGTGGTTACAGCCTCTCTTGACTAATGTTTTGCGCTATTCGGTACGGAAAGTGGGGCTGAAGTCCTAAAAATGGTCGAAAATGACCTTTTTGGTAAAATGTTCCGACCAATGAGGGAGAAGGGGGGGGGGGGATGAGGGGGTTGCAACTCCCTCGAAATCCACCAATGCTTTTAATGGTCCATTATGCGCTAATTTAGTAGATTGATCCGATTGGCCAAAAAATTAATACATTACATTCACCATTTTATAACTTCCCCTTTGAGACTCAGTAATTATGCTACTGAGCGCTTTTACTCTGGACATGTTTAGAGAAATTAATGTTCATGACGAAGTTACAATAAAAATGAATAACTAATTTTTTTGTCAAGTTCAGACATGTAATAGCAATGAAGGGGTTAGAAGCTAGCTACCCTTTTTATCAGCCAAAGGAGTTAGCGGCTAGCTACCCTTTGTACCAGTCAAAGGAGTTAGCAGCTAACTACCCTTTGTACCAGCCATAGGAGTTAGCTGCTAGCTACTCTCTGTACCATAGGAGTTTAACGGCTAGCTACCCTTTATACCAGCCATAGCAGTTAGCGGCTAGCTACCCTTTGTACCAGCCATAGGAGTTAGCGGCTAGCTACCCTTTGTACCAGTCATAGGAGTTAACGGTTAGCTAACCATTGTACCAGTCATAAGAGTTAATGGCTAGCTACCCTTTTTACCAGCCATAGGAGTTAGCGGCTAGCTACCCTTTTTATCAGCCATAGGAGCTAGCGGCTAGCTGCCCATTGTACCAGTCATAGGAGTTAGCGGCTAGCTATCCTCTGTACCAGTCATAGGAGTTAGCGGCTAGCTACCCTTTGTACCAGTCATAGGAGTTAGGGGCTAGCTATCCGTTTATCAGCCATAGGAGTTAGTGGCTAGCTGCCCATTGTACCAGCCATAGCAGTTAGCGGCTAGCTACCCTCTGTACCAGTCATAGGAGTTAGCGGCTAGCTACCCTTTGTACCAGTCATAGGAGTTAGCGGCTAGCTACCCTCTGTACCAGTCATAGGAGTTAGCGGCTAGCTACCCTTTGTACCAGTCATAGGAGTTAGGGGCTAGCTATCCGTTTATCAGCCATAGGAGTTAGTGGCTAGCTGCCCATTGTACCAGCCATAGCAGTTAGCGGCTAGCTACCCTCTGTACCAGTCATAGGAGTTAGCGGCTAGCTACCCTTTGTACCAGCCATAGGAGTTAGCGGCTAGCTACCCTCTGTACCATAGGAGTTAGCGGCTAGCTACCCTTTGTACCAGCCATAGCAGTTCGCGGCTAGCTACCCTTTGTACCAGCCATAGGAGTTAGCGGCTAGCTACCCTTTGTACCAGTCATAGGAGTTAACGGTTAGCTACCCATTGTACCAGTCATAAGAGTTAATGGCTAGCTACCCTTTTTACCAGCCATAGGAGTTAGCGGCTAGCTACCCTTTTTATCAGCCATAGGAGTTAGCTGCTAGCTACCCTCTGTACCATAGGAGTTAGGGGCTAGCTATCCTTTTTATTAGCCACAGGAGTTAGCGGCTAGCTGCCCATTGTACCAGCCACAGGATTTAGGGGCTAGCTACCCTCTGTACCAGTCATAGGAGTCAGCGGCTAGCTATACCCTTTGTACCAGTCATAGGAGTTAGGGGCTAGCTATACCCTTTGTACCAGTCATAGGAGTTAGCGGCTAGCTATACCCTTTGTACCATCCATAGGATTTAGCGGCTAGCTACCCTCTGTACCAGTCATAGGAATTAGCGGGTAGCTATACCCTTTGTACCAGCCATAGGAGTTAGCGGCTAGCTATACCCTTTGTACCAGTCATAGGAGTTAGCGGCTAGCTACCCCCTCTACCAGCCATAGGAGGTAGCGGCTAGCTATCCTTTATATTACTTGGAGAAGTTAGCCTTTAACAAACCACCATAGAGCATGATGAGTAGATCTATATGTTGATATTTTCAGACTTCCCTTGGAAGGCGCGGATGTAAAATTTATTTCAAGTTTTTCATGTTTACATCTTGTGGCGTTTTTTTTTTCATGCACCATCTATTTGCTTTATATCTTTTCTGACAAAAATTTTTTTCTAGTATTAGTCTAGTATTTTAATTCGGGGTACCTCGTTCTTGGCCAGTCTGTCTGTTTGTTTGTCTGTGGCAAAAACAAACAAACAAACAAACAAACAAAAAGCTTTACCATTCCCGCACATGTTTTCATGGAAAGGGTTTTCATATTTCCCATGCGCATTCCTTGTGACAAGACCTTTCCGTAGGTACAACAATCCTAGGGCATTAGTGTTTTACAAACACACTTCTCTCTTAAATTGAAATACAGGTGTGTCCCAGTGACATGTGACCCCATGGGGTGGGTGTAATCAAGATACGGAAAATTGCAAAATTTGCCTTGTTTGGACTTTATTGTCACCGGGGGCATTCGTGTTTCACAAACACATCTTGTTCATGATATTGGTACAACGGTTTGTTATAAATGAATGTATCTATTGTTTCATATATTTTATGCAATCGATTTTTTAAAATTTTCTAATAAATGACAATTATCTAAGATATAGGTGATCTACTCTTCAATTTGCCCATATACAAATACATGTAGTTTTAAAACGTAGCTTGGAGAGTTCTGAATACATAAGATGATTCATTGAAATCTATATTTAAATCAACTTTAGTACTTGATTTACACTCTTGTATCAGAATCAGTGAGGCAGAATAACATTATAACCTTTTCAATGTGTATCGTAGGCAGACATCTCTACAAAGACAACAAGATGATTTCACCATTATCCTAAATCAGTTTCATTCTAAGAACAAAACCTGAATGTAGGATCAAATCAGTTCAGTTTATTTTGAAAAAAAAAATAACCATCCAGTATCTAGTATCACCCTCCAAAAAATAAATAAAAGAAAGAAAAAGAAAATAAACAGGAAAAAAAAAAGAAAGAAGAAAAGAAAAGAAGAGGGAAGAGAGACTATCATATGTCATTGTCTATGCGACCGACTAGTATGTATGCAATAATCGTACATCTGTTCAACTTCTCTGGGTCATTTTGGCTAGGTGTAAGTCTTCAACCCCCAACCCCGCTACTTTTCCTGACTGAAAAGTATCCGTGGTGCAGGTTGCAATTCCTATTTCGAAAATCTCCGTCTATAGTGTAGATGCTACTGTAGTGTCCACATAAGGAAAGGTAATAAATGATGACGAACTAGGGATACATCTGAGAGAGATTTATAAGAAATGTATGATGAATCAATCACACGTACAACCAGAATAATAAGGTATTTTAAAAGACATAAATAACAGCAAGAAAAGCTTTCATTACACGACAGCTGTGGAATTGATCTATTTTAAGGCCCTAAACCGTCAAATAGCAGGAGATTCCTATGCCCCCCTTCCTGACATACTGTTCACAAAGAACTGTAAAACGTGTAAAACGAACTCTTATACTTAAGTGTTACTTTAAGAATAAGGAGTTATTCACAAAAATCTTACATATGCCTAAGTGTAAAATTTGCCGTAACATTAAGACACAAAACCACTCTGAGTTTGATTTTCTGCACTTTCAAAAGCAATGTGTTGCTGGTAACACAAAAGGAGGTAGAGGGGGTTGTTGCATTGTTAACAAATGAAATTAAGAACAACAACAAAATGTAACAAGAGAGCAGATTTTCATGAACACTTGATTATATCGACCTAGAGAAAAAATTTAATAGCCAGGTATTCTAAATGTCATTCTTTTACATAGATCTCTTATAACACTTTTGAAAAATTACCACCGTGACACTCTCAATCGAAACGATCTGTTTCCGCACAACAGCTCCCTCTATACGATCAGATGATACCTGAAACAGGATACTGTAGGGTTCCCTATTGGTCTACTGACCGGGAAGGTAAACCCGGACGGTCGCTATTCTTTTTTCTTTTTTTTTTTTTAACTTATTGACCATTTTAAGTAATTTGAACGGCACAACATAAAAAACATCTTTGTAAAATGTGTGCCAACAGACAATTTGATTTGACAATCTAATATGATTTTAACGAATAGCCCGGATTTACAATGTATCTCGAGTCCGGATTTACATGCACCTTCCCGACCAGTAGAGTATACATGTACATACATACATAAAGTTTATACATTGTTAAGTAAGTGATACTAATGGAGAAATATATGCATGTAAGTGAATAAATTATACTTAAATCTAATGTAAAGATTTGTCTAATTTCATGATAAGTACGAATTACGACAAATCAACCAAGCACAATATATTTGTAAATTTAACTTAATTGTGTAATCTACCGTAGATTGGCACACTTGTTTCATTTGGGTTTTTTTTCTGTAATTAGATATTGCTTTATCGAGTAATACATGAAATGTTGATTTTGTACATGTGTAACTAAATGTAAACCATACAGTAAAGAACTTAAAATATGATGTTATCTATCTATATCTTATACATGACAGTGGCGGATCCAGGATTTCCGAAAAAGAGGGAGGGGGCATATGTGCATTAGTCAACGACTAAGCAAATTTTTGGTGCTAAATCTGGATTTTCAATAGTAAATATGTGGCCAAAAGGAGGCCTCGGGCCTCCATCTAAATCCGCCACTGCATGAATTTTTAGTACACTCTCATTGATCGTGGATTGTTGTTAATATTGGTCATGCAAGTCTAATACTTACGACCTATTTCAGCTTTTACAGTTTACAGTTAGTCTTTTAAAATTTCTTTGTGAATAGTATGCCCGCCCCTCCCCGACGGAGTTTGACCATCGACCTGCTGTGGTCCTAAACGTTCCCAAGACCTCTCGCCTGACTTCGCCCCTAAGTCCAAAAACCTGGATCCGCCCCTGATATCTGTTATATAGATATGGAAATCAACAAAAATGGATATGAAAATCGGGATATGAGGAGATGGGTGAACAGCAGTACAATCTAATTTATTCATTTGAAAGCCAGACACAATGTACCCGATTTTCTTTATGGCTGTTTAACATTATTTGGACTTCAAAGTTATACTAAACAGAAATAAAATTCAAAGATCTGTGCGAAAGCAGCATCTTCAAGAGAAAATGAAAATCATCCTTAATTTCATCGCATTGCCAGCATTTAGGACAAGTCGACAAGTTCGTACTGCCACGAATTCGTCCATAGATTTCTTCACCACCAATCGGTTACGCCCCTTTTCTCTGTATCGATATAGCGATCAAGTTGCACACACTTTTGTTTCAAATTGTGGCACGGAATACCCCTGGATCTGCGTCTGCTTAAGTATGATTTATGAAAATGTGCTCTCCAGAACTGTAGTGCAGTGTTTACGTTCTTCGTCTCTTTGTTGATTTCAGTTCAGTCTAGGAGAAGTAACAAAAGCATGATGCAGGTGTAAATGAAACCCAAGGTATTTTAATAATAACAAGGAAGATGTATTGGACCCCGCCGACGGTTGTGGTATCGCAGTAAACATTTCATGACAACACATGTGCTATCCTGGGCCTCTCTGATCTGATCGCGTTGCTTCTGGCAGGATTCATTATATAAGTACACTGGTTGTGTACTACATGCAGAAACGCACGAGGGTAAGTACAGATATAAATCTAGTCGTGAGTTTTTCAAGTATTTATTGTATGAATTCACAAAGAATTTACTGGAATTTGGAAACTACTGGTCATAGCGGCGTCATTCGTCTTGTTTATGCATCAAGTAATTTTGCCTACTTATTGAGATTTGACCTAACACCCGACTTTTGACGGCTGGTGGGCGGTCAAATCCCACCACGTCAAAAGTCGGCCATTTGGTATTATCTATCGGACTATGAGCGGAACAGTAGGTTTTTCGTCATATTTCAGTGATAGATTTTTTTCTCCGTTAGCATTATCTAATTAATGTGCATATGCTCAGTGAAAAACTGGAACTTCGGCAGAAAAATAAAAAAATAGATTGACATAATTTATGACTAATTTATATTGAATTATGACGAGTGAAATAGGTAGGGATTCGGCCTTATCTCTCCCCCTCCCTGTCTTTCCTAGGCGTAATGGCAGAGCTACTCTATTAGCCTTGCCGATGTTATTGTGTAAACAGCAGAATCTGTGTACTTTGACGTATCACATACATAGATTCTAGTCACTCTGTAATACTATAGCTCATTGTGGAATCTTCCGGGAATCAGATATCGAAATCAAATTTAAAGATATAAATTAATGGATAAACTGTATGGTGTCAACTGTTATATAACAGGGGCAGATCCAGGATTCAGTGTTATGCCCCGCTGTCATGGACCCAGGGCAAAAAACCGTGGTCGGATATCAGAGGCGAAACCCCTTGAACATTCTGCGTATTTCACGATTTTCAAGATGAAAATAACATTTAGAAACAGTATTTATAAAAAACCCTTATTTTTTTTGTATCGTAATTCTTTCAGTATAGTATATACATGACTGTCAAATATGTCAAAATGCACTTCGATCAAAAAAAAAAATATGTGGTCTTTTTCGGAAAATACATTTTTACATTATATAAACAGTATATTGATTGTTGATTGATTATTGTTTTACGTCACTCCACGATTATTTCACGTATATGGTGACGGCATCTGCCTGATGCATTGCATACAAATTTAGACCTTTACAACGGACCCACCCAAAGCAGTGAGGGATCTTTTACGTGCCACGCCACCGTGACACGGAACCTCGGTTTTTACTGTCTCATCCGAAAGACAGAACACCGGTGTACCCAGAGTCGAGCACCTTATCCACTAGGCCACACCGGCTTATATAAACAGTACATGTATATCTTCAATACAGGTTCTGACCGTAAGAATTGAAACCAAGGCTCATTTTACTCCTATTTCGCGGTTTTCTACAAATGTATAAAAAAATACTAAACCAAACCGTGTTGAAAACTTTTATCACCCGACAGCGGTGAATACCTTACCAAACGACAAGGTCATACGTCGATAAAACAAAAGTGAAAGAAATCAGAAGTATAAGATATGCAGAAGTTTTCCCCATTTCAACATTTACAATGAGATGTCACTTAAATGCTAATGGTGGAATGAATCCGAAAGACATATACTTGTGAATTTCTTATTACATTTTCTCACCAATAGATTGTTTGTTTGAAATGAAAACCTTAGCTATATTGTAGATGTAGAAAGTCTTACAATTTTAAAGAAGGTCATATGTCAAGGTCAAGATCAAAACTCACATTACCTACCGATAGCTACATGTATGGCCGTGGCGAATTTAAGTGTGAAACATTAATCCCGTAACCCTTATCTTTAAAAAGGTATAATAAAGATTAAGAGGTTTTAAAAATTAAAAGATCAACATTAAATGTCAAGGTCACTAGTTCAAAATTTTCGGCAACAAATGAAAGCTATGGTCACGAGCAGTCTATGTTTGAACTATCAAACCTTAACTTTTAGAAGTAAAAGTTAAAAGAAGTTTTAAAAATCAAGGTCAAGGTCACTAGGTCAACCATCATGGTGCAAATGGATACCACTTATCATTAACACCCTTAATTTTAAATATAAAAGCCTCTATTTATATTTATGCTAAAGATAGAAGCTTTTAAACTTTCTTAACCGGACGGACAAATAGACAGGGCGTTTTCTGTATACCCCCTACCCAAACTTATTTTATGGAGATATAAAAAGAACTAAAGAAGTAATCGAACCAGGGTATAATTTAAACCAGGTTTTCTTACAATTCTCGAATCGGGGGTGATAACATAATACAAACTGCAGAATTAAAAGAAGTTTCGACTTACATGTAGTAATTCTGGATCCGCCGAAATTAGTCTCTGTACTATGATAGAATGGTACTTGTCGGCTTTTGAGATCTGTCGACATGATCTTCTGTACTATGATGGTACGATACTTGTCGGCATTTGTGACCCGATATGTGCCTATTTACTATTATGGGACAGTACTTGTCGGCATTGTGATCCATCGTCATGATCCTCTGTACTATGATGGAACGGCTCTTGTAGACATTTTTGCTCTTCCGGCATGTGCCTCTGTACTATGATGGGACGGCACTCGTCGGCATTTGTGATCCGCCGACATGGGCCTCTGTTCTATGATGGGACGGTATTCGTCGGCATTTGTGATCCGCCGACATGAGCCTCTGTACTATGATGGGACGGTACTCGTCGGCATTTGTGATCCGCTGACATGAGCCTCTGTACTATGATGGGACGGCACTCGTCGGCATTTGTGATCCGCCGACATGAGCCTCTGTTCTATGATGGGACGGTATTCGTCGGCATTTGTGATCCGCTGACATTAGCCTCTGTACTATGATGGGACGGCACTCGTCGGCATTTGTGATCCGCCGACATGAGCCTCTGTTCTATGATGGGACGGTATTCGTCGGCATTTGTGATCCGCTGACATGAGCCTCAGTTCCTTGATGGGACGGCACTCGTCGGCATTTGTGATCCGCCGACATGAGCCTCTGTACTATGATGGGACGGTACTCGTCGGCATTTGTGATCCGCCGACATTAGCCTCTGTACTCTGATGGGACGGTACTCGTCGGCATTTGTGATCTGTTATATGCGAGTGCGAATACATGACATCAGGCTTACTGCAGTATGTGTTACACGCGTGCTGTGCTCAATGAGATAAGTTTTAATTTGACAGATATTGATTAACATGTACCATCGTCAATGTGAAAAAATATTGATCTTATCTCTGATGTAACAAATGATTTCATATTACTCGTCAATGAATTCTACAGCTGGTACGTTTAATTCAATTTGTATTGGTAAAAATGAATTAGGTTCAAGGGGTTCGCCCTCCATCTCTTTCTCTATCAAATAGCGAAGGAACTTTGACATCAAACTTTATCTCGAACTCTAATAACAATCAACTAACTGCGTTTTTTTTTTCGGGGTACATTCGGAACTACCTCGCCCTTTCCCCCCAAAACAAAGACTCGGATGCCACTCGACGGACATGTTGGAAATGAACGACAGACGAATGTGTATAACACGTAATAATACGGAGAGGCGATTGTCATCTTTTAAAGTAAACCTTTCCACAATCTAGAGCTTACGGAAGTATGAAAGGGACATGTGGAAAAAAAATTATCTCGTGCGCACGACTTACGAAGTCTTGCGCGCGAGATAGTTATGTCGTGCGCACGGCATAAAAAGTCGTGCATACGAGGTAAAAAGTCGTGCGCACGACTTTTTATGTCAGAAATCTTTTTGAATAAATCTCTGGTTTAGGAATAGTTCCCACTGAAATTAGGAACCATTGGTGCTCCAGCTATATTCATAATTTTGTTGAAATCAGGGGCTGATCCAGGACTTGGAGTTTGCGAGGAGGGGGGGGGGGGGGCAACGTCAGGCGAGAGATCTAGAATCTGCCTAAGTGCCTAGTAGGTCCAAAGCTTCATGTCCCCCGGAAACTCGCGCAGTTTGGCAATTTTGGGGCCTAAAATTTCACTTCAACTGACTGTCCTCGTTTGGTATTATAAACAAAACAGAAAGAGAGAGAGACAGAGATGGGGAATGGGGGAGGTGAGACGAATCTGTGGGCCTGCTGGGGACTTAGGCGGTTCCCAGACCTCTCGCTTGACTTAGCCCCCACCCTAACTCCAAATCCTCGATCAGCCCCTAATTTCAACAAAATTATGAAATGTAGCTGAAGCACCATGGTTCCTAATTTCAATGGGAACTCTTTCTAAATAAGAGATCAGCAAGATCCCTGATAAAGCAAGAAAACCCATAGCAATAATGTGAGAGACGTTGCTATTAGCTGATTAAGTCGTGCGCACGACATATCTATCTAGTGCGCACAACTTACTTATTCGTGCGCATGAGATAAAAAAGTCGTGCGTACGACGTTTTATCTCGTGCGCGCGATTTACTGAGTCGTGCGCACGAGATAATTTTTTGTCCCCCGCTTTCGCGAAAGCGTGGGGACATTAAATCTCATTCGCTCGTCTGTCTGTCCGTCCGTCTGTCACAAACACTTTAACCTCGGCCATAACATTTTAACCGTAAGACATAGGGCCTTCACATTTGACATGTGTGTCCCTAATTACAATATTGGCACGAAAACATTTTTATCATGTGACCTTGACCATGACCTTCTTCAATGTAACTTTTTAACCGTAAGACGTAGGGCCTTCATATTTGGCATGTGTGTCCCTAATTGCAATACCTTTCCGTTTGTACCAGATTTTTTTTTATCATGTGACCATGACCGTGACCTTTTACCTACTTCAATGTAACTTTTAACCATAAGACGTAGGGCCTCCATATCTGGCATGTGTGTCTGTAGACAGATCACTGCACCCTCACTGATAGAACACCCAAAGCGGGGGCCACAGTTCTCTGAATTTGCTTGTTTCCACATGCCCCTTCCGTAAGAGCTTTTGTGTGATATTTATATATACACCGCTATACATTTTCATTGATTCGATGTAAACGAAGGTGCAATTAAAAGGCGAGGAGTTCCGAATGGCTGCGGTAGGATCCCTACAAGCACCAACCGATTCCTGGGTCTGTAGGCCCTGTTGCAGCATAAGTGTTAGACCACAAATGAATTCCGAGCCTTTTCTACAATGCATTATATTTAACATATGCTGTTAATAATTTTCACCAAAGAAATTTAATCATGAATCTAAATTGAATGACATTATATCTCAAAAAAGAACTACTACAAAAAGTAAATTACACAAGGAAATAAATGACTTTAGTTCATGTTTTATACTATACTATACTATACTATACTATACTATAATATAATATAATATAATATAATATAATATAATATAATATAATATAATATAATATAATATAATATAATATAATATAAAGTCGGTGTGGCCTAGTGGATAAGGTGCTCGGCTCGTGATCGAGAGGTCCCGGGTTCGATTTCCGCCCTGTGTGCACCGTTGTTCTGTCTTTCGGATGAGACAGTAAAAACCGAAGTCCCGTGTCCCGGTAGGCGTGGCACGTAAAACTTAAGTTCCCTCACTGCTTCGGGTGGATCCGTTGTAAAGGTCTAAACTTGTATGCAATGCATCAGGCAGGTGCCGTCACCATATACGTGAAATAATCGTGGAATGACGTAAAACAATATTCAATTAGAAATAATATAATATAATAATGTTACATATAATGTCTGTTCGGCATATCCACATGTATATTTGTATTTTATAGTTATAATGAAGATATCTGCCTAATGTGTTGTATAGAAATTCTGACGTTTGCAGCAGACTCGCCCAAAGCACTGAGCCGGGAATTATCTTTTTTGATGCCAGTGTTTATTGTGACATGGAACTATTTATTGCCTCATATGATAATCAGTGATAGGGTTCGAACTCAATACTCCTTGATCCCCCGAGCCAAGCGAACAACCGATCGAGACTCTAAACTGATGAAAACATCAAGTTATCAGAAATAAGGGAAAATATAATTACTCGTAAATCAGTTTTCATGAAATAATATTCGTACAAGAAATGTTTTACGATTGTCATGTCCGTTTCAGAAATTTCTGTCCATTATATAATTGATTCTTTGTTTTATTTTGTAGGTTTTGAATAATTCGGGAATGAATGAAGAAAATCACTCAATGACCAATAAGGATGAAAATCAGACATACATGTATAAAATTTTCATTTGTGACCGTTTTTGGAATCACTTTAATTGTTCTATATTGTTTCTATTTGAAAGCAAAATATATAAGAATGGCCATACATAAGCATATCAGGTGTAATAATTGCTCCCACTTCAGCTTTCCTTCCCTAATATCAAATCCGTCCATCTGTAACACAGATTCCTCCAATGTGAAAATGATAATTTTGATAGCATCAGCTGAACAGAATTTCAGAGCCAGAGGAGCCTTGAGGCAAACCTGGTTATCACCGTGGGTAGGCAATACTGGACTAATCCGTTATGTGTTTCTGTTAGGATGGACAGCAAACAGAGAATTACAGTCTTCAGTTATGGAAGAAAATGCCAAATATGGCGACTTAGTCCAACATAATTTCACAGATACATATAATAATTTAACTCTTAAAACTCTGATGGGATTCCAGTGGGTTTTACAGACGTGTTCTAATGCTGAATTTGTTTTTAAAACAGATGATGACACATTTGTAAATGTGAATAATTTGAGAAAAATTGCTGAAGATAAAAGAAAGACACTTCGATATTCAATCGGAGGAAATTGTGAGACAAGTCCAAGTGTTAATAGGAACGCGTCGTCTAAGTGGTTTGTAAGTAAGGAAACGTACCCGTTCAGCGATTATCCGGGATATTGTGGTGGATCGGGGTACATCACCAGTATGAATGTTATAGAGAGGATTGTCCACACATATCATGATGTTAAGTTTATTTATTTAGAGGATGTTTATATAGGACTATGTTTATCAGTTCTTGGATTCGACTTTATTGATATTGAGGGATTTCACATCAATCGTGTGGAACCAATATCGTGTAACTATAAGGAAGAGAATCTTATAACTTCCCATAAAATTTTTCCACAAATGATGAAAAAAATTTGGAACATGTCCTGTCATAGATAGACAGTTTAGAATGACAAAATGATATCGTAATAGTAATATCAGTTCTTGTTTGAAATGAGTGTGAAAGGAAGAATGTATGTGAAATTAGTGAATGTGCAAGAGTAGATAAATGAGTAAACAAATAAATAAATAGATAAATAAATAAAGACTTATTGATTAGTCTATCGATCAACCAATCCATTATTGATTTAAGCAGTCAGTCCAAAATTTATGAATGAGCATTCGAATATGGATAATTGACATTTGTGACAGACATGGTGAAAAATTGTGGCCGGACCTGTGAATCGAAACCACAATCCTCCGCTTTTAGAGCGGAAGCGCTCACCATTGAGCTGTCTGGTCTTATACCGGAATCCGTCACACATCCCTCCATCTAGAGGTGTCTTAGCTAACACTGGTGTACATAAAGGTCACCACAGACAGCATTATCTGTAACAGACAGTATGAGAACTTGTGGCCGGACCCGGGAATGGAATCTATAGATTTCAGAGAAGGCGATCTCACCCTTGAACTATCTAGTCCGATACTGTTACTGTTACACAATAAATGGAATAACCTATACAGGTAGCATTTAACGATTTTAATAGACAAACTTCATAATTTCTTTGCATTTGCGATAATTTTTATACACAAAACTTCTGTGATATTATGTGAACTCAGTCATTGTTTTAATTCAAAAACTAAGGGCTGGATATATAGGAAGATAAACGAATTGTACATATATCAGTGGCGGATTTAGAGGGGGACCCGCCCCTTTCGCCAAATATTTACAAATAAAAATCCAGATTTGGAACCAAAAAATGGTTGAGTAGTTTGGATAATACACATGTGCCCCCCCCCCCCTTTTTCAGAAATCCTGGATCCGCCACTGTATATAGCATTTATGTATAATTAAAATTTTTTTCCCCAAATACCATTGGATAGTACCCGGTATTTGCATCGATTAGATAGGTTTTTGATTGATGGATTATTATTCTACGTCACTCCACGATTATTTAACAAAGAACAATTAACTCAGTATTCACAATATTTTGGTCTCCTGACCTTCTTCTAGTGAATTTTATTGGTATTGGTGGCTTAAGCTATGTAATATCCATCATATTTCATAACCGATATATGACAACTTACAATAATAATACTGAGTTAATTGCTCTTTGTTTTATGACACTTCCCTTCGGAGGACTGTTAAGATGCTGTTAAGATATTTTACGTCACTCCACGATTATTTTACGTATATGGTGACGACATCTGCCTAATGCATTGCATAGAAATTTACACCTTTGCAACCGACCCTCCCGGAGCAGTGAGGGATCCCCCACGTGCCACGCCTTCCGTGACACGGGATCTCGGCCTTTATTGTCTCTTCTGAAAGACAAAACACTGGTGCGCCCACAGCGGGAGTCGAACCCGTGACCACTCGGTCACAAGCAGAGTACCTTATCCACTGGAATACCCCGGCTTGATAAAATATATAAATATGCGGCGAAAAGGGGGAGGGGGGCTCTAAATCCGTCAGTGAAATCTCAAAGCTGCGATGTGTAGCGAAATGTTACCCGAACACATATTCCCAAGATGAACTATTTAAGTACAAACATATACACTAGAACGTCGCAGATCGTGTATGAAGGGGTTTGAATCAGAAGTCGTCTAAAGGTATTCATTGCCATTGATTACTCACATTCTACTGAAAATTACAATAGTGTAGGATTACATGCTCGTATTTAAACATTAGCGGATCCAGAAAGGTGTTGTAAACCCCCTTTCGGTGGAAAATTTTACCGAACGTCAGTTTGATCATTCTTGAAGGTTAACACTGTTGGTTGGTTGGTTGATTGGTGTTTTACGTCAATTTCAACAGTTTTTCAATTATATCGCGACATGGAAGCAGGAGGTAACCAACCTCTTAAACATAGTGGCGCAAGCCGGGAATCGATTCCGGATCGTCGGCGCCGCAAACCAAGCGCTTAACCACAACACCAAGCCTGCCCCAGGTTAACCCTACCTGTTTTCAAAGCAAAATTTCACCAGCAAAGGGCTAATGGCCAGTGGCGTATATTACATATAGGCTAAAAGGCTTGAGCCTACACAAAATTTAGCAATTTTTTTTTTTCATTTTTGCATTTATGTTCATTTGCTTGTTCTTATAATGCTAACATTACGAGGAATTGAGAGGTGAAATTGTAAATGAATAGAGATTCAGAAAGAGAGATTACAGATCGTATAATACGCGATCGGTTTTCTTTTTATACGGGTTATTTCATTTCCGATTCGATAAGATTATAGGTCAAAGCATAGTAATTCCATTTCCCATAGGGTCCCATGTTAAATTACCGAACTTCCAGCAAGATTTACACAACATCCTACATTTTAGCTATATATAATCCACATATCAAAATGTTTGTCAGACCCTCCTCTATCAGAATTTTAACAGTTTACCATAGGTTATCCACCTTAATTTCGAGAAAATCATGCTGGAAGGGGGATACCCCCCAAAATTGGCCAAAATTCAAATGTAAACAACCACCCCTTTTTAGGTCATTAAATCTTTACATTAGCGAAATGAGATAAAAATTCATGATTTTACAGCAGAATCAATCTTTATTTATACAGAAATCAAATAATTTCATCCAATCACAGCTCCTGATACATTGAAATAGTAGTCCCTCTCTCCCTACACCACATCAGCCAATCACGGCTCTCGTTAATTACCTTTCTTTGACCTTTGTATTGATTGATTGTTTGATTTTTGTTTAACGTCACACCACGAATATTTCACGTATATGGTGACGGCATCTGCCTGATGCGGGGCATACAGATTTTTACCTTTGCAACGGACCCAAGCAGTGAGGGATTTTTTAACGTGCCATACATCCTACGACACCGGACCTCTGTTTTTACTGTCTCATCCGAAAGACAGGACACCGGCATGACCAGAGCGGGAATCGAACCCCGGCCTCCGGATCAGGAGTCCTGTGCGATACCACTAGGCCACGCCGGCTTCAAGATTTTTTTTTTTTGGTACAAAGTCAAATTGAAAAAAGAAGTCGATATCAGACTTCTTCAAGCACAAAGGGAAAAATGGTAAATTAATGTATTTATCACATGATAAAATCTCTATTATCCTTTACCAATATTCTTCCTTACAACGTCTGGTCTTATTTAAACATGCTGGATATCTTTAAACATTTGTTAATAAAGTAGATATGTTGACGCAATACGGCTGCCTGCCGGAGGCGGGTGTCAAAGGATACTAGGTCCAAAAATAACCAACCCCAAAACTATGTTTGTCTGGGTACCAATTAAAAAAAACCAACCAACCCCATATTTGAACTTAAAATGAATCCTACCATGATACCTACCATCCTCAACTGACTTAATGGGCGGAAACCAAACGATGACGGGGCAACAAAAAGGCCCGACATTCTGCAATAAAATTTTGTTCGTTTGTTTTTATTGCTTTCAGGCGCGTAGCCAGGAACATATTAATGTGTACGCATCAGATGGGCAGGTGGTTTGGGGTCAAGGACGAAGCCCTGGTTGGGACATAGGGTGGGAAACCCCGGAAGCAAACGGAATTTGGAGTTTTAGAGATTGATTATTTTTTTACGTCAGTCCACGATTATTTCATGTAGATGGTGACGGCAACTGCCTGATACATCGCATAGAAATTTTACCTTTACAACGGACCCACACGAAGCAGTGAAGGATGTTTTACGTGCCACGCCCACCGTGACACGGAACCTCGGGTTTTACTGTCTCACCCGAAAGACAGACCACTTGTGTACCCAAAGCGGGAGTCGAATCCGGGACCTCCCGGTTAAAGCCGACCACCACAACCACAGTGCTACACCGGCTTGAGTTTTAGAAAAGGCTTAACACATTATTCTGACCCTTCATATTCAAGAGTTAAAGAAATATTAATTTTGAAATGCAACATGTACATTAATGTCAATTATTACAAGTAAGCTCGTGACCGAAACAAAAAGAGTCATCGACTTTTGCTCTCTGTAAAGTTTCGGAGGAGGACATCTCTCTCTCTCTCTCTCTTTCTCTCTTTCTCTCTGTGTGTGTTTTTGTTTTTGGTTTTTATTGGGGGGTGGGGGCGGTTTTTGGGGGTTTTTTTATCAAACAAAATTATGTGTACGCCCGTGCATACTTGGCATAATGGCAAATGGCTTTGCGATACACCACGAATATTGCACGTTTATGTTGACGGCATCTGACTGAAGCAGGTTACACAAATTTTGATCTTTGCAACGCGGCGGACCCATCCGAAGTAGTGAGAGATCTTTATGTGCCACGCCTATCTCGATACGGGGTATCGGTTTTTACTGACTCATCCAAAGGACAGACACTGGTATGACTACGGCGAGGCTCGAACCCGCAACCTCTCGGTCAGTGGAAACGCGCTCAAACCACTGAGCCATGTCGGCTTCGGCCGGGCAATAAAATAAAATTCCATATGATCACACTCATTGATTTCCTATACGATGCATTAACTTTAACCTTCTCCTGCATTTAGATCATGGGATTTCCGCACCGAAGACGACGTCTCAATAAAACGTCAAATAAAAACTCCCTTTTCCACGTTGTTTTACATTTTAAGGCAAAGAGAATAACGATCACGGGTTATTCATGCAGAATAAACCATTTTCGAGGACGCTGAACACGAATATGACAAAATTTTCCTGATTCGATAAAGTTAAATATTTTCGGATTTTTTGGAAATTCAATATTGGGCCAAAAATATCAGAGAAAAATACTCTTTTATAGGCTGCTATGACAGATGCATCAGTTACACCCTCGGGGTCTCAAAATCATGCAAACCCTTCGGCAAGCCTCGGGTTTTACTTGATTTTGAGACCCCTCGAGTGTAACTGATGTATCTTTCATAGCAGCCTATAAAAGAGTCTTATAATCTATTATGATATCTTGTTTTTAGTCATTTATCACTATCATGAGATTTGCCAAATTGTATTGAAACATTATTTATGTCAAATACTGAAGTATACTCAAAAATGGGGGTGTCCCCCTACCGTACCTACCCTCCCTCGGCGCTTCGCGTCTCGTATGAAGCATGCGAATTCGTTCGTTTTAGCCTACACAAAATCTTATCGTAATATACGCCCCTGTAATCCCACCCTTTAAAAATGCTGGTTCCTTCCCGTGGAAGGTCATTGTCAAGGTCAAAAGGCCATCGACCTTGTTGTCATACGCATGTCAAATATGAAGTCTCTACCTCTCGAGGTAAAAACGTTCACACCAAGCCTGTCCCTGTATTTCAATCTGTCGTAAAGAGCTATCTTACGAGGAAATCACGCAAACGGATGCATATGCACAGCAATGATACCAACGCTGAAATGGCCTCCGGTCAGAATTCTTTTTTCGTTAATGAGAAAAGCATGCAAAATAATCGTTTGATTATTCAGTGTACAAAGGACAACGCACTGTGCATGGCAAAGGGTTTTAATCTGTTGTCATGACCAGCTTAGATATAAAATACGTCTTCAAATCTTTAGAATGATCTATGTGAAATAAAGAAGGGAATCATCTATTGTCCAAAGGTGTAAACCATGTACTAACATGCATTTTATACATTTCAATCCAATAAAAAAATTGCAGTTAAGTGCTTTGAAATGTGCTCACTCTGATGAGAAGTAAATATGGCCCGCAGACATGGGGTTCCACCCACTGGAATCGAATGTTACACAGATTATCTTGCATTGTCTGATTAATGATGAATGATACGACAGAAGTATATTACTTGTATGATGGCGGCACCTGTTTCGTGTATCGTTTAAGAGATCGTATTAAAGGAAATAGATATATATTTAAAACAACAACAACAACACTAACGGATACAACATTCAAATCTAGTGGTATATCGATGATAATAGATTGCTATAATTATGTTCAGTGGCAATTCATGGTGGTATAATTACCTGTATATCGTATCCATCCAATTCCCGATATTTCGCAAATATTTTAATTATTTAATGATAATTGGGTGTGAAAGGGGACTTCCAAGGGGTAACCAATGATCAAATTAGTGTATTTTACCTGTCTTACCTGTGCATACTCTAGTAAGAAAACCAAAAGTATTTTTGATATATCAAGGCACTTATCAGTTATACTTGATACTGTATACTATAAAAAGAACACACGGTAACGTGTTTTGTTGCTGATTAGTAGCCATAGCAGCCACTAAAGCACTAAGAGTAAATAATTCGTCTTTTATTTAATTATTCTGAGAGACAGAAATTGGAATAAATTCAAACTGAAAATTTTTATGCCCTGGATCGAAAGATCTGGGGCATATTGTTTTTGTCCTGTCTGGTGGCTGTTGTAAAACCTTTGCCTTAACTTTTGAACTGTAAAAGATAGACTTCAAATTTGGCATGCATACTCCATTAATGAAGCTCTTTCAATTGACAATGACCTTCAACGGTCATTAACCTTGAGACCTTCACTGTGACCTTTGTGCTAAAAATAGCTTTTTCGGACTTTGTTGCCGCCGGGGACACCTTTTTTTTTTTTTTTTTTTTTTTTTTTGCTTTTCACTTTCGGAAGGTTGTGCCCCCCCCCCTCCCCACTAGTCACTGCCGAGCTACGCCACTGGAGTACCTACGTTACCTGACGTTAAAAGATATACAAAACGCCAAAGAGATCAACAGAATTCAGTGCGCAGTAAGAGGCACCACCAGACCAAAGACAAAGAAGTACCTGACCGCCACCTTGCAACATTGAAAGACCGATTTCACCATGCACCCATCGACATTTTGGACTACGCAGACTCCGCATCGCAACTAATTCATTTAGAATAGTATAAGTGGTATATAGTTCATTGAATTATAAAAGTGGCATCGTGTTCATTGAGTTATAAAAGTGGCATCGTGTTCATTGAGTTATAAAAGTGGCATCGTGTTCAGTGAGTTATAAAAGTGGCATCGTGTTCAGTGAGTTATAAAAGTGGCATCGTGTTCAGTGAATTATAAAAGTGGCATCATGCTAGGTGAAAATGAATGTGGCATTGACATTATTATGAAATGACTTGTGTACCGTAATATTGCATAGTAACATATGAATTATATATTCATGATTATGCTTTGATATGCTAATAATTCTTTTAAAAATGCGCTAAGATTTATATATTTATACATGTTATCATTATATTGAGAAATGCATGATTACCATTTTCTCGATTTTCCCTATCTTACTCTGAATACATGTATTTGCTGATCGACACAGGTAAAATACACCAATGTTTACCCTTTAGTGGGCCCCGTTCACACCTAATTAGGACTACACCATTAAAATACACGTATTTGCGACTTATCGGGAACACACCATCCTCTGCTATATAGATTATCTTAGATCGATTAATTAATGGTGAATGATACGACAGACGTATACTACTTGTTTGGTGCTCTTAAGAACGAAAGACACGGCACGGGCAAAGGTGGTGATACAAAAAAAGGAGGGAGGGAGGTAAAAGGCAGAAACGGGATTCTTACCATTGAAATGCATGGTAATATAGGTCTTTATACACTGCTTGATTAACGAATATAAACAGATGATTATGCCACTGGTATGATTGCCACTCGCATTGTTGGAGGACAGTACTTGATTGTGAAAAAACCCCACTCCGATATTTGTATTGATATCACGGCAAATGTATACATAAGATATAAGTTGAAGTGTTTATTAGTTTGACTCGTTGTTTTTACGTCACACCCAAGAGTTTTGTTTTTATACGGTGACGGCATCTGTCTGATTCAATGCACAGAAATATAGATCTATACAACAAACCCGAAGCCATGAGAAAGGGCACCGACAAAACACTGTCGGGACTGGAGTCGATTGCAGTGAGAAAGGACACCAACGAAACACTGGTAGGACTGGTGTCGATTGAGCTACCGGTATGTGCATGTACAACCAAAAATTCTTTACATTTTTATGATAAGCATCTGATATGGCCAGAGATATATAATACATGTCTCTGATATGTCTAATCGCACGAGGGTGAAAAGAGGTTTTATCCTTGTACTATGCCAACTTATAAAATATATCTTGAAGCATTTAAGTCGCCTATTACACAGTTGCTCATAGAAATTATGTCTAAACAAAAACAAAACGAAAAACAACAAAGTATATCTGTAGATAAGGTCTCGCATGGGAGTATGTATCATTCGATACGCGGAGCGGGAGGTAACTTATTTTAATGATATTTTTATTAAGATGATTTCATGTCTCAAACATCTTGGACTGGATTCTGGCTGTCGGCTTGAATTGGAAGACTGTCGGCTTGGATTTGATCCAGACTGACTACCCGGTTTGGATCCAGACTGTCAGCTTTGACTGCATTCCGGCTGTCGGCTTGGATTGGGTCCGGACTGTCGGCTTGGATTGGATGCAGGCTGTCGGATTGGGTTGGATTCTGGCTTTCGCCTCGGGTTGGATCCAGGCTGTCGGCTTGGATTGGACTCAGGCTGTTTTATTGCATTAGATTCCGGCTAATGGTTTGAGGTGGATCCAGGCTGTCGGCTTGGATTGCATCCATAATATCGGCTCCGACTGGACCCAGACTGTCGGCTTGGATTGGATTCCGGCCAGCGGCTTGGATTGGATCCAGACTGTCGGTTAGGGTGGGATCCAGGCCGACGGCTTGGATCTTCCTAAGGTGGTTTATCATCTAAATGCTGCCCTAATTGTTACCCGGATGAGACGGTGTGAAATGAGGTCCCGGGTCTCCATAAAGTTAGCGCGTAAAGATTCCAAATCGTCTGATGGAATCCATTGTGTATGTAAATAATACGAAGCCCTGCATCAGACAGGTGCTGCCACTGTGATTAAAATAAACTTGGTGTGGCGTAAAGAAACAGCAAAACAAAGAAGTAATCGTATTTGTTTACACATGTAATAATTCGCAAGAGGTCCATTTATTCATCGATGATTTTATATAATTTTATCTCAGTTATCGTCAAATGTTTTTTTTTTCCATTTTACACGATGTAGGATTCGTTACGTTAGACATGCTACCTTTTGGGAGATTAATGCTAGCATAGTGACGTCAGAGGGAAAAGACGCAAATGTAATGCATGAAATACCCTATAAAACTTCAGTACATATAATAGATTTCCCTTAGTCATGCTCTACATTTTACCTCCAACCAATTTCTATGGATATAACGACGGATCATAGTCTGGTTTCTATCTCACTTCTCAATAATATTCCAGAAAGTTGTTTATCATTGCCATAAATTTTGTGTAACTTTGAAAAATATAACATTTTGGTTTACTGCTACCAAGAGCATGTTACAAAACACTTCTACATGTACTTTTAATAATTTTACACTACACAAATTTTATACGTTCAACAAGGATAAATTAAACAACAAATACAGCTACATATTTCTGAAATAGTTATTATTGCATTTTTTTCCAATTATCATACACAGGTATTCGTAAATAAATCATATGATTACTTCGAAACAGCCCCTTCGATTTCGTGTATACCCTAAGATACAGTAAAGGCAAAGTCGAAGGTGCAGTTTCAAAGTAATTACATGATTTTCCCAAACATATACGTCTCTGTATTTTCACCAATGCTTTGATTCTGTCCTTGACCTACATTTCAATTCTCTGTCCTTGACCCACATCTTATATCAGTGTTGTCTGGGTTCGACTTACAGAGATGCCATGACTTTGATGGCCTTGGTGAACTACCACAACTTTTTATTATAACTATTGGATCCTTGTAAGACGACTGAGTTACGCATTATCAACGGAAGGCATTCAGGTGACCCTGACGGTACCTATACATTTTTCTAGTTGTGCTATTACAAGCACCATTGATTATGTATTAGTTCACCACCTGTATTATTTAGATATATAAAGTTTTACTTGTGGTCAATTTAGCCCATTATCTGATCACTGACCTTTACGATTCAGTATCAGTTTTCAGTATTTTTTAAGCCGGCGTGGCCTAGTGGATGAGGTGCTCGGTTCGGGACCTAGAGGTCCCGGGTTCGATTCCCGCCGTGGGCACACCGGTGTTCTGTCTTTAGGATGAGATAGTAAAAACCGAGGTCCCGTGTCATGGTAGGCGTGGCACGTAAAAGATCCCTCACTGCTTCGGATGGGTCCTATGCAAAGGTAGAAATTTCTCTGCAATGCATCAGGCAGATGCCGTCACCATATATGTGAAATAATCGTGGAGTGACGTAAAACAATAATCAATCAGTATTTTTGTACCTGTAAGATCTGCATGTGTAGATAGATCTAATGAGTGTAGGACTACCAGTACGGCTGTTCAGTGGAAAGATGAGAACGGAGATGAAATATCTCAAATATTAAGGGATAACAGCACTGCACTGTCTCTCACTTCAGATCATGCATTTCCTGACCAGAACGATGTTAATGACTGTGCATATAAATTTTGCGATTGTTTAAATTCTACTGTACTCCCTTATTGTGATAGAAAAACAGTTTCAAATCAAATCATTTACTTCTCTTTCTCCATTTCAACATAGAGAACAAACATATTCACAATGTATACATAGAACAGAGTAGGTGCATGGTCAAACTATATAATTAGAAACGTTACAGGTGATCTGATTAAAGTAATGACAGAGTATGTCGTTCTGCGGAAGACAAGACACTATAGCAATAGAGAATATATATGTATGAAAATTGATGATATGAATCATTATGCATATTTACATATACACACATATATATGTATAAACACACACACACACACACACACACACACGCAAACAATGATTTTTTTTCATTTCCTTGTGATTATGTATGTGACGCTCACCTACACTTTATACCACTATTATTATATATAAACTATACTATACTATTATTATATATGTATGTGTACATATGTATACATGCATTCTTATGTGTGTGTATGTGAATAATGTATGTCTGCGTATGTATATATATGTAGTCTATGTTTTCATTTCAATATAATTATCGATATATATTTGACACACTCTCACTTTTTTTTTTACTTTCAATGGTATTACTAGTTGTATATATCGTACATATTTTAATTGTTTATATGTTAATTCCGATGTGTCATTGTCACAAAGAAATAAATACTTGAACTTTTATCTTTGAGATCCATTACATATGACGTTTTCTCTAGCACTGCCCTCCAGATCTATGACGTCACTTGAATTACCACATCTTAAAAGATTTTATTATCGGAGATAAGGTATACCCATGTAAATTTTAAAATGATTATACATATAAGTGAATAAAGTATTTTTCAGTTTTCGATTACAATTTGAAATTCTTACTATAATAAGTACGCGACTTAAGATAAACATCGGTGCTTCGAGAATAGAATTTCAATCGTTACAAACCGAAGTCTGCTTTATCTTATAAATTTCGAATAGATACTGGGCGGGAAGGTAAATCCGGACACGACGTATATCCGGACGATACTATTTAAGTTACTTATTGACCATGTGAAGCAATTCTAACTGCACAACTTGAAAGAACAACACTTTTTAAACTGTATGACAATGGACGTATTAAAAACTGTTCATTTTATATGATTTTAACGAACTCTCTGGAATTACCTCACGTCCGAATTTAACTTTCCGACCAGTAGAACTATTTTCCTTTTGGTTTTTTTTACACGTCATCCTTTTGTTTACAGTAATCTTTAAAGAATTATTCATATCATATGCCTACTGACATTTCCACTGGAATGTAAGATATTATTATGAAAGAGACGAAACTCGAAAATAGCCAATAACGTCAAAAGGCTGAAATCCATTACAATACTCAGCACTCCCCTCATCAATGCTACCATTTAATGGAAAACTGAAAATACTCTATAAGTTCCACGAAATATGCCTGAATACTTAACCAGTTTATTGTAAAATGTCGATACATTTGCATCAGGTGCTCATATACTGAGTAGGCGGGTGTTTTTCGCCGCTATCAGCAATAATGCTACATGGAAGCCGGAGGTCACAACTTGAACTTCTTACACATAGTGGTGTAATCCGGGAGTCGAACCCGGGTCGTCTGAACAGCAAGCCAAGCCCTTAATCACTGCACCAAGCCTGTCCCAACTCATATCTTTGGAATTCAGAGAGAAATAATGAAGCCCGTATTGAGCGTTCTATTTCGGTCTCACAGATTTGGGCATCAGGTTTTTACTTTTAGTAAACCAAGCTCGTAGGAGCCGGAAGGCTAGCCCACCCACCCGAAATTGTTTTGTCCGATCATGGACCGAATTCTCATCTCGTTACGAAACGAAATGAAAGTTACTGCTTCCTACGGCCTTGTTAGATATAAATGTATCACATTGATTTTTTGAGAGAGGAGATTGCCGAGAATTTCAATGTCTCTTCTCAGTTATTTACTCATCTGGCTGGTCTTTTTATCTCTGAAAATTACTTTTGAGATGATTATAAGTATATTTCTCAACTAGCAAATCGTTTGCCTGCCATTGTTGTTTACTAAAGGTAACGCGAACATTTTCCCTAGTGCATTTCTCTGTACCACTAAAAAATTCAGCACTTTAAAGCGGCAAATCTCATTGTTGGAACATTAATACTAGCCTACCATATTATGTAATATGGCCATAATACTTACTGCTGTGTGTTTAATGCGTCTCCATTTAATCTATATATCTGTAATAGAAGTTATGTATGTCCTGTTATACAGTAATTCTAGATGAATTTTAATTTATCATAATAGACATAAACTGTACTTACAACGAAGACTTCATTGTATAACATATATAGGTACAGTACCAACGTCGTGGATTGGTGAATTCCCACTCCCCACAGTACGGGTGGAATTCGAATAGGAGATTTTAATTCCCCACTAGAGACGAGTGGAAATCTACTCCCATTCCCCACGGTGTCTATTCACTAACCAGTACAGGTCTTCAATCGTATGTCACAATTTCCTGCCATGTCTTTCTATAGTACACCTGAATTTCACGCTAATTAATACACCATTAGTTGATTTTTGTAACAATCGTTAATACTACATGTTTAACACGCAACATATATATTTCTTCGTGGATCCCTCGACTTTCTGATTTGTTCGTTAACGAGATTGCGTCAGTTAATTTGCGATGAATTTGCCTCTTTAATCGACATTATATATTTACAGAGACATATATACACATGTATGTGTATATATGTCTCTGTATGTATGTCTCTGATATTTATGAAAATATGATTTAGAAGAGACCTTATGCACCGTTAATGGGCCAGAATGCATGAAGCATATCTATATATACAGTGCAAGATAAATATTAAAGGAGCATGGTCCGATTGAAGTCGGGAAAAGTATAAAAAAATTTTTAACGGATTTCTTAAACGGCACTCGATTGCTAGTATATTATCGAAGATGTGTAAAAAGTATCGTTACCAAAGTCGATGTCGTTAACGAGATATACCCGTTTTAAATTTGCAACATAACCAGGTCGGTCAAAGGAAATCACGTGACAATGAAACTCGAGCTTAACCCTAATCTAACATTTGTTCCACTTTTCTTTTTTTGGCCTCTGAGTCTGTGTATAGTTATTTTCTACAACATTTTTGCTTTTCTCGTGCTCGTATTTCTCCATGTGAACCATTTTTGTTGTTTTCTACAGTGAATATCCGTGCACGCGCATGATTATGGGCGGAGCACCGCCTTATTTGGGGAATTGATACCAACCGAATTTAATTCGACTCAATTACATTTATTCTACGAAAACATTGAGGGATTTTAGTTTTAAATTTTGCAATTAACACAAAGTTTATAATTTATGTAATATAGGAAAAATAAGATATTGTAGTAATTTATCCTTTTCATGCTAGAATTTTCCAGTCTCGGACTATGTCCCTTTAATATATCAAAACAAATTAATAACTAATATATACACATTTATCAAGGGCCATAACTCCGGATTTTCGTCACCGACCTTAATATATTTCGTTATATAATGTTTCACAACATTTATTTCATGACATTGGTAAAATTCAAAGATTCAGGGGTGGCTATCCTTAAGGTAAACCTTCTATAAGATATAACTACATCTAACCTTGTGCTTAGGGCGAATGATGCACATCAGCAAAACGCCGAGGATTCTGAAACAACCAGCTACGATGAAGGATGCCTTATAATCACCAGTCATGTCATACAAGAAACCTGGAATAACATACTGAATTAGTTAACATTAAATTATGAGTATTGCTGTGATGATACTGATCTCGTCGTGTTAAGATATATGTATAATCCTTGTCACAAGACAAACGAAATCAAATAGTTTGAAATCATAATATATTTATGATATATATTATTGTCACGTGGTAGCCAAAAGCTTTACATGAGACTTATATTGAGTATATATCTGCCATGCATGCATGCATATTTTCCCAGGTTTTAAGCCGGTGTGGCTCAATGGATAAGATGCTCGGCTCGTCACCGAGAGGTCCCGGGTTCGACTCCCGCCCCGGGCGCACCGGTGTTCTGTCTTTCGGATGAGACAGTAAAAACTGAGGTCCCGTGTCACGGTAGGCGTGGCACGTAAAAGATTCCTCACTGCTTCGGCTGGGCCCGTTGCAAAGGTCGAAATTTGTATGCAATGTATCAGGCAGATGCCGTCATCATATACGTGATATAAACGTGGAGTGACGTAAAACAACATTCCTTCAATCAATCCCAGGTTTTATCCTTTTATTACAAATCAGTTAGATCCGTCCGTTCCCGAGGCTATTACGATCTCAGTGTTTCAGTACTGACACGAACTATTTACTCCAATATTCATTTTGATCAAAGTTAGAGTCTATTTTTCTTTTCTTCCTTTCTTTCTTTTTTTCGGAGGGGAGTGTTGTGAAAAATGGGACTTTAGCCCTCCCACCACTCTGATTAGCTTCCTACGTCACTGTGACATGCAGATTTTATACTTTTCCTTACCTGCGAAAGGTGACCCTAGTGATACAGGTACAGAAAAAGAACCATACAAAATGCCTATGCCGCCAGAAGCTGCCTGTGGTCCTAAGATCTCTATAATGATTGGAGATAGTAAAACGATTATAATTCCTTCCAATGCACCAATCAGACTGCTCAATACAGCCAGTCCTAGGAAGCGTGTTATAAAAGGTACGCTAGCCACGATTACACCATTCAAGAGGAAGGCAGCTTGATGCAAATATATCCTATTCATACATGAGAAATCGGATATTCTGCCGAAAAATAAGCGTCCAAATAACGTTGACACTTGCATGATGGTAAGAAGAAGATCGCCATCCGAATCCGGAAAACTGTCTGTTGAATGTTTTATCTGTTTGACAAATATAGTTATTAGGACACTATACGAAAAACAAAACAAAAAAACCCTAACAAAATAATAATAATAATAATAACAATAATAATAATAACAATAATAATAATAATAATAATAATAATAATAATGATGATGATGATGGCGATGATGATGACGATGATGATGATGATAGTAGTAGTAGTAGTAATAATAATAATAATAATAATAATAATAACAATAATAATAATAATGATGATGATGATGATGATGATGATGATGATGATGATGGCGATGATGATGATAATAGTAATAATAATAATAATAATAATAATAATAATAATAATAACAATAATAATAATAATAATGATGATGATGATGATGATGATGATGATGATGATGATGATGATGATGATGATGATGATGGCGATGATGATGATAATAGTAATAATAATAATAATAATAATAATAATAATAATAATAATAATAACACTTAAGAGGAAACACCTTTAGCCTGAGTACATTCCTTCCTGTTTGTTCTGACTTGAAATAGAATCCAGATATGGCTGTTCATCGTCCTGAACCACCTGGCTACCCTGTGCCTTACATGCTGTTGATTTGATTTAGTTATTATTACTATTCCATATTATGACTTACTTACCAAGTGAACATGTACTACAAAATGTCCCATCATAGAGATATCGACGGCCAGGAACCATGCTAAAAACTTCCGGTTTTTCAGTAAATCGACGTTAAATATCCTTTTCATTGTACTACACGTTATTGTTTCGTTCTGACACAACGCCGTGTTTTTGGACGTCCGTTTGAGCAACGGCTTCCATGAGAGACCCCCAATATCGTTATAACGTATAATCCACAAAGTACAAAAAATGTGAATTTCAAATCAATGGCATTCAATAATTTCGTTAAGGTTAGAGACAATATTATAGTATATATAGAGCTACCGCTGTTGGCAAGCCCACTTGCCAGTCCTATTCGGTCTTTGAAATAGTGTCCCAAAATAACCATGGACGGCGAAAAAAGAAATCCAGCCCCTATTCCGAGCACTACACCGAATGTCAGATAGAGCAGCTCCAGCTGAGTAACAAAGGCACTGCCGAACATGCCCAAAGCTCAAACTACAGCACCGAACACTCCCGTGTGACGTAGACCAAATCGATCACACGACAGTCCCGCTAGGAAGTTGCTGATGAAGAATGTCCCGACACATACTGATCCAACCCATGCTGTAATATAATGGTATTCATTGAATAGTGGGGAAGATGGGATCGAGAGTAATTAATCAGAAATGAGTCATGCGTGTGATAGCGACCAATGTTTTTTGTTGAACACCTCCCCCCCACCCCACCCACCCCACCCCCAAATAAATAAATAAATAAATAAATAAATAAATAAATAAATAAAATTGATAACAACAAAAAAAAAAAAAGAAAGAAAGAAAAAAGAAAACCAAAATGAAAGGAAAACTAAGAATAACCATTGGGCAGATACTGTGGACATTGACATCGACCACCATTCGAAGTTGGATTTGAGACGTTGACTTTGACCATGAAATCAAGGGCAGCATTTTTGCCCACTCGTCCACTGAAGATGCCATCTATTGATTGGTTGAATGAATGGATTTAATACCACCTTCAACTTTTCTTCTCATTCATATAGTTACAAGGTTAATCTCCCTTTATAAAACGGTGGCGCAATCCGGGAATCAAACTAGGATCGCCGGCATAGACAGCGAAGTACTGAACCACTGCACCAATCCTGCCCAACCCCCTTCCTCCCATCAACTTTAAACAAAATGTAATGCACATAACAGGGACTTGACGGATGGACTTGTCTTTCTATAATCCCTCTTCCGATGGTTTTCAAACAACTTCAATGTAATTCTTTTTATTGCGGTTAGAGAATCATAAAGGAAATAAGGAAAATGTAGATCAAAGGTCCCGATCAAGGTCACGAGGTCAATGACATTGTGTAATTTGGAAGGGCTTTATCAGTAGAATATGCCTGCCAAATATGAAGTCTCTATTTCTCACAGTTCAAAATTATGGCGAAGGTTAAAGTTGACAACAGATGTACAGACAAACATACACACAAACAAGTCAAAAACAATATGCACCCTATACATCCGGATCCGAGGGCATAAAAAGAGGAGGGGGGGGGGGTTTACAGGATGATTTTCTTGACATATTTTAAAAGTTTATGTTATATTCATTTGTTCTCTATATATTTCATGTCATTGAGTTTTTATCTAGAAAAAATATTCATATATCTCAATCTAGAAACTCACATGTTTTAAAGGCAATTATGGATCGATCATCCCCGACTATTTGTGGTGAATCGAGAAGAAATTTGTAGATTATTCCATAGGAATTTATAATTCCAAACACAGCGCCATTGGCCATGAAGGATGTAAGACAGATAACCCAGCCCCAGCCGCCCTCAGGTTGTGGGGTATCAGACTGCAGCCTGTTAAACGATGATCTGTGGGTTTTGATATCCTATCCACTATCCAGTTTGGAAGATATCGTTGAAATTTCATCAGCGGGAATATTTTCAACATTCTTCATCTTTGGCAAAGTCGATTCTAAAATCAAACACAAGATGAGAAATGTTAATATCACAAAATATTTTTTGTTTATTTTGCTATTTATTTATTTTTGTTTGTTTTTGCTCCTTTCTTTGTGTGGTGGTTGGGGGGGGGGGGGGGGGGTTGTATGCTAAACTTCTTGTTTTCTACCTACATTGTTTATTGACATTAAGTATTTCAATATGTCTATCCGTTGGGGTTCAGTCGATATATCCATTGAATCAACATTTAAAACATCTTAATGGACATATCGTCGTATACATGTACGAAAACAAAATGAACATTGTGTTGACAAAGTTATCCATTTGTCATGTTCTAATTTTTGAATTTACTTGGGAGGTGGTAAATACAAAAATTAGAACATGACACATTCCTAGCATTTCATAGTAGTCTTTGTAGATATTGACTCATTTCATCATTACACACACACACACACACACACACATTTTATATATATATATATATATATATATATATATATATATATATATATATATATATATATATATATATATATATATATATATATATATATATATATATATATTTATTTATAATGATAGAGCGTACGGACCGTGGCGTAGCTGAGCATTTGTTACGTGTACGCCAGGTCCTAATTCAGACCGAAAACCCGGTTTCATCCCAGATGTGAAGCATTGCGCCATAAGTATTGATGGCAGCCTCCTACCAGAATTATGGGCCAATTCTCTACCATGTCGGTCTACTTTGGCATTCCACCTTTTTTCTTTCATTTTTTGAAGATAGAATAATGTGCATATTCAAACAAGCAAATACTGGAACTTCGCCCCCATTAAATACTTCTTGCATTAACACAAATAATGTGATCGGTTTATTGAATACCGTGAATATAAAATGTTTGTATGCTCATTGAATCCTGTCAATGTATAATAACTGAATACATTCAATGTAATTATTTCTATGTTCAATTAATACTGTCAGTGTTAATATGTGTATGTTCATTGAGTATACGTACCATCTGTGTAAATGTATGTTCATTGAATACCGTCAATGTAAAATGATTGAATACGTCAATGTAAATGTTTTATGTTAATTGAATACCGCCAATTTAAATGTTTGTATGTTCATTGAATACTGTCATTGTACATATATTTATGTTCATTGAATACTGTCAGTGTAAAGGTTTATGTTCAATTAATACTGTCAGTGTTAATATTTGTATGTTCATTGAGTACCATCTGTGTAAATGTATGTTCATTGAATACCGTCAATGCAAAATGATTTAATTTCGTCAATGTAAATGTTTTGTCTTAATTGAATACCGCCAATGTAAATGTTTGCATGTTCATTAAATACTGTCAATGTAAAATGTTTGAATATTGTCAACGTAAATATTTGTATATTTATTGAGAACTGTCAATGTAAAATGTTTGTATGTTCATTGAATACTGTCTGTGCTTATGTTTGTATGTTATTAAATAGCGTCAATTTAAAATGTTTGTATGTTCATTGAATTCTTTCAATATAAATATTTGTATCTTCATTGAATACTGTCAATGTAAATATTTGTATCGTCATTGCTGTCAACGTAAATATTTGTATGCCCATGTTTTCATTCGTGGTATTGTCGGTGTACATATTCTTTGTCTTGTCTGTGATCTTGTCGGTGTTCTCCGTTGTGGTCTTGGCAGTGATCTCGTTCGCGGTCTTTTCGGTGTTCTTATTTGTGGTATTTTCTCTGATCTCGTTCGTGGTATTGCCTGTGATATCGTTCGTTGTCTTGTCGGTGTTCTCGTTCGAGGTATTGCCTGTGATATCGTTCGTTGTCTTGTTGGTGTTCTCGTTCGTGGTATTGTCGGAGATATCGTTCGTTGTTTTGTCGGTGTTCTCGTTCTAACAGACTTTTCTGCAGTAGCAACTTTTAGGTATGCTTTCCAGAAGATCCTTGCCATTTCATAGAATGATATGCTATTTTCTGGTTCAGTTGTCATATGTAGCTTTCAGCACATGCGCTGTAAGTTGTTTTCAGTGGTTTGAAAAAGGTAGGATCGAGAGGTTGCAAAGTTAGCAGACGTACGCCATTCTCACGACATAATTTATCGCCGCCAATGTCGTATGGCTATGATGACCATCAAGAATGACAACATTCTTTTGAGGCGTTAGTAAATTTAACAAAATGTTCCAACCACTTCAGACATAAATAACAAGAGCAACGCCTAGCGTGGCATAATACGCCCGTCACTTAATTGGGACAGGTTCAATTCGCTTTGGCATGATTTTCATGAAAAACATCTGACGTTTACTGAAGTTAATTGCGTTTCATAGCATTTTATCATAGGAATAAGTCCAAAGGCAATATCTCCTGCAAAAATGGTCCTATGCAACCCATCTTGGAAATTGACCTGCAAAAAAAAACTTGAATTTTTTTAGAACTACCCCGGACCCCGGACACACGGACGGACACACGGACGCACGGACGGACGGACGGATGGGCGGACAGTGCCATAACATAATACGTCCCGTCTATTGGACGGGCGTATAAAAACCAGTCCAGCCACTTTGGTTAGCATAACCAATATACTGTGTGACGCACCAGCCATCTGTGCATCTACCATTCTTTTGCGCGGGAAGTTCACATGGACGTAGACTCCAGCGTGGCTCATACTGCATATTACAGTAACGGTCGAGCCACGCTCAGTACTAGTGATCCGTTATTACCTTAGAAATTGGGAAATAATGTGGAGTTGTGTAGGGTCAAAACACAACTAACATTGTCGTTGTGCTAAAATTTCAATTGAATAAAATGTTCAAGTATTTGGGGCAATACGCCTTGGATAGCTGTTTTACCCCTATGTCATTTGATAACTCTTGAAAGGTGCCATGTGATCACTTTGGATCAGGAGTATCAAAAGTTATCAAATGACAACTACATGCCAATGGGCGTTTTACCCCCAGAAGACCATGCATGCAGGTTTATAAGATAAATTATCCGTAATGCAACAGAACTCGGTTAATAAAAATAACTCGATCAAAATCCACATGAAGGCAATAGTTAAATTACCCATTATTGAAATATTAACATCTATCCTGGAGTTGATAAAAATCAAAATCTTATCCTGATAAAATTATATTTTCAATTAATAAAAAAGTCTTTATCATAGAAATACTTACAATTGCAAGAATTTCACAAAAGCTCCACCACAAACTTTTTCGGTTATGCGCTTTAAACAGAAATGGTCACGAGTGACCACTTGTCATTCAGTGGCAGATTCAGGATTTCCGAAAAGGGGGGGGGCACATGTGTATTAGCCAAACTACTTATATATTTTTGGTGCCAAAACTGGATTTTTACTTGTAAATATGTGGCGAAAAATAGGGCCTGGGCCCCGCCCCCTCTAAATCCGCCACTGTGATTAGTAACTGAAATATACCCCATGACCCCGATTGGGCGTTTGCCCCACCCTACCCTACATGTACACATGTAAACGTTTTTCTAAAATGCAATATGCCAGATGCACGTAATTGAATTAAACCACATTAGAGGTGCCTTTTTGGTGCCTCTGAATTCATTGTAACTCTGTTTAATTCTAAACTCGGTCATTCAAAACGGGTTTATTCCACACATGCTAACAATGAAGAAAGACCTAAACAACAGCGTCAAATGTGCAGTTTACATATGTGGGTTGAAATGCGGATTTTATCACAATTTGACTCGGGTTTTTATTTTTCGGTTTGAGATTGTTTTTAATTGCCAGATGTATTACTGTTTTCATTCTCAATTTGTCTTTGTGTGACAGGGTTGATAAATACAAAATCATCAATATATAAAAAGTAAGGATCATTACGTTTAACCATTTAAATACATACATCTACATTTTATATTATAGGAGTTGGTTTTGGAAAAAACATATTAACATCAATTATATCGACAAGTTTTGGTGAGGAGTATGAATTTCTGTTAGAAAATCAAACTGATTTTGGAGCACAACTATTTCATTCGTGACTAAAACATTTACCTTTTATCGTTTAATATGCTTATAAATATCAAATGGGTAAAATAATTTTTTTATTTTGTGTCAGCGTTTGACAAAGTATGGCGGAATTGATTATGGGGGAAATGGGTTTTTTAAAGTTTAGAATGTGTTTTAAAGCTAAATTAACATAACGTAGTAAGCAAAACTTTAGGATTATATCAAATAATGATTAGTTTTTGTTTGTAACATTGATATGAGACAGGGAGAAAACTTTGTACCCTTCATCTTTGAATTACGTATACTCTTATACTATTGGGAAGAATTTGATATTCTTTTCCACAAGACATGAATTGGCTTCCATACATGTAATACATTGATTGATTGATTGATTGATTGATTTTTGTTTAACGTCACACCACGGATATTTCACGTATATGGTGACGGCATCTGCCTGATGCGGGGCATTTTGACCTTTGCAACGGACCCACCCGAAGCAGTGAGGGATCTTTAACCTGCCATGCATACCACGACACGGGGCCTCGGTTTTTACTGTCTCATCCGAAAGACAGGGCACTGGCATGATCAAAGACTCGAACCCCGGCCTCCCGATCAGGAGTCCAGCGCGATACCACTAGGCCACGCCGGCTTACATGTAATACAAGTTAACTGAAAATTGAATTTAACTTATATATGAAAAACCCCTCGTAATTTAGATGCAGATGACGCAGTGGTACTCGTTACAAGGTCGTGACCTTATTGTTTTAAAGAAATAATAGCCGTTAAAAATAAAAGAACACAAACACTCTATACTGCAAATGCAGTATAAAGTGTTTGTGTCCTTTTACTTTTAATGTACCGGACTTCCCTTTGGAGGACTACTTAGAATCTTTAATAGCCGTTTTTTCACGAAATTTTTATACGGGGACCAACTTTTGTCCACGTCTTTTGCGATGGTGTCCTTTGGATACTGACCTGATAGTATCGCTAACTTCAAATCTACGCCAAGATATAGTATGAAGAAAGCATCTTATTTATCGCTCTATACCAACACAGAAGTAGAAATTGCGATTACGAAAATTCACATGGTAGCAGTATCTATTTACGAACGCATGGGATATGATGTAATGATGTTCTCAAAACGATGTACACATGGAGACCACACGAGATTACAATTCTGTGTAAGAATACACATTATGCATCCGTGAAAAAAAATTCAACTTAACTACATGTATCTTGAAAATTCAGCTTAACTTTCTTGAAAATTCAAGATACTGTCTTGAAAATTCAACTTAACTATCTTGAAAATTCAGGAAAATATCATAAAAATTCAACTTACTAACCTTGAAATTTTAATCTAATGATCTTGAAAATCCATCAACTTAATGAAAATTTAATATTTTATTTTCAAAATTCAACTCAATATTTCATTGTTACATTAAGTTCAAAATAAATTCGTATCAAAATTTATCTGTTTATATGATGTTCATCTATATCGATATCTACGCACTAAACTACCCAGAAAAACGTTTTGTTAACTGGTATGTGAACAAAAGTTGTCAGCATGCAGACAACATAGCTCTCCCACGGGGCACACTGTCACAGAGAAAGCATGAAATTTCAATGTTTTTTTAATTCAAGCTCAAGGTCGTGAAGACAAAACTTTTGGTACAGACAGAAATGTATAGTCACAATGAAAATAAATGTGAAATATAAAACTCTAACACCCCCCCCCCCCCAACAGTAGTTTACGAGTTTTGGCAAGTTTAAATTTTTGAAAAGTGGGACAAACTTCACAGGTCAAGTTCCCAAAGTCAAAAATTTTGATATGGACATAAAGGTCTAACCATAATAAACACACGTATAAAATTTGAAAGACCTACACTAGTAGCTGACGAATTATGGACAAGGTTAAAGTTTTTGGGAAATAGCAGGTCAAACGTCAATGTCAAGGTCGTGGGGTCGAAAAACAAGAGACCCAAGTGGGCCTATATCGCTCACCTGAGTACCTAGATTATCAGTCATGCAGGAAAGAAGAAGGTATTTATTTTTGCATTACTGTGACTAAGTCAACACAAATGTTGAAAATATGTCAAATTTTATTTCAGACCAGAATGAAAAACAACAACAATCCACATCCATTCAAGTGATTTTGATATTAACCATTTGCTTCGGCTCTGAAAGATGTGATTCAGGGCAACAAGTTAGTTGTTTTCTTTAGGTGGGGCCTTTTGTTGACTGATTTCAAGTCTGGGTTATGAACAACAATTGTTTCAAATATTGTCCAGATCCAACTTAAAATGGCTTAATTTCATATGTTGAGTGTTGAGAAACATCTAAAAACTTACTTAGACGTGTAAAGAAATGAAAAAAAAATTCACCACAGCTAGATTTGACCCGTTACTCTCCATATTTGAATTACCAAGTGGTATATGTACCATTGTGAGACCTATTTTTTAGACATGGTGGCACCATCTGTTGACCAATTTGGATGAAATGTACATAATTGATAGAGGACCTATAGTACTTCATGTATACCATGTTTCATTAAAATCTTTTATGTGGTATAACATGACGAGTAACATAGTCAATTAATGTATTTATCTGCGCCGTGGTGAGTGACGTAGTCATTTAAGGTATTTATATTCGCGCCATGGCGAGTAACATAGTCATTGAATGTGTTTATCAACGCCATGGCAAGTAGTTGGTCATTTAATGTATTTATCTGCTCCATGACCAGTACACGGTCACTTAATTTATTTATCTGCGCCGCGGCGAGTACACGGTCATTTAATGTATTTATCTGCGCCATGGCGAGCACATGATCAATTTAATGCATTTATCCGCGACATAGCGAGAGCATAGTCATTCGATGTATTTTTATGCGCCATGGCCAGTACATGGACATTTAATTATTTGTCTGCGTCGTGGCGAGTACATGGTCATTTAATGTATTTATCTGCGCCGTGGAGAGTACATGGTCATTTAATGTATTTATCTGCGCCATGGCGAGTACATAGTCATTCGATGTATTTTATGCGCCACGGCGAGTACGCGGCCATTTAATGTATTTATCTGCGCTTTGGCAAGAACACGGTCATTAAATACATTTATCTGCGCCATGACGAGTACATGGTCATTGAATGTATTTATCTGCGCCATGGCGAGTACATAGTCATTCGATGTATTTCTATGCGCCATGGCGAGTACATGGACATTTTAAAAATGTATTTATCTGCGTCATGGCAACTGCGTACCTATTGAATATATTTATCTATGTCGTGGCGAGTACATGGTCATTTCAGGTATTTATCTGCGTAAGGTTGAGTACATAGTCATTGAATTATTTATCTGCGCCATGGCAAGTGCATAGTCATTGAATGTATTTATCTGCGCCATGGCGAGTACATGGTCATTTAATATATTTTTCTGCGCCGTGGTTAGTACATAATCCTTTAAAATATTCATTTGCGCAATGTCGAGTAACATAGTCATTGAATTTAACCATTGCTTAGCTTAAAAAGTGGTCAAAGTTTAGTACAACTGACCCCGGAGATGATTGAAAATATTAGACTGTAAATAGATTATGTACAACATAACATATCGGTGCAAGAAGTTGATGTTACCCTACCTGTCATATGCTGTAATAGGAGAAATAGAATCCCGTTCTCACATAAATGTGGACCACTTTTCTGTTGAATTTTAAATACTGTATACAAAGAGGCGATGTAATACTATCTAAACCTACTGCGTAGTGCAAGGATTGATAGTATTACCTTACCCTAGGTATTTTACATTATTAACTTAAAATGATCTTAGGAGACTTTTGAATGTATTTATCAACGCCATGGCAAGTACATAGTCATTGAATTTATTTATCTGCACCATGACCAGTATATGGTCATTTAATGTATTTATCTGCGCCATGGCGAGCACATGTCATTTAAAGTATTTATCCGCGACATAGCGAGTACATAGTCATTCGATGTATTTTTATGCGCCGTGGCAGGTACATATTCATTTAATATATTTATCTGCGCCATGGCGAGTGCATAGTCATTCGATGTATTTTTATGCGCCATAGCCAGTAGATGGACATGTCATGTATTTGTCTGCGCCTTTCGAGTACATAGTCAATTAATGTATTTATCTGCGCCGTGGAGAGTACATAGTTATTTAATGTAAAAAATGTATTCATTAGCACCATGGCAAGTAACATAGTCATTGAATATATTTATCAGCGCCATGGCAAGTACATAACCATTGAATTATTTATTTGGGCCATGACCAGTACATGGTTATTCAATGTATTTATCTGGGCCATGGCGAGTGCATATTTATTGAATGTATTTATTTGCGCCATGGCGAGTAACACAGTCGCTTAATGTATTTTTATGAGCCATGGCCATTACATGGTATTTGTCTGCGTTTTGCGAGTACATAGTCATTTATTGTATTTATCTGCATCGTGGCGAGTACATGGTCATTTAATGTGGTTATCTGCGCCGTGGAGAGTACATAGTCATTTAATGTATTTATCTGCGCCTTGCGAGTGCATTGTCATTTAATGTATATATCTGCGCTGTGGCCAGTACATAGTCATTGAATGTATTTATACGCACCGCGGCGATTACACGGTCATCTACTGTATTTATCTATGCCATGGCGAGTACATAGTCATTTATACGCCATGGCATTTCTAAGATATAGGCCGATGAAATTTAACCATTGCTTAGCTTAAAAAGTGGTCAAAGTTTAGTACAACTGACCCCGGAGATGATTGAAAATATTAGACTGTAAATAGATTATGTACAACATAACATATCGGTGCAAGAAGTTGATGTTACCCTACCTGTCATATGCTGTAATAGGAGAAATAGAATCCCGTTCTCACATAAATGTGGACCACTTTTCTGTTGAATTTTAAATACTGTATACGAAGAGGCGATGTAATACTATCTAAACCTACTGCGTAGTGCAAGGATTGATAGTATTACCTTACCCTAGGTATTTTACATTATTAACTTAAAATGATCTTAGGAGACTTTTGAATGTATTTATCAATGCCAAGGCGAGTGCATATTCATTTAATGTATCTATCAGCGCCATATCGAGTGCAAAGTCATTGAATGTATTTATCAGCGTCATGGCGAGTGCATCGTCATTGAATTTATCTATATGCGCCGCGGCGAGTACACGGTCATTTAATGTATTTTTTTTTTCTGCGCCATGGCGAGTACATAGTCATTCAATGTATTTATTTGCGCCATGGCGAGTAACACAGTCGCTGAATGTATATAACTGCTCCATGGCGAGTACATAGTCATTTCTATGATATAGGCTGATGAAATTTAACCATTGCTTAGCTTAAAAAGTGGTCAAAGTTTAGTACAACTGACAATGATTGAAAATATTAGACTGTAAATAGATTATGTACAGCATAACATATCGGTTCAAGAAGTTGATGTTACCCTACCTGTCATATGCTGTAATAGGAGAAATAGAATCCCGTTCTCCCAAAAAACGTGGACCACTTTTCTGTTAAATTTTAAATACTGTATACAAAGAAGCGATGTAATACTATCTAAACCTGCTACCTAGTGTAAGGATTCATCGTATTATACCTCATATAATTTATATGGCAAATAAAGAAATACGATTGGTCTAGAGAAGTCACTTGGAAGGGAGACAAAACGTCGTGTCTCACGGTTCGACGTCGTGTCTCCCCCCACTCGGAACCCCAATTCTACATTGAGTAAGAGTTTTAATATAAAATGTTAATGTTAATAAGAAATTGTTCTTTGTATTTCTCAATGTTATGTTGACTAGGTAATATTTTGTCTAGTGCTTGTCTCACTGTGTCTGTCTGTTTGTCTGATAGTCCTGTATCACACTTTTAAAAGTATCAAAGCTACTGAAGGCTACATTTGTTTTCTTGACAGAAGTATTTCGTAAGGTAACACTTTGTTCAGCGTCTGTCTCACTGTGTGTGTCTGCCAGTCTGTCTGTCTGTCTGTCTGATAGGAATCACACTTACGTATCATAGCTATTGAAAGTTACATGTGATTTCTTGATAGAAGTACTTCGTTACCAATTGCAAGAGAAACATGAAGATATCACGTCCACTGCTGATTGATAACACTTTTTCCGAAGTCTGTCTGTATGGTTGTCTGTTTGGTATCAAAGTATTATTAGCTAGCTGCTGCAGGCTACATGAAAACATGTTTTCAAGAATGACCTTATTATTTCTTCAGCTTTCGGTATAATAAACAATTTATTGCCCAGTTGGGAGGGAGACATGAAGGTTTGCTCAACTCAGAAAAATCATGTCGCCCGAGGGCGATGTATTTGTCTGCGCCGTGGCGAGTACATTGTCATTAAATGAATTTATCTGCGCTATGGCCAGTGCATAGTCATTGAATGTATTTATATGCGCCACGGCAAGGACACGGTCATTTAATATATATCTTTCTGCGTCATGACGGGTACATAGTCATTCGATGTATTTTAATGCGCCATGGTCAGCACATGGACATCTAATATATTTGTCTGCGCCATGGCGAGTACATGGTCATTCGATGTATTTTAAAATGCGCCATAGCCAATAGATGGACATGTTATGTATTTGTCTGCGCCATGGCGAGTACAAAGTTATCTAATGTAATTATCTGCGCCGTGGAGAGTACACGGTCATTTAATGTATTCATTTGCACCATGGCGAGTAACATAGTCATTGAATGTATCTATCAGCGCCATGGCAATACATAAGCATTGAATGTTATTATTTGGGCCATGACCAGTACGTGGTTATTTAATGTATATTTATGCGTCTTGCAAGTACATAGTCATTTTATGTATTTATCTGCGCCATGTCGAGTACATAGTCATTTAATGTATTTAACTGCGCCATGGCGAGTAACATAGTCATTGAATGTATTTATCTGCGCCGTGGCGAGTGACATAGTCATTGAATGTATTTATCTGCGCCATGGCGAGCAACAAAGGCATTGAATGTATTTATCTGCGCCGTGGCGAGTGACATAGTCATTTAAGGTATTTATATTCGCGCCATGGCGAGTTACTTAGTCATTTAATATATTTATCTGCGTCATGACAAGAAACATAATCAATTAATGTGTTTATCTGCGCCAAGGCGAGTACATAGTCATTTAATGTATTTCTCTGCGCCGTGGCGAGTAAACGGTCATTTACTGTATTCATTTGCGCCATGTCGAGTAACATAGTCATTGAATGTATTTATCTGCGCTATGGCGAGTGCATAGTCATTGAGTGTATTTATATGCGCCACGGCAAGTACACGGTCATTTAATATATATTTTTCACGGCTACTGCTGATTGATAACAATTTTTCCGAAGTCTGTCTGTATATCTGTCTGGTGTCAAAGTATTATTAGCTAGCTATTGCAGGCTACATGAAAACATGTTTTAATAATGACCTTCTTCAGCTTTCGGTAAAATAAACAATTTATTGCCCAGTTGGGAGGGAGACATGAAGATTTGTTCGACCCAGAAAAATCATGTCTCCCTCGGGATTCGCCCTCGGGCGACATGATTTTTCTTGGTTGAACAAATCTTCATGTCTCCTTCCCAATTGGGCAGTAAATGTATAGTATTACCTTACCCTAGGTATTTAACATTATTAACTTGATATTTAACATTATTAACTTGACATGACTAGAGGAGAACTTTGAATGTATTCATTTATTAGGCGAGTGCATAGTCATTTAATGTATCTATCAACGCCATATCGAGTGCATAGTCATTGAATGCATTCATCTGCTCCATGGAGAGTGCATAGTCATTGAATGTAAAAATATGTGTCGCGGCAAGTACACGGTCATTTAATGTATTTATCTACGCCATGGCGAGTACATAGTCATTTAATGCATCTATCAGCGCCATCTCGAGTGCATATTTAATTAATGTATTTATCTGCGCAATGGCGAACTATGGTCAGTTAATGTATTTATCTGCGATTACATAGTTATTCGATGTATTTTTATGCACCATGTCCAGTATATGGACATGTAATGTATTTGTCTGCGCCGTGGCGAGTACATGGTCAGTAAATGTATTTATCTGCGATTACATCTGTCTGAACGTTCACTCTGTATGTCTTTTGTGAATTTTGTACTTCTTGTATGCATATAAACCATATGGTTCTTTGCAAATAAACTATACTATACTATACATAGTTACTCGATGTATTTTTATGCACCATGTCCAGTATATGGACATGTAATGTATTTGTCTGCGACGTGGCGAGTACATGGTCAGTAAATGTATTTATCTGTGATTACATAGTTACTCGATGTATTTTTATGCACCATGTCCAGTATATGGACATGTAATGTATTAGTCTGCGCCGTAGCGAGTACATGGTCAGTAAATAACAAAATGTATTTATCTGCGCCATGGCGAGTACATAGTCATTGAATGTATTTTTCTGCGCAATGGCCAGTACATAGTCATTGAATGGATTTATCTGCGCCATGACGAGCACACGGTCATTTAATGTATTTATCCGCGACCTAGCGTGTACATATTCATTCGATGTATTTTTATGCGCCATGGCCAGTACATGGATATCTAATGTATTTGTCTGTGCCTTGCGAGTACATAGTCATTAAATGTATCTCTCTGTGCCATGACGAGTACATGGTCATTAAATGTATTTATCTGCGCCATGACCAGTATATGGTTATTTAATGCATTTATCTGCGCCATGGCGAGTACATAGTCATTTACAGTTAAACACGTTTTATATACTACCAGAAAGCTTAAGAAACATTGACCGTGCTTCGTGTTGATATATTATCTACATCTATTCCAGGTTGTCCAGGAAGGAAAATTCGTGGTCAGTTTAGGTTTAGCCGAATTTTTAATATAATAGTCAAATCTGTATATCGAGGTTACCTAAGGGAAATCTTAAAACTGACCTTTATATAGAGGTGACTTTTATATATAGGTGACCTTTTCATAGAGATGATCTTGATACAGAAATTACCTTTATACAGAGGTGACCTTTATATAGAGGTGACCTTCATATAGAAGTTAACTTTATACTGAGGTGACCTTTATATAGAGGTGATCTTTAGATGGAGAGGTTTTACAGAGGTGACCTGTAATTAGAGGTGACCTTTCTACTGTTTCTAATATGGTGAGCTAGTTGAAGTCTTGTCAAGAAACGGTTATATCTGTATCAATACGAGATTATAAATCGTTTTTCATTTTTCTCCCTATCTGAGCTCAAGAAGAAAGGGATCCTATATTTACTAATAACATTAATACAAACATTATAGTGAATTGGATAGATAGATAGATAGTCAATGTACTAGTGGTGCTTGGGTTCGAAGTGGACCTTTAGCTGCATGTATCACTACAATTTCTTTTCTATGTTCTCTTTGTATCAATCATAACAACATTCAAGTTATGATTTACATTTTATTCACGAAGACATGAAAAAGAAATATTACAAAGGTACATGTAACCCCGAACACGCATTTAGCCATCATTTATTTAACAATGTCCATCACATCTGTATGAGTCATGTCGGACTTGCCACTGTCGATTCTTGACAGCCTTCAATGTCAGTGTGGGGTAAGCTTGGTGTAGTGGTTAAGCTCTTGGCTTGCAGCGCCGACGATCCGGGTTTGATTCCCGGATTGCGCCACTATGTTTGAAAGGTTGGTAACCTACTGCTACCATAGCGCGATGTAACTGAAATATTGTTGAGAGCGACGTGAAAAAAACCCCACTCAACCAACCAACCAATCAATGTCTGTAACATCAGATCCGCACGAGTACTCGTAAACAAATTCATTTTCCCAGTCATCGGATACGTCCTCTGTAGGCAAATGGTTGTCAAAATCCGATAAGCATTTAGTGTCGATGTCTGCATGACCTCAACTCAACGTAAACGATCATGTGATTGACCTTGTAATAATATTTTATAATATTTCATTGTACATAACTGATCTATGAGCTGTAATGCTTTTGATTTATAAACTATACTTTAATATACTTTCAAAGACAAATAATGAAAAAGAATTGGTCCGTGTAATATACCTGTCAATTTTAGTTTGTAATCTACGTTATTAACACTGTCGATCAAAGAATCTTCATTTGCTGTATTTTTCATAGGTAAAATTACATGATCTTGAGAGTCTCCATAATACTAAAGTATTAAATGTATTAATTCTAGAAGAAATCAGGAAAACTTACATCATTTCTAGTAATATAACTCAATTCTGAGCCCCATAAAATAGTCGTTTCATTTCTTGAGGGTGACAACACTACCGCTGTGAATAGAATGAGCTTATTATATGTGATAATATTTGAATGAAAGATCGATTTGTAAAGTTATAGAATAATCAAAATTTCACACATTTATTTACACGACAGTGATACGACAGTCATTAAAATGGCCATAACTTAGATTACAGGTACAAATCTGTAAATATTTTGCCATCATAGTAATTGAACTTGAGATAAACTGTCACATTTTTTTAACGGTTATTCTATAATGTTCGCAGATTGCAGCAAATTGACATCTTAAAACGCTTTTGTATTTATTTTCGTAAGTCTGTGTGTAGCTTATTGTGTAGGGCCCAGAAATTTCATACGGAAGATATACAATGTAAAATTGTAAATGCCACAACCTGATGGTTATCTTTCGATCAATAATAACATTAATGTACTTGAATTTCATAATCAGCTAAATGGACAACACCCTTCAAATGTACAGTATATTGAATTCATGGTGATGCATTTCGAAATGCGCTTATTGACTTCGTTTTTGGTTGAAGGGCAAAAGCTTCACGATTAAACTTATTTTTCGTTTATTTCATTTGTTAAGTTTTTTATTCTTTCTTTCTTTTCATTTTTGACTGTGATTTCTAACCCACTCTCTTATTTTTTTTTCACGACGACGCATCGCTTCTGTTCGTTAATTATGAAATAGGCATGTAGGCATGTAGGCATGCATTATGCTTTTGTTCTGCCCCCCCCCTTTTTTTTTTAAAGTACTTTCCCTCCTCTTTCGTTTTTTTTCCTAATCCCGGTACTCATGAATATCCTTTTTTGGGTTTCCCCTGTCATATATTTACAAAGTTTTTAATAAACATGCACTGTATAGTATTATATACAGTATCACCCTCATAAGTGGGGTAATTATCATTTATCATTCTTATGTCCAAATGGTTTAATCACCCGCCCATATGCCGAGTTGTAGCCTTTTTGTAATCTACGTTCTCGACCAATACCACTGAATGTACTCGAAATATCTCGAAAAAATCCTCCTAAAACATCTTTAATTTATAGAAAAATAGCGATTTTATGTTTTAAAGTGTCATTATTAAAATTTGAACGTATTCTGTTCCTTGGACACACATCGTATTCATCTAATATTTATTGTTTTCAATACATTTTCAATGTAGGACATTCCCAAAGCTGACTAAAATGATGCATTATTAAAATATATTTGCATTATATTTGCACCAGATACACTATATTTAAGCTATATTTTATTTAAACTATTTGATGCATGATCATTGCTTACTGTATTTTTTGCTCTGTAGTCAATGCGTTTGCCTTCAGACACCCACATATCATCCGGTCAAGATGGATCCAGTAACAAACTTGCACTAATTATTCAACCACGTTAGTCTTCATAAATTCATCGAACCCCGTTTTCATCTTTTCAAACTACATGCCATCGTGTGAACCCCCGTCTCATCTCTCCTTCTCTCGTTCTTCACGAGAGAAGGAGAGATGAGACGGGGGTTCACACGATGACTACATGCAAGTCTTGTATGACTTACATGTTTGACTTTGCTACTTTAGCGGGGTTACCTTTTTTTAATCATAGAGGCTTGTAACACTCCCATTCACATCAATACTATAAGACATAGTCATACCAGCAAGTTAATGGCAAGCATATATTTTGCTTAGTTCAGTATTGTCAACGGAGACCTTCAAAACTGGGAGTCAAGTCTGACCCAGCTTACCCTGATTAAATTTCGCCTACAAGTATTTCTATGGATTGATTGAATTTTGTTTTACGTCATTCCATGATTATTTCACGTATATGGTGATGGCATCTGCCTGATGCATTGCATACAAATTTAGACCCTTTCAACGGACTCAGCCGAAGCAGTGAGGGATCTTTTACGTGCCACGGCTACCGTGACATGGGATCTCAGTTTTTACTGTCTTATCCGAAAGACAGAACACCGGAGTGACCAGGGCGAGAGTCGAACCCGAGACCTCTCGGTCATGAGCCGAGCACCTGGTCCACTAAGCCACACCGGCTTATATTTTCACAGGTCTGCAAAATACGCAATTTTAACTGAAGTGAAGCAGGAGATAAAGCATTTTTACCACATTCACGCCCCTCTCTTACTACTGCTGCAAGGTTCCTCGTGAAGATAAGTCCACCAGGCTGAAGTCCCTTGTCACTGACTTTACACTTGTGAGCTAGTATCAAGTATAATTCATAACACCACACCTATAAATGTGACGGAAAACAATTTGTGGTTCATTGCTCTCAAAAAGGTGGGTCGGTTCCATATTTATGTTGGTATCAACAATATTTAGGTTATACTGCCGCATGAAAACGAGGTAACCAACCTCTTAAACATAGTGGCGCCATCTAGGAATCACACCTGGATCCCCTACACTGCCAGTCAAGTGCTTAACCACTATACCAAGGGATATTACACCTATATACATGTGCATGTATACACAACTGGGATAGACAAATGCAAATGCAAACTGCGTTATAATTATAACCCCTACAAATACTGAAAGGGGATTCATTACCACCCTAATTAGCATACAAACAACACATTATAAACTAAAGCCAGATTTATTGCCTCTAATAAAGGTATGCCTGACATATGTTGTGTCCAAATGAAAAGTCATACAAACTGAAGACCTAAAACTCATTATTACATTGTGTTTAAAAAAAAAAACATGTCCTTCTAGATAAAACTGGAATATCAAGTTAATACATTTCTACTTGGTTAGAAAACATTTACTTCATAAGTACCAACATGTGAAATGTTACATTATAAACATATTCTGATATATTTAAATACACTTAGTACTTATTATTGTCAGTCTGAAAAATGTTATACACAATTTTTACTTTCTGCGAAATTGTATATTAAAAATGCAAAAAACATCAAAAAGCAATATGACCTTTTTTTTCCCAACAATCATTACAATTATATATCATTTGTAAGTTTCTCAAATAACTCAGTTTGAAAGCGATTGGTAAGCCTTTAAGCATAAATTTTACAAGGATAGATTCGTTTCATGTCATGTAGTCTATAGCAATGTATCTGTTAAATAAAGAATAATATCTGCGAGTCCCACTCCAAGCTAGCGTTACGCTGGCTAGTTGACAAACATCGATTTTGTAAAGTCCGCATAATCATAAGCGTCTGGAAGTGTTCGGCCGCTTTTATCTGTGTAAGGTTTCATTCTCGTAATACAGTAGTCTGCTTGTTCCTTTGTCAGATTCTGGAAATGAAAATAAGTGCCTTAAAACTAAACACCTCGCATGTGAACTCCACACATGATGTATTTTTTGTGCTTTTATTTATACTAGCAGTATGTCATGATGGTGTGTGATGCCACAGAGGAGGACACTAAAAACACAGGAGATAAAATATCAATTTTTAGCAGGTGCCATTCTCTGGCAGATTTTCTTACTTTTCCTGAACAAGACCTCAGATGGATTTTAACTTCAACCCTTAGCCTAGAAGAGCAATGAAACAATTTTTTTGTTTACAACAATATGACAAAATTCACGAATCAATAATTAAGTACTTTCCACCTAACATGTAATAAGGTATATTAAAACAGAATGACTTACAGCATAAAGTTCATTGGCGGTGATATACGGTTTCTCTCCCGATGTAAGAGCTCTGAATGCTTGTTCAACATCGGAACTTGACTGAACATTCTCCGTTTCTCGACTGATCATGAATGCCATGTACTCCTGGAGCGACACCTGACCATCCCTGACAAAGAAGAATCATAAATTACATTCTATGTTAACAATATTATCTAATGGCCAGAAAATGCATATAGGTACTTCCATTTTTTAAAAGCATTACAAATTTTTGCTATGTAAAATAGCTTCTGGCTTCTCAAAGAAGAAAAAAGTTTTTTTTTTTTATTCTAATAACTTCATAGCAATACAAGCAAGTATAAAAGACCCTAACAAACCACAAACAATTACACTCTCTTACTGGGAGAACTGTGCATCCTATAACATGTACCAGTTGACAGCTTACCTATTTGGATCCACCATATCCAGAATGGCCTGGAACTCTGGATCCACTTGCCCTTCTTCTACCACTGGTAAATCATACCCCAAAGCTCGGAGACATGACTTAAACTCCTGGTGATCCAGCTTGCCAGATTTGTCTTTGTCAAAGTGTCTGGAAGTAAAAAGAGAGTAAGAGATTTTTACCAGCACTACTAAAACCCTTTGTATTAAAGACATTATGGTCACATTGTTGCTTATCTTGATGCCAAATAAAAGGTTTCCAATGGTGCATTACTCATAATTATCATGAAGTGCACATATAACGGTATTTTTGGCATGAAGAGCAGGGTCACAGCTAAAAGAAAAAAAATTTTTCATTGATGTCAGAAATGAAATCTCTATTTGTGTATCTTGTCTGTAGGTCAAATATGAAAAGGTCACTTCATTACTTAATGTGTTTGACATGGACAAGATGAAGAAGGAACAGTAATTTTAGGTCATAAGGTCACCAATTTTGCTCTGAACAGAAAAAGATACAAAGAATGTTATGGTATTTATAAATATCTTTTCTACAACATATTATGGAGATTGAAATTGCAATAATTATCAATACAGCATCAGTCAAGGTCATACAGTCTTGAATGACAGTTTAATAACTAGACTCCCCATCTGTCTTTGTAATACAATACTAAGAACAAGTTCAATTTACAGGAAGACAACAAAGAGAAAGTATGTTTGCAATAGTCTTAAATCTATCTTCATCATTTTATTTCATCCTATCTTTGCAATCTTCTCCCGTCCCTACCATATATATGCCCTATATCCTAAAATCCTATTATCTTCATCCTTTCCTTACCTGATTGGCGACCTACTTTATCAGTGTAATATCATTTTACCTAATCCTTACCGTAATTGTATATAAGCTACATAGGACTTACTTGAACATCATGCTGAACTCTCGTAGAGCGTCCTCGGAGACACCACTTCTGTTTCTAGCCTGGATCTGCTGATCCAGATTGTGCTGCATTCTCATTCCTAACTGATCCAGCTGGTCCCACTGCTGAGCAAGCCCCACTGTACTGTGCTCGGTGTATCTGTGTGAAAAGAGTAAAGTTATGTCAGGCATTTCAATACTTAATGTGGACCCTTCAAATTAGAAAAATTTGTCAATCCTGGTTACAATGGACCCATGGCTTTCGTGGAATATTTATTGAATTTCATGACGTCACAATACATTTTCAATGTTTGTCCGAGGTATGACAGAGGTGTAAACTATGGTGATGTCATCTTATTTAACCATTTTTCGAGCGTAAATTGAAGGGTCAATTTGGAAGTAATCAACTATATCAATTACCAGGGACATAAAATCCCCATATCTAGGCTTCGTGAAAACTCACAAGCCAGATGCCCTAGGCTACCAAATTTATTGCTTGGCTGGTAAAAGTTTTCTTGCAAAGTATACAATAGGCTAGTAAAATTTGTTGGCTTGTGGTTCAAAAAAGATACCTGAAGACTGCCATAGAGTATCTATTTTTCCTTTAAAACTTTAACAGATGTTTTATTCTATGAACATAGAATGCCAATTTTTGAAGCCCACAAGGGCGATCCTTCTAAAATACCTGTTATCAAGTATAAGCCTTTCTTCCATGGCCGCACCCAAATCTTCTATCTTCTTCAGGTGTCCCTTCTGGTTCCTTACTTCAGTGGCCTTTTGCTGAATAAAAAATGGAGAATTCATATAACATACACAGGCATTCAAAACCCTGCAACATCCAAGACAAGAGATAGATATCCAGACTTGCCAACCTTCATAATCTAAAAAATGGAAGGTTGTGCCAAACAAAGAGAGGCTGCAAAATTTTGGGTCACTTTTTGTTGAGAAACTGGCATGTGTATATATATATTGCTTTGTTTGAAACCACACTACGTGGTAAATGGGTCTTGAAAACGCTTGACAACAGGTAAATTCAATCTTTCATTGCAAAAATACAAATAATCAAGATCTAGGATAATATTAATATATGCATGGAAACAGAATTCTGATTTAAACAAAAACTGTAAGGAATATAACTAAAAACGTACAGGGATAAAAACGGAAAGATTATGATAAAAACGGGAGGGTTGGCAAGTCTGGATATCACTGAGTTTAATATTGCACAAGGCATACTCCAACATCCAAGATGCATTTTCAGACCTGCCAACTTTCAAAGCAGGGGCAGGGCGCAGGGGAGAGGCAATTCACCCCAGCATGATCCACCAAAGAATATCCTCTTTATAATGTGAATACAATAGGTAATAAAAGACAAGTAATTTCAAACTTGACACTGGCAGCCTGCCTGTCATGAATGATCAAGGACTGACAAGTAGCCTTGAAATTACATACAAACATTTGAGTGACAGACTGCATGTAAATAAAAGAACCACATTCAAATTCAAGATTTTCAGAAAAATCGTGTTTTGTCATGACAAATCATATATTATAGGTATAAAATATCAATAAAATCATAACAGATATGTCCAAATCATACAAGATGGCAGGTCTGCATTTAATAATTCGTTGCCATGATACTCAATACAGGGAAACAATGATGAAAATATCTTAGAAATCACTAATGATAGGTGATTTTTAATGGAAGTCAACAATGTAAAGATACCTTGGTGGCTTCCAGCTGATCCTCGAGTGTTCCTGAACCCTCCATCATGGCAGCCCTGAAAACGACATAAATTGTCATAACAATGTAAGAGAATGCAAGTAACTCCTTCAAACTGTACTTATTCATTATGATAATGGTATGTTATTTCAACTTTTAAATAAAACATTTCTAGAGCGTATATGATTTCAACCCTTCTTAATGATGTGTTGCTTAATAAATATTCACTTACACCTTGTCAGAATAACTAGTGCAAGATTGGAGATTTTTTTTTATCTTTTCTGAGCTCTATCACTAAGGGTAGACTAGGATTTCCATAAGTTGGGCCCAGTCTGGGACAGTCTCATATTTTGTGCTTCAGTCATTAGATCTATGCCAGATATAATTAAAGATCTGATTATATTCCAATATTCAACTTGTCCACTACGCTGAACTAGTGCAAACTCGTAACCAACTCGGCACTTCAGACTTGACGTTTAACCATCAAATGATAAGATATGACATATACTTAAAATGCACGTCCTTTTCCCTGCTATGTATACATGCTATGTACAAGGCTGAGAAAATTGTCATAAATCTTCTTCCCTTTTTGTAATTGTTCACATATTATAATATTACATTACTTTGAAGAGATCATACTTGGAGATATTTTCATTGAATATATTGCACTTTTAATTATCAATATGGTGTGTTATATATTGATTTACATGTAAAAGTCTTCAAGTTGGCTATTAATTACACTTAAAGTAAAATCTAAAACGTTTTCCTACTGTATATCTTAAGAAATGATACTACAAGTCCACACACCTGCACACACAAATAATACCTATGTCATAAAGAAAATATTAATAATAAATATCACTGATGGAGGGAACAAAACTAGTGGTAACAACAGCTCAATATAATGTACATCAAAAACAACAGAACAACAACAAAAAGAAAGTATGGCAGGTGGGAAATAAACACTGTAAGCAGATTCACTTGCTAGCATTTGCTCAATTCATTGACATTTCAAGGAGAGCTGCAAACTTGCAGTTTTGGAGAGATGGTATCTTTTTAAAATAGCTGTTGAAATATAAATAATGATTTAAAATGTCTGGTCAGAATAGGTAGCTAAAATTCCTAGTGCCATGCCAGCTTTAGAAAACTATATCAACATAACACCCTCACCACTGGATGGTCACTCAGTACAAGAGAGACCCATTTCAATATAATCAAAAGTATTTTTTTCAAATTTACATTAATATAAAGATGCAGGTTGAGTATATAATATTAATAGATCTTTTATTATTTGTTTAAAATTTTATAAATCTCCAGTAAAAAATGGATAAATCTAATCATCATTAGATCTTATTGCCAACACTGCCACTGGCATGTGACATCAAAGACAACATCCATATTACTACTTTCATGTGGCATTACTAGATAAGTGCCATAATGCTATTGGCATGTGACATCCAATGACAACATCCAAATTGCTATTCTCATGTGACACCTATAGATAACACCAACACTGGCATGTGACAACAGCTTTTCAGACATTATTGTCTTGGCTTGCTAGAATCCACTAGAAGCTGCTACAGTAGCAGTATCACATGACTAAATCAAACCTAAATGACGTTAGTAAAAGTAGACAGTCAGTAAAGATTAGAACTTGGGGGGTCTGTTTCAAATATCAGCACAAACACATGCTGAAAAGAATAGTATTAACCCGTCCAGGAGCCAGAGTCTGTTGAGGAAAGTTCAAAGGTCAAAGTTCACATTTAGCTCACAATTAGAGAGATAAGAAACCATATTCATAGAAAACAGACATATGAAGTTAAATATAAGAAAACACATATACAGTACAGTACAAAAACACGACTTTAGCAACACCAAAAAAATTAAGATGAAGTTAATGTACATTAAAGAGCCAAACATTTTTTTTAACAGAATAACCCATTTTTTTTCAAATATGAAGACATGAACAGTCAAAAATACAAGATATCTATCGTGACTGATAATCATCTGATATCAGGAATTCCTGTGTAGGATACCCACCTTGTCTCGGTCAGCCACCCATGGAAGGCATTGGCGGCCTGTGCAAATTGCTTTCTTAGTTGGTCATTTTCCTCCTGTCGTTTCTGCTCCCTATCAAGTTCAACATCTCTTTCCTGCAAGTAACAGATTAACAACAAGATGAAACATATGTCTCCAATAGTAGTGCAGTGTTCCAAGGAAAATATATTGACAGTATGACAAATAAATAGATGATCCCGGAGTGTTACAAAGCTTGACAGGCAACACAAAAATCCTGCGCCATTCTGCTACGTAAATAATATTCATAATTTCATATTTTTAAACAATTTTCCATCAACATTTGAGATAAATAATCATATGTAATACAATGTGTCAGATTTGACCTGAACCCACCTTGATGATTTTCTGTAGGTTTTTCCAAGTTTCCTCCAAGGCTTCCATGGTGAACCATGTATAGGGGTTGTTGCCCACGTTGAAGCTCTGTATCTGTTTGTCCAGTGCTGCTAGTTGGTTGAAGTCTGCCTGAGCTGCACTCAGAGACGCCTTAAACTGGTCATGATTCTCTCTCAAAAACTGTGAGACACAACATACAAATTAGTCACCTAACACTGATTTTTGATTATTTCTTGATTTTGATTATGTCTTCGTTTTTTATTATTTTCTTTTTAATTCTTCTCAGTACATGATTACAGTGTCTGATACATGCATCGAGCAGATACTTTTCTGATCTGAAACAAGCAGGAAAATGTAGGTCAGATGCATCTTAGGATGCCTGCACTTATGTCAGCATCCCAAAATAAACCTAACCTGCAAGTTTGAGTAATTAAAATGTGCTGCAGCAGTAATATTATGCGGCCAAATTTCACCTCCAGGGCCATACACATATAAAGACAACTCACTTTAAACAAAATATGTGCTTTTTTTAATCTGCAATCTTCATTTTTATTAAATTTTTTTTTTTCTAAATTTTCTCTCATACCTTATTTTGTCTTTCCGTATGCCAGTAAGATATTACTGAAGTAGTTATAAAAGGCATTTTTGCTGGTTTTTATAAGTAAATGTAAATCTTTAATTCACAAAATAAACATGACAAACAATGTAAATCACTGTACCTTGATCTCCTCTACTGAGTTACACCTCACAGGGTCTGTCAGATCTTCTTCTGCGTTCTCAAACCAGCTGTTAAATGCCGATGCCTTCTTTGCGAAAGTCAGGTACAGGTCTTCAATTCGTCTATACTGATCTTGAAGGCTTAGCAAGCGTTCTTTACGAGCACTGGAATCAGCCAGTAGTTTCTGCCATCTGAAAAGCATATATTTACAACTGTAGCTAACCACTATAACATTAAATCCAGGTCCTGACCTAAAACTTTTTTCATGCTCAACTCAAAGAACGATTTGTTTATATCAGCATGCAAAGCACATAACATTTATTCAACAGAATTAAAGGATGTAAATCTGAGATGCACTGGCTTCTCATTGTTGTTATTGTGCTCATGGAGTACACAGAAATTCAACACTTTACACTAAAGACCCACCTATCCATGACATCATTAAAACGTTTCTCTATGGCCGCTGTCTGTGCATGTTGTGCAGCAATTAGTTGATCTTTCAGGGCAGTAATGGTCTGAATCCCTTCCTTCTCAAAGGCATACAGACCAGCATCGAAAGTCTCCTACAAATAACAAATAATTGTTACAGGTATGAGATGAAGGCTAACATGCATATCTAAAGCATACAGGCATTGTGATCATGATGTTTTGTCAAAAGATTTTTCCTTCTTCATATTTAGTATGAAGATATAGTTTATCTGTAGAAAATGTCTACCCAAACATTCTTTTTAAGTATATTTTGTTCATTGACAATAGGTCTGAACATCTGAACACTCTACCCAATAAAATGAAATGAACACTATTTTAAAGGATCATTTAGACAGCTGTACATGTGTGAACAGTGAATGAATATACTACGGAACAGCACTATCACAATCGAAAACTGAGTCAGTCTGAAGATGTGACCTGTACAAAATATTATGATGGTTACACCTGAAACAAATTTCAATATGGAAATTATCAAATATCTGTTCTCTGGTATATTGGAGAAAGTGGTTAACAACTACGACTTGGAAATTGATGAAATTGACAGAGAATATCTGTCTCGTGTGACATGATACAGAGAAGTTCTCATTGAAAATGACTAGCCCAGGTAGATAAAGGAATCTGTTGACCACTACCTAAATTCTGATGACACTTACGATGTTGAATGTACCAAAACCCATAATACTCACTTGTTTAGTCAAGAGGGTTTGAACTGAAGAAAGATCGCGGCCGTAGTCGTCGGAGCGAACCTGGGTTTCTTTGTCTGCTATCCAGCTCTCTACCACATCAGTTTTCCAGAGGAATTGAAGGAAGGCAGAGTTGTCTATCAGACCGGCTTTACGACGGTCAGCAGCTGCATTCAAGGAATCCAACTTTTCTTGGAGGCCTGCAATTCTCTGACCAATACTGTCAGTATTGTGGTTACCCTACAAGTCCAAAAGCAAACAGTGCTTTACAGCCTGTAACAATGTACACTGAACAATATGTTTCAGAATGATAAAATTCATTAAAAAGTGCCATGTTCAAAGTTAATATATACAGCTGCTATAGGTAACATCTGCTAAAGAGAGGATGAGAATTTCCACATTTCATTTGTTCTTGACCTTTTACATTTCTGAAAATTACCTCAGAGATGAGTTTTTCTCCTTCGTTCTTGATTTCAGCACATCGTTCTTTATGAATGTGGAAGTCGGTCTCAAAGACTTCATGTTTCTTCAGAAGTCCCTGAACAGCAGCCATAGTATCCCCATAGTCTCCACCAGACAAGAGATGTTGCTTCTCCGTTATCCATGCTTCCTCTTCCTCCACGTTAGCACTAAACTGCTGGAAGGCATAAGATTCCTCCAACTTCTGGCCTCTGAAAGAAAAAAAAACAAAAGCACTTACTACAAGCACTTATTACCAGCACTAACTCTGAAACATCAGCTTTTCAGGAATTCATGCTAACAGGTTTTTTTTCCGTATTCATCAATCTGGTACAAAGTCTTCTACGATTTCAAAAAAGACACATAAAAATGCAATGGAATTGAAAAAGTTGCACAAACAATCTATAAAGTTCAGGCTCACGATTCTGGAAATTCAAATGAAACAAAGCAAGTATTTACATGTATTTTATTTAAACGACTGAAAATACAGGCAAATATGGCTATTAGCATTTCCCTGCAATTGTTTACCTATTGGCAGCCATTTGTTTCAGTTCGTCCCAGCTCTTAGCTAGTTGTTCTAGTCGGTACTTGATGTCAGTCGTATTGATATCAGAATCAGCAATTAACTTCTCTCCAGTTTCTTGTACTGCCTGGGAAAAACAATAAAAAAAAAATACATGCAGAAAGAAAGAATCAAGTCTGATTTTCTCATAACATGTACTTACGATACATTCTATTGAAAAAAAAAATAGATTCACAAACAAAATATATTTCTTTATCTATGGAATGAATCTCCGTTATAACATAATTTCTATAGTGGATCATCATGATACAAATTTATATTTTTTTATTCTTGTTTTAAATCACACCAAAATTATTGCACTGGTATGGTTAAGGCATTTTCCCGATACTTCGCACAGAAATTTCGACTAGTACAACAGACCCACCTGAGGTCATGAGGGATCTTTAATATGTTATATCTACTGTGACATGAGACCTCCATTTTCACTGTCAATTAAAAAAACCAGGACAATGAAAAGTCACAGGCTGGATTCGAACCGTGGCCCTCTCAGACACGAGTCAAGCATCTAACTGACTGAGATTTACCTGCTCACATAACGTATAATTCTATTGATTGCACCATGTTTTCAACACAAATAGCTCTACTAATCATATCTACGCAATTCACAGTATACAAAACTTACTTGGGAAGTATATCGTGAACAGTACCTTTATGGCTGGTGTGTTTTGTACAGTACCTGTATGACATGTTTATATTGTATATTACCTGTTAGGTAATATATTTTCTACAGTACCTGTAAGATAGGGTATGTTTTGTACATTACCTGTAGAATACATATATTATGTACATTACCTGTATTACAAGTGTATTTTGTATATTACCTGTATTACAGGTACATTTAGTATATTACCTGTATTGCAGATATATTTTGTACATTATCTGCATTACAGATATATTTTGTACATTAAAGGAATATTTTGTATATTACTTGTATTACAGGTATATTTTGTATATTACCTGTATTACAGGTATATTTAGTATATTACCTGTATTACAGGTATATTTTGTACATTATCTGTATTACAGATATATTTTGTACATTACAGGAATATTTTGTATATAACCTGTATTACAGGTATATTTTGTATATTACTTGTATTACAGGTATATTTAGTATATTACCTGTATTACAGGTATATTTTGTACATTATCTGTATTACAGATATATTTTGTACATTACAGGAATATTTTGTATATTACTTGTATTACAGGTATATTTTGTATATTACCTGTATTACAGGTAAATTTTGTATATTACCTGTATTACAGGTATATTTTGTACATTATCTGTATTACAGATATATTTTGTACATTAAAGGAATATTTTGTGTATTACTTGTATTACAGGTATATTTTGTATATTACCTATATTACAGGTACATTTAGTATATTACCTGTATTACAGGTATATTTTGTACATTATCTGTATTACAGATATATTTTGTACATTAAAGGAATATTTTGTATATTACTTGCATACAGGTATATTTTGTATATTACCTGTATTACAAGTATATTTTGTATATTACCTGTATTACTGGTATATTTTGTACATTAAAATAATATTTTGTATATTACCTGTATTACAGGTATATTTGGTACAGTACCTGTATATTCTGTACATTATCTGTATTACAGGTACATTTTGTACATTACAGGAATATTTTGTATATTACCTGTATTAAGGTATATTTTGTACAGTACCTGTATGGCAGGTTCATGAGTCTGTAACTCTGCTTCCAATCTTTTGTGTTTCTTTCTCAAATTCTGGACACTGGTCAATTCTCTGCCATAATCATCTGAACCCACCAACAATTTCTTCTCTCTACAAATCAGGAGTTATAAATAAAAATGAGATAAATAAATGCTCGAGTAGCTCAGTCGGTTAGACAGTCAAACACATGACAACTAGCTGATTCGGTACCATAGGTCATAGGTTTGAGTTCACATTGTGGGAATAAATATATGTGAAATATAGGGTGCCTTGTTAGCTGTAGTGTCTTTGTGCTTTATATGTTTGTCTTATTTGTCTGTATTTTCTACAGGTATTTCTGCGAAGATCCAAGGTCCATAATACTCCCAGGTGTTTTACCAATTCTATTTGTACTTTATATATATATATATATTATTATGATAAAACTGCATGTATGACACTGAGACATGTACAAATACAAGGTGTATACATACTGGAAGAAGAGGAGAAATAGGAAAAAGGGGTCAATTAAGTACAACATATTTAAATAACTTTGTTCTCTTTGTTGTATGTCTTGTTTCCATACTACATACTAACATGTTAGTTATAGTTACAATGTACGTTAAAAATATCAACCTAATGCTTTAACATTTCAAAGGTCTTTATAAGTTTCAAATGTGGATACTTTAAAATAAAAACAGCCTTACAGAAGTTAATCTTAAAGCAGGGAGACAACTCATACCATTAACAGTACAAAACAACAGCATAATCAATGTATACTGGCTCAATCCATCTTTCATGTGCAACTAATTCTTGAGGTTTTATTTACTTGTAATAACAAAGCACTTACTTGATCCATGCTTCCTCATCATCTATATCCCTCAGGAACTGGTGCATCGTGTTCGCTTCATTCAGTCGACTACGTCGTTTGATGGCCAACTCCTTGATTCTATAAACAGAATATCTTAATTCTTAGCCCGTGTTTCCCTTCAATACTTGTATGATGCCCACAGTTTTTTTTTATGCACATTACATTTTCATTTTTAATGTTAAGACAATGCAGAACTTATGATGTATGAAAAATCAAAGGACTCAAAAGTCCTGAGAGTCGGCTTTGCTGATTTTAAGTATGTAATCATTTTACCATTTTAGTGGCGGATTCAGGATTTCAGGAAAATGGGGGGGGGAGGGGAGGGGGGGCAAAAATTAGGTCTTTGTTGCAACTACATCGTCATTATACCTATGTACAAAATGCTAATAAAATTTGCTCTCTTCATACTATCTTACGGCAAAGAGTTTGCAATTGCTTGTATCCGAAATGAACGTGCAATCGACAACTTCATGGCAACAAGTTTTACTGCATTGTTGTCACGAGTCGAAGCTGAGCCAAGGAACGATATTCCTTCAAGTGGGACATTAAATAACCATCTTATTCACGATTCTCATAATGTTTTAACATCATTTATATTTAGAAACATACCACATTTACCTAAATATTTATATTGCATTTTCATTATCAGAGGAAATGTGGGAATATCAATCTTTAAATTTGTCATATATGTGAAAAAGAACTTAAGTTCCAGAACATGTTGGGGAAAACTTTAATTGAAATATCTCGATAAACACAAGCGATACAAGATCAAGACAAATGCTTTGTCCGGAGAATTACAATCGAGTACATCCGACGGTGTCAGTGCTAAACACATCGTAAAGTAGTCACAACTACATATTATTACGCGAAATTTGAAAACATTATTACAACTCCTTTTTCGGGTTATTGAAACTAGTTTATGTTTAGCTTAAATTAACTGAGCTAAAGGTACATTGTGCTGATCAAGAATTTTTAAGACAACATCAGTAATTTTTCGGCACTTTATTTTTCAGCGGCGTAGTAAGCTCTATATCGGTAGTGAAAGTTATAACCCCTGAAAAGAAAGTGATTGCAATGATTACGGCTTCACCGAAGCCGACTCAAAAACTGGTTTGAAGACCAGTTTGTTTTGGTTTGATGCTGGGACCAGGTTTCCATATATATATATGAAAATCTTACATTAATAGTCAAGTCTTTCCTTAACCGGCAATATTTCTGTTCAGCTTTTTCCGTTAAGATATTTGTATCATTTTAAGTGGGAATGAAGCATTTTGATTATCGAAAGCAATAACCCCATTATACAAGTGCTGCCACCTACTTGTCATATCTCTCATTAATAGTCCTCTTCCTGCATTCAATGCTCTCGGCATCCCAGATCTGGGCATCAACAAATTGATCAGCTTGAGTATTAAGATCCTTTATACGGTCCTGAAAAAACAAAACAGAGAGTACAATGACTACCCTGGGTGGAAGTCAACGAAACACAGAGTACAATGACTACGTTGAGTAGAAGTTGCAATGATTTTGCCCCTTCCATGTTTTGATGACAGAGGCACAGACCATGGTAATTCCTACCATATACTTATAATCATTGAGAGCAGGGTCATAAACCTATCTCAAAAGATTAATTCAATTTTACAATAAGATTATAAACAATCAGCAATCAATCAAGATGTCGGGAAAATCTGCCATTGCTGTATGATCAAATTATCTTACCTGATGTGCTGCAATGTCAGCTTCCAGGAGTTGATGCTTCTTCAGGAGATTTTGTACTGAAGCCAAGTCTTTGCCATACTCTTCCGATGCCAACATCTGCTCTACCTGAACAGCAGTATAATATTGTTACGATAGTGTTTTGTCAAACATTCTTATTTCATTCAACATTCTTTTAATGTATCCAGTTAAATTCATACAGGATAATAAGAGAGTAAAGGAGAAATGTTTAGTAGCACAACTTGTTATATACATGAATGGCGAAAAACAAAATTATACCATTCATTAAAATTTACTTTTTTATCAAAAATGAACATCCTTTTACTAGATAATGAATGAAAAGATCATAATTTCTTCTTCATCAGACTACCAAGTACTGATTCTCTCTACTGATGAATGATACTGAATATACAATACAAGGGGTGAATTATATCTGATAAATTCAAAACAACATATACATACATAAGACCATGTATGTTCTTCTTAACAAGTTCACACATCTTACTGATGTTAATCGTTGATAATTGACACATTACAAGGTACACATGTAAATATTTCACTCTTCAAAATCGTAAACATTTGAGGAGACGGATTTAAAGCAAACCATGGAAGAAACTGGTGTCAAGAGACTATGGCTCTAACAACAATGTTCCACAGTGGACATTCCCGGTCCCCTGAAATTCAGAGGCGAGACCAGGCGTCCGGGAGGAGTAAGCATCTCCTGAATGACTAGCCACATCGGCCACGAATGCCCGTACATTCAGAAGACATAAATGCAAGTCAGCACTGTATATATAACTGTGAACCAACACAATATATACAGTATCATAAAATAATGCATACATTCAGATATATACAGTAAACATGTCTCAATCAAAATACATGAAAATCTAAAATGTGAGGTAACCATGTTAACCACAAGAGGAGAGGGGGTGGGGCCTTACCTCTCCCAACCAAAACTCCATATCCTTCACTCCAGCATTGTAGGCTTGCTGACGATTAGCCTCCTTCAGTTTATCAGATTTCTCTGCCGACTTGGCGACCAGAGTTTCCCACTGTGACGCCAGACTTTCAAGGCGAGCTTGAACTGCATCCTCTGACCCAGCACATTGGTTCTGGTCAATCAGTGCTGTAAATAGAGTTTCATTTATAAATGTTAGACGCATTTTACGATTCAAAGTATGTATGTTTTTCTTATGAGGGAAATATATCCCAGGTAACCATAAGGTATCATTCATTATCATCGACTATCACTCACAATATATATATATTCAAAATATTATAAGTGACCAGAAACACTCACATTCTACAAATTTCTGGCCATCTAGCCTTATTCAAGTGGTTTAATAACAGGGTCAGAGACCTTCCTCTAAAGATTAACTCAATCTGCAAATGCATAATATTAGAAAAAGAAACTCTGTTTTATTAATGCTCAATATTCCTTCCAGCTAACATGAATTGCACTTACATAATTTTCGTTTACCATTAAACCACTGGAAAAAGGCCAGGTGGCCGAATATTTGTGGAATGCGAGTTTCTGTTTTTTCATATCAAGGATTTCTCTTTTTGAAGGACTTTAATCTACTTTTTATATTATCATATTACAGTCAAATTTTGATAACTTTAATGTTTAAAACTTACCTACCCCTGGAAGCTCAAAGGTATCATGTAGTCCAGACAACCTTTCAATTTATTTTATGAACAACATGGAAACCTTGAAAACTCAAACCTATCCTAACTCCAGCGATTCTCAAGGTCACTTTAACTTCCATTTATTGAAGATTGACTGTACACTTTTTTCATTAAACTAAAGCATATAAACAAGGTGAAGAAAAGTTTGTAATATTTTCTACATCCTTCAGATAACTGTTCAGTGAAGACAGGGATGACATGATTCTATAGGGACAATACTGGGGACCTACCTTGGCCTGTTCCAAGCAATGCCTGCAAACGATCAGCATTGGCAGCAAGCTCTGCTTCAAAAGCCTGATGTTTCTGATGCTTACTCTGAAAGCAAAATCATTCTATTCAATTACTTCTTGATTCTACGTAAAAATATTTTCTTTACAATGTAGATTCTTTCACATTGTAGATAATACTGAAACTAATCTTCTTTTTTCTAAAAACATAAACATCTAATATGCAATGCCTTAATCATTCCAATGATAATTAAATGCAAGTGTATTATATGATGAAATCTATTAATATCAATTGACCCATCACTTTCGTGGAATATTTATTGAATTTCGTGACGTCACAATACCATTTCAATGTTTGCCCGAGGTATGACCAAGGTGAAAAGTATTGTGACATTTGATTTAACAATTTTTTACTGGAAGGGTCAATTAACCTAAGGCTAAATCAAACGCTTTTTGTCTGTATCTGAGCTAATACAGAGTTGTCAACAGTGCTGCCATCTGTACATCGGTTTGAGCTATAACGCATCCCACGATTATCTTCATATTGGTAGGATCTGTGTAGTGAGTTATAATGCACATCATGATTACCTGAATATTGGTGGGATCTTTGTAGGATTCATCGCTGGCTATCTGTAGCTTCTCTTGCAGCCAATTCTCCATCTCGTCAGCATCTCTGGAGAACTGCTGCAGGGTCTGTGCTTCACCCAGCTTGGACCTATTGTCAATCAAGGCATCCTTCAAGTTGGCCCAGCGGTCCAGAACCTGATCTCGTTTATCAGCTATAGCATAGCTATCATAGTGTTCACCTCCGATGAGTTGATCAGCGAATAACTGCAGAGCTTGAATTTTCTCTTGCTTTAAAACAAATCAGTTTACGTTAAATGATATAATGGCAGCTTTACTCAAGTTTTGTTGCAAAATACATGAAAATTTAAGAGTTCATTTGTCCTGGATAAAAGACAAACATTTTACAAAAAAGAAATCATAGTGCTGCATGAAATACTATTTACCCTGGGACAGATGTAAGATATGGAGGATTTGGACAATGTACAACATAGTCTTACTATAGACTGACCTGACTACTGATTGCTCGGTCAAAGTCCTCGTGTTTCTTGATGAGGGTCTCCACATTGTCACCATCTACGGCATCACCAGACAGGAAAGCTTCCCGAGACTGCATCCACGATTCGGCCTGTTCACAGTCGCGGTAGAACAACTGCAATTCCAGACATTGGTCCAACTTCATACGCCGAGCAATCCAAGCTCTGAAAGACAATTAAGGCTTGTCAAAAAACATGGTCAATGAAAAGATAAGAAAAACCACTTATTAGTATAATTTTGAACTTACTTAACTTCTGTATAATAATACATTAATTTCAATAAATATTGTTTCGTGTCCTAAAATTCAATTATTTAAAGACAACACATATGTTCCTTATCCCTTTTCTTTTATTAGATTATCTCCGTACGTCGTTCTTGCAAAAGTTAGTGTTCCAGCTTAGATCAGGTTAAACAATAAATTAATTTTCGGAATATACAGCATAACTGACGAGGCAATACATGGTCGTGTTTTATTAACCATCTTACATATACAAATTTATTACAACTACAATTATAAGTGTCAATACTTACTGCTCTAGTTCTTCCCGAGCCTTGGCTAATTCTGAAAGCTTCTTGTTTACATCCTCACTTGCATAATGTTCGTTCTGAAGAAGTTGTTGACCAAACACCTCGAAGGCTTGGAAAGTGCCAGAGCGTGCATCAATCTCTGTACGGTGCTCCTGAAAATAGAGTCAAGTCGTAAGTTTTCCTAGAAATACAACAGTGGCATTAGGTAAACACTGAAACCTGAAGAATTCAAGTGACCATAATGTATTTAACACTGAAACACTCTGTATAAAGTGCTAATGTTGTCCTTTGTAAACATTATAGAGTACATGTAGTAATAATTATTGAAAATATTCTTCATACTGTGAAACAAATAGATTATTAAATCTTTAGTATATGGAAATCTACATCTTGTGCATATAAGATACAAATACTATTTGAGACCAAAATATGTAGGTTCATCTTGGTACACGTGTTAATGACAACCACTGTAACAAATATAATACCACAAAAGACATATACATGTTAGAACCTGAAAAAGAGAACTACCGATGCACACACAATTTCTTAGGATGCAAAAATATAAATGGACAAATGGATGCTTTAAGAACCAGATGGTCAAGCTATTTACACATCAAACTGTACACACACTGGGACATACTTGCATACAAAATTGAAAATCTGATCAGAATTTTAACCCAGAGCATCCACACACAATTATTTACATACAGACAGTTAAGAACCTGAAAATGGAACTAATTCACTACAGCTGCAATCTGAATGCCATCACACAAATATGAAAATACACTTAATTGTGAAATATCCAGATGCAGAGACATACTGGCATACAATACCACAGAATGTTAGATCTAGCTAGAGTACACTGAATAAAAAGACATACTGACATACAAAACCACAGAATGTTAAATCTAGCTAGAGTACATTTAATAAATATGCTACTCCCTATGTACAAATCCATTCACTGAATGACATTGATCTAATTCAACTGAAAGTGTATGCTAAACTGTAAATAAGCATTAACCTGAGCCACAATAACCTTGACTAAATGGACATGACCTTGACCCAAGCTTATGAAAAATATCTGTACAGAGTATGTGCCTTTATTCTCTTGAAACATGTCTTGGACAATTTTTATTATCTAAATGCCAAAGCATAACTTTTATTTTAAAACACCCTTTAAATACTTTCTATTATCTATGACCTATCAAACAATGATTTAATTGTGAGTCACAATGATACAACATGGTGACAATTCCTCATTTAGATATACAATTAAGTTCATATACACATACAGGCACACTGAAATACAAATCAAAACCTGGAAAGAAGAACTATAGATGCAAACAACTCAGCAACACACACATTGGTATAATGGCATACAGATGCTGTTAGACCTGAAACTATAATAAACAAAGTTAATTCATGATGCTAATCCAGATGCAGACAAAGGTGAAGGTCACCTCTTCCTCTTCTTCTTCCTCGCCTGGTAACTGTGTGATGCCATAATGGTTGACAATCTCTGAGCTAAACATCTGTAATGGAGTAGTCTCTTGTAAGGCGTTGTATTCGCCTGTCGCCGTCTGCAATGTCAGAAGCCAGCCTTGCAATTTGGGTTGCCTAACTGAAGTTGAGTAGTTCTTGATACCTTATGGAAAGGGGCTAGCCTAGCCAATGCAGTGCATTTAACATGCTATATCCGATCCCAGTGGGACCTCTGTATATAGTATATAAACTATTACTTTTGGATCCAGAACCAATGAGAACATGGCAGGGTTCCAACCCACCACCTAATGGCCATATCATGTTAAAAATAGCCCTGAGGCTAAACGGTGATATGAATTATATTTCTTTCCTATGTGGACTTCTCTTTGACTCAATTAATCATCGATTTTTTTCAGCTAAAAATTTTATTCTTCTATATTTTGAATCCTTACGATTATTTCCTAAATATAAATTTATTTATCTAAAGAATAATTTTCTAGCAAGAATAAATCAATTTTGAATACTTAGTTAAGTTCATGGGAAATATAGCGGATGTTTATTTATTCATATTTATAGATGTATGAAATTGCCACCCCATCTTTACATCCACTCATTATATTTTCTGTTTCAGGTTTCTTTTTTATATTGAATTCAAAAATGTTTATTCAAAAGATTTTTTTATCAAATATTTTGCTAGCAGCAGCACTTATTGGTACAATAAACGTATAGATTGCGATGACATCAAAAGAGATTTTTGCCGAGCCTGAAGCAAACACATGGACTAACAAGGACGTCACATAGATCCACATGTTACAATATCGATTTAGGGACCATGAGTTACAAGGCTTACTGACTGACATTGTCAATGTCTAAATCACTTCAATCAACACTGCTAATGAGCTAATGCTAGTCTAGCAACCAAGTTACTGCTACTCTAGCACTCTTGCTGCTATTAAGCTCATACTATAACTAACCTGCTAGAGCTAATGCTAGTCTAACAATCACTCTGCTGGAGAGCTAATGCTAGTCTAGCAAACATACAGCTGATAAGTTAAGTCTCATAACGTCCACACTGTTAAAAAGCAAATGCTAGGGTAGAATCTATAATGCTAGCCTAGCTGAATGTACATGCAATGTTTTATGAAGGAATTCTCTAAAGCTTTATTAAGAGTGTTTGATTAAAATGATAAGCCCATTTCTACATCTACATAGAACTACTGCAAAGCAGTCTCATAAAAAATCATAAGACACACTGCCCTGTTTTATACATCATTATGTATTCTTAATAAAATATACATATAATAATTCCAAAGAAAATTCCTCAAAAGACCTTAAGTTTTCAACACCTCTGCTTTGGAGTTTTCATTACCAAGCTGTCCATTTTAGTTTCTTTCAAAAATAAATAGTAATGTACTTTACAGGCAATAGTAAAATGTTTTCAGAGTAATGGATATTGCAAGAATCTTTAAAGTTAGCAAGATACATGTATATGATAACTTAATGAAAACAAATTTAGAAATTCAAATGAATCATTAATCAAATTCTTCTTTCATCATCTTCATTAAAATCTAAAACAAATTTATAAACTACCAGTATTTTCCAGACTGTCTCACTAGTAATAATGTTTATATCAGCATGATCAGTGAAAATTACAACAATGATAAAATATGATCGAGATATTTTGTTTGCCACATGACAATTGGAATACAAATTTTCAGTTTTGCTCTTGACCCCTTTATCATAATACTGGTAAGAGTTTTCTTTTCATGTAAAGTTTGTAAAAAATTATAAACCCAAACAATTTAAAATGACCTTAAATAATTGTCGCTATCCAGTTTCCTTCGCCAATTGATTCTAAAACTTCTCTCATTCTGTACTTGATGAGAAGATTGTCGGTTGAAGATGGCTGAGCAATCATATGTACAAAAAAAAATGATGGTGGTCAAGCAGATGAAATGAAGCTACAAAGCATCTTTGATGCAAGGCAGCAATAAGGAGAAATACTATCGAATTTGGGTACTATTGGAAAGGCTCTCTCCTAATTCTAGTGAATATTTTGTACCTATTGACTCTTTTGCAAAACTTTAATTTACAAATACTATGGTCACAAACAGCATTAATGAAGAGTTATACTAGAACACTGGTTATGATACTGGATAGGGAATGTCATGGTTAACTTTTCTATGTGTGGGCTACAGGAATCCATGCTACAATACTCATAGACATGTTTAATGAAACACATATCACAAAGAAAACATTCAAGAACATTTTACAGATAAAATTATAACATTTTCTTTCTTTTTTTTTTCATAATAGTAACATAGTCCAAATATCAATATATCAAATCCAAACAAAATTCATAATAAAACACTACAAAGTGTATAAGAAAATTACAACAGCTTGATATCTCATTATCTGAAATAGAAATCGTATGTTAGCTTGCCTTCACCACTGCTTCAACCTATTCTTAGTTTATGTATTTCTATTCAGAAGATTTTATTAAAAATTTTTTTTCATGATTTTCAGCACATAGACATTAACAATACCATTACTGAAGGCATTTTACAGATGTAGACAGGAAGCACATCGTGTTGGTACCATGACTTCCATTCTCCCCCTTTAAATGAAGAAATGAAGGGAGTAAAAGAAAGGAAAAATACATCTCGCTTTTTTATTCCCGTAAGGTCCTCACGTTATGCTCCGAGTTTGAGAGTACCATACATACAGAGAGTGCTTACCTGATGTCGCTCTAGGAGAGCCTCAGCTCCTGTCACATCCTTAGCCAGCTCGTCTGACGAGACCAGTGACATCATTGAGTTGATCCAAGATGTCAGATCTCTGTAAATAGTTAATAAAACAACATAAAGACAAGACGAAAACAAAGACATTCTGAACCAATTACCCTGAAGACAAGATGAAAACCAAGATATTCTGAACCAATTACACTGAAGACAAGAAGAAAACAAAGACATCCTGAACCAATTACACTGAAGACAAGAAGAAAACAAAGACATCCTGAACCAATTACACTGAAGACAAGAAGAAAACAAAGATATTCTGAACCAATTACACTGAAGACAAGAAGAAAACAAAGATATTCTGAACCAATTACACTGAAGACAAGATGAAAACAAAGATATTCTGAACCAATTACACTGAAGACAAGAAGAAAACAAAGATATTCTGAACCAATTACACTGAAGACAAGAAGAAAACAAAGATATTCTGAACCAATTACACTGAAGACAAGATGAAAACAAAGATATTCTGAACCAATTACACTGAAGACAAGAAGAAAACAAAGATATTCTGAACCAATTACAATAAAGACAAGAAGAAAACAAAGATATTCTGAACCAATTACACTGAAGACAAGAAGAAAACAAAGATATTCTGAACCAATTACAATGAAGACAAGAAGAAAACAAAGATATTCTGAACCAATTACACTGAAGACAAGATGAAAACAAAGATATTCTGAACCAATTACACTGAAGACAAGATGAAAACAAAGATATTCTGAACCAATTACACTGAAGACAAGAAGAAAACAAAGACATTCTGAACCAATTACACTGAAGACAAGAAGAAAACAAGATATTCTGAACCAATTACACTGAAGACAAGAAGAAAACAAAGATATTCTGAACCAATTACACTGAAGACAAGAAGAAAACAAAGATATTCTGAACCAATTACACTGAAGACAAGAAGAAAACAAAGATATTCTGAACCAATTACACTGAAGACAAGAAGAAAACAAAGATATTCTGAACCAATTACACTGAAGACAAGAAGAAAACAAAGATATTCTGAACCAATTACACTGAAGACAAGAAGAAAACAAAGATATTCTGAACCAATTACACTGAAGACAAGAAGAAAACAAAGATATTCTGAACCAATTACACTGAAGACAAGAAGAAAACAAAGATATTCTGAACCAATTACACTGAAGACAAGATGAAAACAAAGATATTCTGAACCAATTACACTGAAGACAAGGTGAAAACAAAGACATTCTGAACCAATTACACTGAAGACAAGAAGAAAACAAAGACATTCTGAACCAATTATCCTGAAGACAAGATGAAAACAAAGATATTCTGAACCAATTACACTGAAGACAAGATGAAAACAAAGATATTCTGAACCAATTACACTGAAGACAAGAAGAAAACAAAGATATTCTGAACCAATTACACTGAAGACAAGATGAAAACAAAGATATTCTGAACCAATTACACTGAAGACAAGACGAACACAAAGACATTCTGAACCAATTACACTGAAGACAAGAAGAAAACAAAGATATTCTTAACCAATTACACTGAAGACAAGACGAACACAAAGACATTCTGAACCAATTACACTGAAGACAAGAAGAAAACAAAGACATTCTGAACCAATTATCCTGAAGACAAGAAGAAAACAAAGATATTCTGAACCAATTACACTGAAGACAAGATGAAAACAAAGATATTCTGAACCAATTACACTGAAGACAAGATGAAAACAAAGACATTCTGAACCAATTACACTGAAGACAAGAAGAAAACAAAGATATTCTGAACCAATTACACTGAAGACAAGATGAAAACAAAGATATTCTTAACCAATTACACTGAAGACAAGAAGAAAACAAAGATATTCTGAACCAATTACACTGAAGACAAGAAGAAAACAAAGACATTCTGAACCAATTACACTGAAGACAAGATGAAAACAAAGATATTCTGAACCAATTACACTGAAGACAAGAAGAAAACAAAGACATTCTGAACCAATTACACTGAAGACAAGATGAAAACAAAGATATTCTGAACCAATTACACTGAAGACAAGAAGAAAACAAAGACATTCTGAACCAATTACACTGAAGACAAGATGAAAACAAAGATATTCTGAACCAATTACACTGAAGACAAGGTGAAAACAAAGACATTCTGAACCAATTACACTGAAGACAAGAAGAAAACAAAGATATTCTGAACCAATTACACTGAAGACAAGAAGAAAACAAAGACATTCTGAACCAATTACACTGAAGACAAGATGAAAACAAAGATATTCTGAACCAATTACACTGAAGACAAGGTGAAAACAAAGACATTCTGAACCAATTACACTGAAGACAAGAAGAAAACAAAGATATTCTGAACCAATTACACTGAAGACAAGAAGAAAACAAAGACATTCTGAACCAATTACACTGAAGACAAGAAGAAAACAAAGATATTCTGAACCAATTACACTGAAGACAAGATGAAAACAAAGATATTCTTAACCAATTACCCTGAAGACAAGATGAAAACAAAAATATTCTTAACCAACTAACCTGAAGACAAGACGAACACAAAAATATTCTTAACCAACTAACCTGAAGATAATTAATTATGCTTTCACTAACAAATCTCATTTTTTTAAACTGATTCTGTATTTCTCACATTTTGTCAAATCTTTGTTGGATTTGTACTTTTTTTCATGTTTTCAGATTCAGTTTTCAGTATTTCAATAAAACTGCAGTTTGAAACAGGATTTTTAAGACTATCATCATTTTGAAAAAGCAAAAGTAGAAACAAGAAATACTGAACAATGAAATTTAGGACATCATTATGCAGGGATTCATATGAAGGAAATCTTCTTTCATGGGTATGTCTATACAAGTGTGGTTACAAACATGGGTCAACAAGATTGTTATTAAAAGCAAGACCAGATCAAGGTCTGCTGTCGGCCATCTTTATACCTGTATGTTGCTCTTGTAGACTAATGACAAAAGTTTACCTGTAATCACTGAGGAACCTTTGAAGATCATAGCTGTCCAGAAGTTTGGCCTTCCTAGCATCAGCCTATCAAAAACAAACAGTAACATATGGTAGAGATCATTGCTTTTAACAAATTCAAAGCACCTACACAGCATTCAAATAAATGACTCAGAGATTAAAGATGTAAATCTTTATTTCTCTTTTCTTTTTTCTAATGATATCATTATGCCATGACTTATGCACTGAAACGATTTTGACTTTAAATTTAAGACTAAGAGCTATGGGTGTACAAAAACAAAGAAAAATTTAATGAAGTTATTACTCGATTACAATGGATAACAAACATTTTGTAATGAATAGTGTCTGGAATGTTACCTTTGCAGTGAGGTTGTTCCACTGTTCATTGATTTCTCGTTGATGTTCATACACTTGTTCTGCCTGATCCGGATGGGTCTGCATCAAACGTTTTGCCGACTCGTCCAAATCACGTACCTGTGTAGAAGATGTGAATAGTAGTACAGGAATTTATCCCCAAGAAATTCTAAGTAAGGAATGTGGGTAAACTATTGACTTTAGTCAGATACTGGAATCAACATACTTAATATATACCCCAAGACTAAGTAACTAATATACCAAAAGACTAAGTAACTGCTCTACCATACAGGTGGCACATACTCTTTTTAACAATGGCCAAGCTATGCATATACATTGCATAATTCATGATGTAAATACAGAATTTCTTGCATTGAAATATTTTTTCTTCCTTTAGGTGATTTACCCATTAATTTTACGGAACTATTTAACCAAGCAAGTTAAGTTTAGCTACATATATATGGTATTCAATAATTTAAGAGGAAATATCAAAAAGTCGAAATCGAATCTGTATGTCTACTCTATGTCATATATAGAGCTATTTATACACTATGAAGATTACAAAACTTACTGTTTTACATATATGTTATTAGTAGTTCTAATGTTTTGCTCTGGGTCTGATCCTGAAGGGACATGAATGTCTACTTCTTTATAAAGCATTGCTTACCTTTTCACCAAGGGCAGATAAATCTCTCTCTAGAGCATCATGTTTACGTTGAAGAGCCTGGACACTGGCTAAGTCATGTCCAAAGTTATCGCTGTTCAAGGCAGTATCTTTCTCCTCAATCCAATCCTTGGTTTCATCAACATCTCTGTAATGATAACAATATAATGTCAGCATCTCTGCATTCATATCACCATAATACCAGGATCTACATGTCATAAAGCTTGTTAGGTGAACAAATGAATGGGATTTTGTTGAAATGATAATATTCAGAAAACCATAATTACTTCATTCTTGATCAATCAATATTCCATGGGCAGTTCTTCACTTCTTGGGTAAAAGTTGAAAACGATTCATACACATATGTAATATGATATGACGAATATAGACAAAGGTCAACAACATAACACAGAGTACATGTACAATCTCATTTCGTTGTCGTGAACACATAGAACCATTTCACTTGGCTCTTAACCACATGAACTGAGTGATGTTTGCTACTTTGCCCGTCTTAAGTCAGTATCCTAACAGCAATACAATAAAATCTTTTTGTATTTTCGTTTTCTGTGTTCATTTGACTATTATCATAATTTATGTGCATGTCCTTGGTGATTTGTGTAACACAGCTTGGTCAGATGTCTTCTGTCTTCTTTCTTACAGATATTACTGCTTGTATTTGTAAGATTACCTGAAGCCACTGATGTTTGCTACATACCTGTGGAACCTCTGTACCTCATGAGCACTACCCAGACTCTCTGCTCTGGTGGCAGTTACTGCCTGCAGGTTTTCCCATCTATTGTTCAAAGTCTAAAAGTACAAGGTCATTATAAGGTATGGCAGGAAAATAAAGTACAACTACAATAACATTATAAAGTATGGCAGGAAAGTAAGGTACAAGGTCATTATAAAGTATGGCAGGAAAATTTTGATATAACATCATTACAATGGCATGAATCTTAATTTCTGGAAAATTTAATAAACAAAGTAGCAGAACTTGGGTTTTTTTACATGAATTATTTTAAGAAGTAAGTATATATCAAGAGAGATGACATGTAAATTCCCCCTTAACACTTCAGAAGGAGGAGATGACTGCCCATCTTTTTATTTTCAAATATTACATCTCTTTGACAACAACTTCTTATACAATTGATCAAGTAAAACAAGCAAATTAGGAGAATTGTGAACCCCCGCTTTCCAGGTTCTATCAGTAAGAGTGCAGTGTTCTGTGGCAAATTGTCATGGATGTGCATGTCTACATGTATCTGCAGTGGAACCTTGTAAAGTTTGATGATATTCTACAAGATTCTAACATGATTGTAAACCAAAGGTCACGGTCAAGGTCACCATAAAAAATTTTGGTACCAACAAAAAGGTATTGCAATTAAGGACACACATGCCAAATATGAAGGCCCTACGTCTTACGGTTAAAAAGTTAAGACTATAAAAAGCATAACTACAAAGAAGATTGTTGTCTTGGTCAGTATACAGAAAATCAGTAAAAGTAATGAACAAATCACAGTCCAAAGAAATATCAACATGTAATCTTTAATTAAAATATCATTAAGTCATGATACAGGTATGTATAACTTACTGCAATTTGTTCTCGGATTTTCTCCGCAGCTTCAGTGCGTCCCATGGCAGTTAGTTTGTCGGCTATGGAATTCAACTCTTGAAGACGAGCTTCATTGGCTTTCAAATCCTTATAAATGTAAAGAAATCAAAGTTAGAACTTTGTGAAATCAATATGAAAAGAATTAAAATTGTGGTCAATACTCTCAGAAAACAACTATCTAGCATTTACTAATGATGTTGAGGAAAACTTCAATTACCTGCATATAAATATCACATCTATGATTTTAAAATCAATAAAATAAATATTTGGTAGATTAAGAGAAAAGACAAAATCGTTTCTTTACTGAAGCAATACATGTCCCCTACTGGTTTCCATGAAATTTACTAAGCCCAAGGGCTGTAACTCTTTCAAAAACTCGTGAATCAGGACCAAACTCAAACTTGTTCTGTAACTCATTGATACAAATCTACATACCAAATTTCAAGTCAATCACTTCAATGGCTGCAAAAAAAAGTCTGGAAAACAAAAGCCTCTCGACCAGACTGATTAGCAGACTGACTGGAAACTTAAAACTCATTTCCGGCTTTGCTGGATGGGTAATACAGTAAAGATGATATAACGTTTTTGGATATATTACCTTCTGAAAGTCATCAAATTTCTTTTGCATCTCTTCAACCTGTTCCAGATCCTCTCCAACCTCCTCTGCCATCATGACATTCTCCTTCTCTGTAATCCAAGCTGCCAGCTCGGCTGCCTCTCTCACCAGCTGGAAGGCCTTGGTTGACTCCTGCAGCTTCTCGCGTCGCTGGTTTCCTAGGTCCAATAAGTTGGCATACCTACGATGACCAGACATTAAAGAGATAAAAATTTTTATCTGCTCCAAGTATAAATGGATTATATTTTTGTGTGTATGAATCATTCTGCAGTCAAATCCAATGTTTTTTGGGGTTTTTTTCAATTTTTTCGAAGGTGTCTGTACCTTTTCATTTGGGAATTTTTCGCCCCAAATGCTAAAAGATCAATGTTTGGGAAAAATTTAGACAAATTTTGGGAAACTGGGAAAAGTTAATGAAATTTTAATTGGGAAGGTCCTTATAATGGACCTTATTTGAAGATGACCAAGTTTCTGTGTCTCTGAAATAAGTTAAGTAAATAAGTGATCTCACAGTGGTAACAGCCCACCAATGACATCTTAATGACATGTGATTTATGATTTATGATGAATTTACAGTTTTCCACTCACATTATCTAACACCCCTGCATTCACTGTGAAGTCTGCACATCCACAACAATCTTTTTAATATTGTCACACAATACTGAATTTTTTTAATGTTTTGAATTGATAATGAGTTTTAATGAAATTAAACATCTGAAAAGATCATCATGTTGAATCAAAGAAAACAATATCAGAATAATATTTCATGATTCACAATGGCTACTTTAATTCATTTCGGAGTACATAATAACTACATTATTCAATGATTTACAAGGGGAATGAAAAAGATTGATTTCATGTGTTGCTTTAATTGAACTTTAAACAAATGCATGTAAATATGAAATGTGCCAAATAAATATGATACAAGTGAGTAAAGAGTGGAAGTCAAAGGTCAAACATACACATATATGGTAAGAAAAAAATATGCATAACGAGTGAACATAACCTATGATGTACACCATGCTGTAGTTTCTGAAAAGTTTCAGTGATCGAAAGACTTTACATTATCCTTCAGGAAAATAAATAGCAGTTTGGCAGAATAAAATTCAAAGATGCAAGAAAAATTTGAAAAATAAATTGTAAACAGATTAATAATTCTTCACAGGATTGAAGAAGTGTTGGCTGAGAACAGAGTATGGCATTGTCAATACTACTGCCATGGATCGCCAAGACAAAGTTGGTAATTTAAGATAGTAAAACATGGTGGTGTCACGTTGTTGAAGATATTTTTAGCGATATTTATCTCTTACCAGGCTTGTAATCCAGGAATTCTGACGTATCAATCATATATAATATATACATGTATAAATGCTTGATCAGGAGTGTTCATAAATATCATAGAGAGGGATTTATGGAATTTATGGAATTTATGCTAAACTCAAGTGCTAAATTGTTATTCTGGTAGGAAATTATGAAAAGCTAGAGTTGAAGTGACATCTACTGGAAATTTACATAAATATGCTCATAAACTTCATTCAGTGTATTCGGCGTTTTATACTGGAAGTAAAATTATGGTCGATAAAAATCACGCAAGACTTACATTTTGTCTATTCTATCTCTGGAAATGAGGTGGACAATAAATGATTACAAGCTATATATAACACAAACTTACCACAGTATTTAGGTGTGTATATATATACAATACAAACTTGTTACAAATATGTATTAAAACATGTAGATATAATGTATATGCATGCGGACGACATTTATAAGATGATCAATGCTATGGCCTCAAAACACATCTATATACAGATATACATTTATCCCACCTCTGATAAGAATGCAATAATTTCATTGGTCAAGTCGGACCAAACACTGTTTTGTATCACATCTTTAACCCACCTAATATAGAATTTATATCGGGTTTGTTTATGACCTCTATGACATCATGACATCTATAACAGCAATGCATCTCACAAGTATTAATAGATCATCGGTGGGAGAAATTCATTATGGAATCTTCTGCTGGAGTGAAATCGTGTGATATCAGGTTTACACACATGTATCAGGCTCGGCTTTTGAGTTAATACAAGTTTTTTCACCCAATATCACACCGTATCACTCCTGCGAATGACTCAATAACTACTAATATATATCTATATATAGCATAGAGCTGTGCCCATTACTAGCACTTTAGCAAGATTCCCAGTGAATGAGATCCCAACATCCTAATTATCTCATCATAATATACAAATAAGGTTTTTTTCAGGTTGATGGTTCCTGAAAACCTACATCTACATAAGTACAGTAAGCATAGTCTAAGAGGTGTGCTTAACTTTTTAGTTTTACCTCTTTATCATTTTTTGTCTATAAATAAATGTATGTAGATACATGTACAATTTACTACTCAAGAATTGAGATAATTTTTTTTTTAAATCTTTAAGTCTTTGTAGTTCTCTTGTTTTATGCAGTAATTACTATCCAGAAGTTTTTTCATTCTATTAAATCCCTACCCTTCGTTATTCTTATAGACTACAAAAACTCATTAAGTGTATAGTGACATAAATGTATAAACAGACCCTAGAAGAATACAATATTTGTATACATGTCCTATAAAACTCTCAGTGACCCATAAATACTGACTTAAACAAAGTGATTCTTTCTAACATATTTTGTAATATAAACCAGTTTCTACTGAGAGGACGAGATGTGTGTAACACAAGTACATGATATCTAGAAATTCACATACATCAAATAGGCTATACAACTTTCACGATTCAGCACTGACGTACTTGACACATAGTTCCGCACCCTATGTACAGTGACCTACTTACTGAGTCTCTATCTGGTTCTGACGCACAGATATCGTAAATTCATCCATCAAGTTACTGCGACTGGCAGACAAACTTGGGTCCAGTTTCTTGACATATGCAGCTGGAACAAAACCTTGCCTGTCATTCACCTCTACTTTCCACCAATCCTAAAAGAATCGAGTCCTTAATTATGTTTAACAGTTTTGTGAACTTTACAATGAACACAATACTGAAACAAAAGAATCACTGAAATTTAAAAATGCTCTCTAGTGAAGCAATACTAGTAAGCAATTCCACAGAGCAATGATCTTTGTTAAAAAGGTGATGTTTGCTTTGAAAATGATCTCCAGTCACTCAACAGACTTGAAGGAGGATCAGTGACAAGTACTTCAATGATACTTTAGGTACAGTTAGATTTGGTCTTGGAGTATGGGGTTTTTTTTCTAAAGGACCACTTGTTTCATTTTAAACCTGTCTGGAATAAAAAGATTCTGAATTTCATTAGATCAGTGTTTGACTACACATTATAATACATGCTCACCTTTAAGATTTTCATTGCAGCTGAAAATTTGCACTACTAGCATTTCCTAATACATGACTTGGACAAATAATAGAACAAAAAGCCTTTGAGATACTTGAACTGTCTTTTTTTAAAAGGTTTGATTTTATAATTATTGGATATTTTGATATAGAAATAAATGCACACACTGAAGAGAATGATCACTGAAATTTGGTTCATTGACAAACATTGAAATGATCCAGACTAATGACTTTGAATGAGTTATACCCCTCAGGATTTACCTTAAGCTTCTGATTAAAATCTTATTTTTCGTTTTTTTGTTTACACTGACTATTGCCGAAAGTAAGAAATCAATTAGGAATACTTCATCTATGTGTGCTTCTCCAGTGAATTTGAATGCTTATATTCATATATTTAGAATAATATTAGTAATATATGAAAATTTGTTTGCATTATCATTTACGATAAAACCAAAGTGATACCCCATAACACATTCAGATTGTTTCAGACCACTTCTCATTAAAGAATGAGGCATTATGTAAAACTCGAAATAGATGTGTAAAGTTGTGAACCCTGTTGTACATACTTTGTTAGAGCTGTTGAGGAGAGTCAGCACATCCCCCTTCTTCATGGAAACCTCTCGTGGTGACTTCTCCGTATAATCGTACAATGCCATGACCTTTTCTGTGCCAAGGTCATCAACCACAGGAGCTTCTTGTTGCTGTTATGTAAAAATATAGGATTTAAACTATTAGTTGAAATAACAAATAAAGTGAATGAGGTTTATGGATGCTGTTGGAAAAGTTGGGAATTTAAATGATTGAAAGGAAATAATTTCTTGTCAAAATGGACTACTTTGGGCACTACATCTGATTCTGTCCTCTCTACCTTGCAAGCCTGAGCTTGTTCCTGTAATCCTTCCACCACAGATCTATAGGCCTCTAAATCTGACATGAAGGCATCATGCTTCTTTAACAAGGCCTCAGCAGAATCCTCGTCTTTACCATAATCTGTGTTAGCTGCCACTGGCTCCTTCTCTCTCATCCAGGATTCCGCCTCGTTGGCATCAGCAAAGTATTGCTGGGCCTGAAGGGAGTCCTCTAGATCCTGTTTCCTCTGTAGAGCTCTCTCCTATGAAAGCAAATGAAGTATGTCAGTAACAGAGTATGTATATACAGAATTCATTTATAATTTAAAGAAAATATGCTCATGAACAAAAATGTTCATCATTTTTACTTCGTTAAGTCAAAGTTCAGTATTTCCATATTTTTTATTACACATTAAATAATGTTGCAATTCAGCTATACATGCTAGAAAGTTGATTTGGGATAAAATTTGGATCAAAATTGGAATTTCATGTTTATTACTTCACCAGACATGACTTTGACCATCTGGCATCGACAAGCCAGGAAACACACTGCAAGCAAAACAAGGCCCAGACTGCCTGCTGAATTGATACATGGAGAAACAAGTGCACATGCACTAAGACTGTCTGCTCTTTGACAAGTCAATGAATGAGAGACTTACTGCTACCAATAGCTGAACAGAAAACATCAACATCTACAATACAATCTACATATTTTGTTTAATTCCTTATTGACTACAAACCTTAAGAGACTGCCATCTATCATTCAGCTCGTCAATTTTATGCTGAATTTCATTCAGAGCAAAATGTCCATCTTCAATCATGGAGTTTCCATGGGAACAGACATTGTTGATGCGAGGTTCATGGCCTGCCAACTCTGCTTGAAGAGCTGTGTGTTTCTTCATTAAATTCTGCACACCAATAAGATCACGACCTGAACACAAAATTCAGAAGTACACTTTTAGATTTATTTTGTTGAAATGTTAAATCAAAATGCAAATTAAAAACCAGGCAGATAATGGACAAAAAGATCCCTTTACGTAGCAGTTCTTCACAGACAATACAAAAAACATTATTTACTTCTGCATGTTTTGACTTACATTGTTGTCAATTATACAAGGATTTGGTTTTACCATGTCAACCAGAACTGGAGATTCAAAATCCTCTACTGATTGTTTCAGTTGGCAAAAACAATTCATGTTTGTTACCTCACAAGACCTATGATTGATCAAAGTTCTGTAGCTGAGTAAAACTATAAACATGTAGGAAAGAATGATATATAAACATTAAAATACATTAGAATTTTCTTTTTTCCTAAAAATGTTATGTAGTTTAACCATTCAAAATTCACTTTCAATCGTTTTGGATTTCATTATGTCTTATAACCTCCCTTAGCCATTGCAGAGCTAAACCTTATATGATGACATTACTAAACTACTTGAAGGAATTTCTTGTTCTCTTAAAGATATCACTAATCCCTACCTCTATCTATTCTCTTTACGATATCACTAATCCCTACCTCTGTCTGTTCTCTTTATATCACTAATCCCTAACTCTGTCTGTTCTCTTTATATCACTAATCCCTACCTCTATCTATTCTCTTTACGATATCACTAACCCCTACCTCTGTCTGTTCTCTTTATATCACTAACCCCTACCTCTGTCTGTTCTCTTTATATCACTAACCCCTACCTCTGTCTGTTCTCTTTATATCACTAACCCCTACCTCTGTCTGTTCTCTTTATATCACTAATCCCTACCTCTGTCTGTTCTCTTTACAATATCACTAGTCCCTAACTCTGTTTGTTCTCTTTACAATATCACTAGTCCCTAACTCTGTTTGTTCTCTTTACAATATCTCTAATTCCTAACTCTGTTTGTTCTCTTTACAATATCACTAGTCCCTACCTCTGTTTGTTCTCTTTACAATATCACTAGTCCCTAACTCTGTTTGTTCTCTTTACAATATCACTAGTCCCTACCTCTGTTTGTTCTCTTTACAATATCACTAGTCCCTACCTCTGTTTGTTCTCTTTATGATATCACTAGTCCCTAACTCTGTTTGTTCTCTTTACAATATCACTAGTCCCTAACTCTGTTTGTTCTCTTTACAATATCACTAGTCCCTACCTCTGTTTGTTCTCTTTACAATATCACTAGTCCCTACCTCTGTTTGTTCTCTTTACAATATCACTAGTCCCTACCTCTGTTTGTTCTCTTTACGATATCACTAGTCCCTACCTCTGTTTGTTCTCTTTACAATATCACTAGTCCCTAACTCTGTTTGTTCTCTTTACAATATCACTAATCCCTAACTCTGTTTGTTCTCTTTACAATATCACTAGTCCCTAACTCTGTTTGTTCTCTTTACAATATCACTAGTCCCTACCTCTGTTTGTTCTCTTTATATCACTAATCCCTAACTCTGTTTGTTCTCTTTACAATATCACTAGTCCCTAACTCTGTTTGTTCTCTTTACAATATCACTAGTCCCTACCTCTGTTTGTTCTCTTTACGATATCACTAGTCCCTAACTCTGTTTGTTCTCTTTATATCACTAATCCCTAACTCTGTTTGTTCTCTTTATATCACTAATCCCTAACTCTGTTTGTTCTCTTTATATCACTAATCCCTAACTCTGTTTGTTCTCTTTATATCACTAATCCCTAACTCTGTTTGTTCTCTTTACAAATATCACTAATCCCTAACTCTGTTTGTTCTCTTTATATCACTAGTCCCTAACTCTGTTTGTTCTCTTTACAATATCACTAGTCCCTAACTCTGTTTGTTCTCTTTACAATATCACTAATCCCTACCTCTGTTTGTTCTCTTTACAATATCACTAGTCCCTAACTCTGTTTGTTCTCTTTACAATATCACTAGTCCCTACCTCTGTTTGTTCTCTTTATATCACTAATCCCTAACTCTGTTTGTTCTCTTTATATCACTAATCCCTAACTCTGTTTGTTCTCTTTACAATATCACTAGTCCCTAACTCTGTTTGTTCTCTTTACAATATCACTAGTCCCTAACTCTGTTTGTTCTCTTTACAATATCACTAGTCCCTAACTCTGTTTGTTCTCTTTACAATATCACTAGTCCCTACCTCTGTTTGTTCTCTTTACGATATCACTAGTCCCTAACTCTGTTTGTTCTCTTTACAATATCACTAGTCCCTAACTCTGTTTGTTCTCTTTACGATATCACTAGTCCCTAACTCTGTTTGTTCTATTTACGATATCACTAGTCCCTAACTCTGTTTGTTCTATTTACGATATCACTAGTCCCTAACTCTGTTTGTTCTCTTTACGATATCACTAATTCCTACCTCTGTTTGTTGAGGAAGCAATAGGTTCCTTCTCTCTTATCCAATCTTCTTCATCTTCGACGTCTCTCAGGAACTGCTGCAGTTTGAGAGCATCCTCTAACTTCTGCTTACGTGCCTGCATTGGTTCCTGTCAACACAATTATACCTCTGACTGAAAAGTGTCCTCCCAATAAGTTCTTATTATTAACGAGACTGTCAACCCTTTTTCTGTTTGTCCAACTGAGACCAACTCTTTGTGTATACACATTTGGAATATATGTATAAAGTAATACAGGCTATGATATCTCAATGTTTTAATATCTGAACCCTGGACAAGTCAATCTCATAAAAACATACCGAGTACTGCTGAAGCAATACATGTCCCCCACCAGTTTCCATAATAGTGAAATCCTTGAAATTCATGAAGTCCAAGGGCTGTAACTCTTCAAAAATAAGTCAATCATGACCAAACTTGGACTTGATCTGTAATTTACTGATGTAAAGCTACATACCAAATTTCAAGTCAGTAACTTCAATGGTTGCAGAAAAAGCCTGGAATACCAGTGTCTCGGACAGATGGAGAGCCAGACTGAGTGGAAACTTATAGTCCCCTCCAGCTTTACCAGAGGGTGACTAATAAGCTGCTTAATCTAATTAACACATTTCTCATTAAGAAAGGTTTATTGATGAAGGGAGATTAATTAATTATAAGTCAGTGATAAGAATGAGCATCACTTACTTGTAGAGATTCATATCTCTGGACAACTTGGTTCTGCTTGTCCTTGATGTTGTCAGCATCAAAATGACCAGACTCCACGAACTGGTCAGCCTGGATAACAATGCCTTCAATACGATCCTACAACACAAGTCCACCTCTTTATTTACAAGTAAGAAGGATTCAAGAAAAAGAGGTAGGTCATTCAATACCATGAAAATAGAAATACCTGTATACTGAAATGGTTGAGATGGAAAGTGGTTTTCAAGAGATGTTCCCATTGGAGGTTGATGTATAAAGAGGTTGATATGGTTAATGGAGTGACTTCAAACACAGCTCAGAGAACATGACAAAAGAGGAGGTAAATGCAAAAGCCAAACAAAATCAAACATTAGAATCAAATAGATTTTAAACACATTTCACTCAATAACCTAGTAGGTTCTCAACAATTATTCAGCCATATCGCAAATGGAAACAAGAGGATACCAATCTCTTACAAAACTGCACCACAGATGTCAAATTCTTGTACATATAGTCTTAACTATGGTATCAAATGCATTAAATGTTAACTGCCAGATTATTTGGCCCAGTGGTTACAAGTTGGTTTTGTGATTTAGTCAGCAAATGAACCTAACTATCATAGTCTAGAGGTAAAACGTTTTGGACTGATTGGATTTTATTCTCATCAGAGTGAAAGCATTTAGAATGTATATACTTGCATGAAGGCATCTTTTCAAAGACTGACTTTGATTAAAAAAAAACAAGATGCACAAGAAAAGGCAATAAGCATTTGTCAAAAAAAAAAATAAAAACCTTGGGCTCAAGTGACCTAAACTCCCTAAAGAAAGAATCGTAGAGGATAGGAAATCGAAACAAAATATATATTTTATATATCACAATAGGTCGTTAATTTTATCTTCATAGTACAAACATATCTGTAAATTATAATACACAAATTGTCAAATACTTTCCTGATAGAGAACCCGATTTATTAAGATATCAATGTCAGTACAAATTACCAGTAACAACATCATTGCTATATATTTACTTTATGAAATTTATTATTTTCATTCAGCATGTTCAACAATTTGAAATCAAATTCAGAAAGACATCATGGAAGATGTAAAATTAAACCATTAACCCCCTCCCCCCTTCCTCCCTCATTTTTTTTTTCAGTAGAAAAAAGGGGACAGTGTGAAATAACATGGAATCTCTTCTCCCGACATGTACAATAGAACATGCAAAACATAATCATTTACAAAACAATCTATGCATTAGAAACGTTGAAATCAATCCACAGGTAACAAAAGACCTATAATTATTTCGAAAGACTGAAATTTGGGTCATAATGATAAAAATTTTAACAGGAATACATCAAAATGTTTTTTTAGCTGTCAATTGTTATTTAACTTTATAACCAGGGTAAGAAAATCAAACTCATAGGAAAAAGGGACAGACAATGATATCTTTAAAAATGACTAAACACACATGAAAAAACTGTAAAAAGCATGCTACTTCATGTCTGGAGCACACTTACAAGTTTCTCAATATTCGAGGTCTGTAAACATAAAATGACCACATTTCTATCGATAGATGAAGAAAGATTTTTTAGAAATTCAGCATTCAATAAGCTGAATAATCTTTTCAAGGGTTCAACCATACAAAAAGCTCATCAGTACATCCACAGACTGAGCATCATCTACAGCAAGCCTTACCTGATGGGCAGCCACATCTGCTTCCAGAAGTGCATGTTTCTTCTGCAGATTCTGCACGCTAGTCAGATCCTGAAATACATTAATAGAAATTTATGTTTGAGAAAGAAAAGCACAAGAATCACTACCATACTTTTTTTAACACATATCTCTTTATGTCAGTTGTGGTTAGAAAATCTGTTATATTTTCCGTAATATACTGGTGAGATTTCTCACTTATCTAATAACACAGAGTACTTTACATATATCTTCGAGACCCTTTTTGTGTACTGTTCATTGTGTAATGTTTTTTTTTCTCTCAATTATTGACCAGCTACTCACAACCATCCTCGAAATAGTGGGCAAGAAAAAATTTAACTTTCCAAACTTATCCCAATATAGGTTTTACTTCTTTCCCATGGACAAATGTTGGTCTTGTTAAGAATCTAATTCTGGACCATTCATGACCAAACCCACACTTACCACTCAGCCATGCTGAGCTTTGTATAATGAGAAGATTATGATCAATGAATAATTTAGCATGGCACGGTCATATCAGACATAAAAGGCTGCCCACTGAATGCTTCCAAGATTCTAGATTAAATAATATCACTTCGCATATTTTACATATTACCTGAATTCTCCTTTAAGTGATTTTACTGTAAATAGTTTGACATATAAAAATCTGACTATCGGGTAAGTAATGACAAGTTCTCAGAAGCTCTACAGATTTTCTCTTACTTTAACCCAGATTTAATTCAAATACATATATAAATGCTGTAAAAGATGTATCACAATCAAGATCTAAAAAATTTACCCTAGCTGATATGAAATTATAATTGCTCTACTATAATGAAAGCGACTACAACAGTAAGCTTTATACACACACAACTACAAGTAGGCCACAGAGAGCACAGACTGCTGCCGTGAACTTACGTGCGAGTGATATAATGTGTGGATCAAGGTAATTTCATCAAAGAAATCATAGAATTCTCTAGTGTATGTATTATCCTTTTTAACTTGTAAATAAATGATACTAAGTGTATGTCCCCTACCAGTTCTGACGAATGTTTTCTACCTCAGAGGTAAAATGTTTTCTACCTCAGAGGTAAAATGTTTTCATCTCTTTACTAATCATAACATACATGTTAAATATCATTTATATCTGTATGAAGAAGGATATAAACTTTAGTTTCTGATTACACTCCTCTCCTATCTCTCTCTATCCCCCCCCCCCACCAAAAAACAAATATCTCTAAAACTATTTAGAACTCTTGCTCCACCAGTAATTATACTTGATAAACTCATAGCAGATAGTGCTCCTTGTAGTATCATGAAGTATTTGAAAATGTAGGTGACAAATGGGAAATTTTTCCCTGTACTATCATGAACTATCCAAAACTGAAGATGACAAATGGGAAATATTTCCCTGTAGTATCATGAACTGTACGGAAATGTAGGTGACAAATGAGAAATATCAAGAGTTACATAAACTACAAACCAGCAGCAAAAATACTAAATGTTACAGATAAAAGTACAAGTTTCACCATTAAGGGACAAAATGAACTTCAATTTCCTTACAAAACACTGATGCACATATACTACTTTTGTGCTTTAATCTTATGTGCCAAAAAAAATGGGAGTCTAAAAATTTTAGTGCTTTTAAGCGCAAAATGAAAAACACTTCAAATGAAAAACATATTACGTTTAACATATTAAATGTACTGCATGGTAAACATGTAAAGCAGAGACAAACACTTGGCACTGTCTATATCTATACTCTATCTACACTAAGAAACAAACAGTTAAGCATGCAGAAATGGTCCCTCTGTAAGACATTGCACAAGACTTCAGTATATGACCCATAGTAAAGAGGGGAAACCCCGACAAATTCTTTTTAATGAAAACATACATATCAAATTATACTTAGAACTAGGAATAAGAATTAATCATGGTTCAGAATGACAAGTCAACTTCAATCAAGGAAATGAGAAATAATTAAAAAGATTTTATGATCCAATTCATCCTTCCACAAAATATAATTCTACATTGTGATGACGTCATCTTGGGATGCTACAACCTCCGACAAATGACGTATTTGTTTATGACGTCATGAATAGAACTACTGAAAGTACTCTAAATGTCACATTCTTTCAGGAAAAGCGGAAGGGTGAACTGATAACAAATCTTCTCAGACTGGTGAATTAAGTACTAAAAATTTTTATTGCAGCCTATCAGCAAAGATTCAATAACTTGAAAGTATTTTTCCGATATTTCAAATTCTATCCAGGAAATGAGACTACAATCAATGACCCAAAATTTCTTAGACATTGTCATCTAGATTTAATTGCTCTTTGTGACTTGTGCAATATCATTACAATGTGATGTCAATTCCACAAAGCTAGCAAAAACAGGGAAATCATAAGAAATACTCATAACTTACATGTTTATGAAGAGGCTAATCAGGGCATAAAATGCAAATAATACAATAATATATGGGAACAAAGTAACAGAAATAAAATCAAAATCCTTGATGAAATGCAACCACACATGAAGTTTTCATTATATACAGAGATTAAATTAACTATCAGAGGGAATGAATATTTCAACTGATCAAACAATGCTTTTTCAATAAAGTAAAGAGAAATCTTTAAATTTTTAGTAAATTTTCCAAAATCTTTTAAATTATTTCATGTAAATTTAGAAAGATTTTATAAGAGGGTTTTTTTAACAAATATTTTGCATTGACTGAATTGCATTTCTTCCTCATGCAAGAACATAAAATTCAATAAAAAGCATAAGTCAACAGAATTATACAGAGTAATATATGCTGTATTTGGAAAGGATCAATATTTTCACAAAACGTGTTGAAAATTTGTTTCTCTTCTCTTCTGTTCTTGTTTTTGAGAGCTATTAATATCATTAATATTATATTTTTGAAGGACTCCTTTACAACTACCTTTAAAGGATATTACAACAGTCAAGATCCCCTATCATAAGATACCCACTGGGCTATCGCTAGACTAGTATCTATCATGTACAATGTGTGCATTGCGTATACACAGTTAAAATGATTCCTTTAAATATCAAAATATCGAACTTGAAATTTTCAGACCATTTATCTGTCATTAATATTGTGAAACACAATATAAAATTACTTGCAGAACTGATATGATATTGAAGCATATATGTTTACTATTCTCATACATTAACACATTTGATACACATACATTAATAATGTAAGTGTGTTAACCCTGACTTTAGTACATAAAGGTCAAAATTGTAATTAATACACTTTTAGGACATGTGCAACCGCTGTGTGGAGTATTATTATTAAGGTTTCATATCCCATTAGAACAGATGAGGTCATTCAAATAAATCCCCTCCCAATTTTGTTTGCATTATATGATAAGATAGATTTAATTTTTCATGCAAAGTATTAATTTAAATACGTAAACAGAAAATGGAAGTTTTATTCTATACAAAACATTCCAATTAAAACATGCAAATTGTAAAAGGAAAAGATTTTCAATACATACCTTCCCATAATCCTCGGACATAAACTGTCCTTCGATCTCGTTCAACCAAGCTTCAATATCCTCAATGTTTCTGTTGAATTGTTGTTGCTGGCTAGCTTCCTTTAGCTTGTTTCCTATATAAAACAAACATGTCACATCGTTTGAAGAGGTTAAGTTTTAGTTGAAAAATTTTCTTATCACATAAACAAAAGAGAAAAAGATGACAATGACACCTGTGTAAAATATTTTACAATAAAAGGGAAGCACTTCACAATTCACATCACTGAATCAGAGAGATCAAGAAAGACCGCCTTTACATGCTACAAGGAAAATTAAGATACTGTAAACTCATTATCATTTTCGTCTGTCACATAAATAGTGAACAAAATTCTCTACATTGATCACTACAGATATTTCTGACATGAAGCCTGCTACATACCTTTTCTGTCTGTCTGTTGCACGAGCTGTTCCCACAGCTTCCGAATTTCCTCAACTCTTTCCCTGAGAAATTGAAAGAGGTCAAGTGTATTTACACATTGATTTTGTCCTAGATATGATTAAATGCAAGACTCTGATTGGTCTGTAGACACATTGGTCACTTCTTCCACAATCTGTTGAGCCTCAGTACCTTTATCACTGTATTTTTTTATTTTTTTTTTTGGAGAGAGCGATGTAGAGGAGTAGATTTACAGACTTCCTTTACTTAAATTTGTAACGCATAATGTTTTGATCATCCTTTGCAAGCTTTACTGAATTTGCTATGATGAAGAAGAAAAAATTACATTGTATAGATTTTCAAGATGACAGCCATTTTGGATAAAATTGCATGATTTTCTAAGGTTCAATGAGAATCAAGAGAACATCTACCCCATTGTTTCTAAAAAAAAAAAAATGCGATGGGTTAATTTGAAGAGCAGATATGGATTTCACTTCGAGTATTATTTTTTTTATTTCCACTTGATAATCAAAGGACTCAAAAGTCCTTAGAGTCGGCTTTGCTGATTTGCTGGGGGGGGGGGGAAATTAGGTCTTTGTTGCAACTACATCGTCATTATACCTATGTACAAAATGCTAATAAAATTTGCTCTCTTCATACTATCTTACGGCAAAGAGTTTGCAATTGCTTGTATCCGAAATGAACGTGCAATCGACAACTTCATGGCAACAAGTTTTACTGCATTGTTGTCACGAGTCAAAGCTGAGCCAAGGAACGACATTCCTTCAAGTGGGACATTAAATAACCATCTTATTCACGATTCTCATAATGTTTTAACATCATTTATATTTAGAAACATACAACATTTACCTAAATATTTATATTGCATTTTCATTATCAGAGGAAATGCAGGAAGATCGATCTTTAAATTTGTCATATATGTGAAAAAGAACTAAAGTTCCAGAACATGTTGGGGAAAACTTTAATTGAAATATCTCGATAAACACAAGCGATACAAGATCAAGACAAATGCTTTGTCCGGAGAATTACACAATCGAGTACATCCAACGGTGTCGGTGGTAAACACATCGTAAAGTAGTCACAACTACATATTATTACGCGAAATTTGAAAACATTATTGCAACTCCTTTTTCGAGTTATTGAAACTAGTTTATGTTTAGCTTAAATTAACTGAGCTAAAGGTACATTGTGCTGATCAAGAATTTTTAAGACAACATCAGTAATTTTTCGGCACTTTATTTTTCAGCGGCGTAGTAAGCTCTATATCGGTAGTGAAAGTTATAACCCCTGAAAAGAAAGTGATTGCAATGACTGCTGCTTCACTGAAGCCGACTCAATAATTTGTCGACAATGAGTTTTTTTTCTATTCAATTCACCCCACCCTTTGAAGGACTTTTCATCATTTCTTTAGTCAAAATAAACCCCAAAAACACAATGTCTGCTTATATATCATAAATTGTGATCGTCAGATTTCATTATAAATGACAGCTTAAATTTTGTGCTGCATACCCAATAGTGTCTGAGGCATAGTGATTCTCGCTAATCAGCTGATCAGCAGTCTGCTGAATATTCTCTATTCTATTCCGGTTCGCTTCAAGCTCTGCCTCGAAATTCTGATGCTTCTGCACCTTGGTCTGGAGATTGGTTGGGTCCTATGTGGAGTTAAAAAATCATATATATGTAAACAATAGAAGTAAAAGAAAGTTTGTTTTGCAATTATTGTATATTTTTGTTTTTTCTTTTCATATTCAAGTTTCTTTTTACGATTAATCAACATAAAAAAATATTCTTTCTTAATAGTGAATAAACAGAAGCAGCTATAGCATATACATGTATCAATCAACCCTTCATAATCTGATAAAATCAATGAGCTCAATAATGAAAATCATGTTAGAGGACAGATCACAACCTTGGTAATTTGTGACATTGACCACAAATAAGATAAAATTGATTGATTGATTGATTTTTGTTTTACGTCACACCACGAATATTTCACGTATATCGTGACGGCATCTGCCTGATGCGGGGCATACAAATTTTGACCTTTGCAACGGACCCACCCGAAGCAGTGAAGGATCTTTAACGTGCCATGCATACCACGACACAGGGCCTCGAGGCCACGCCGGCTTTAAATAAGCTAAAAAGTCACTTGATGTCAGAATGTGAAATACAAAGATATCATCTAGATAATTTGTGACCTTGACCACAAATAAGCTAAAAAGTCACTTGATGTCAGAATGTGAAATACAAAGATATCATCCTAGGTCAAAGGCCATTTGTGGGACAATACAGAAATGCATTGTCCATGGATTGACAGAACAACAGATGGCCATAGGTAATTCAAAATCGTTCTTACAACAGTGGATTAAGGGGGATATAAAACTGTTTCGAGGTCTTGCAAACACTAAGCCATATCTGACATGAATGATCACAATTTTCCAGGTCAGTTACGTTATGTTTTTTACAACTGATTATGCATTATCACGTAAAAGAACTAACCAAGTAACTCTCATCTGAGGCTGTTTTCAGTTTCTCATTGATCCATCCCTTGGTCTCATCACAGTCTCTCTCAAATGTCTGGTATTTGTAAGATTCTTCCAGGAACTGACGTCTGCGTGCCGAGCATTCGTACAGAGCATTACGACGTTCAAGTAGCTGATGTCGTTTGGTGGCTACATCATCATGAGCATAATGCTCCGTCTCAATCAAACGAGTGGCAAACTCATCTAACATCTTGATCTTCTCCTCCTGGGCGGCCAAGGACTTTTCGAAATCTTCATGCTTCTTAATAAGAGCCTCTACACTATCCAAGGAATCCCCTAGATCTTCATTGGCCAAGAATGCCTAAACCAAAAAATCATCATTTATTTAGGGCATTTGTTGCATATTACATAATTATGCATGAATGATATCATTGTATTATTAAATGTTACTCGTAAATGTACTTACCTCTTGTTTGGTCATCCAGGCATCAGCATGTTCCATATCGCGGTAGAAGAGCTGAAGATCCATGCACTGGTCATAAAGAATCTTCCTCTCTTCCCACAACTCCAACAGGCTCATCTTCTCAGACGTCAACACCGACAGCTGCAAGCATTATGAATGATTTATATTTATTTGGATATTTTCATGCCTTCACTGGATAAAATAGCAGAAACAATGGAGAAACGAGGAAACTTTAATGAGTTATGTGGCACCACCTACCTTATCCCTGATCTCATCTGCTGCATAATGTTCACTGTCCACTAATTTCTGTCCAGATTCTACAGTGGACTTCACACTGTCTTCACGTGCATCAATTTCTCCCTAACAAAATACAAGATAAAGATTTTCAAAATGAAGATTGTTAATGCTGTTATTATTTCATTGATTTTCTTCTGTAACTTACCACAATTTTATACATAGCATAAACAAATGAAGACATCCATAAAGGAGAGGCCAAGAGAAGAGGATGTTTTTTTTTTTTTACTTAATACAGTCTATGTAAAATAACTTTGTTTTTAAATAAGAAAAGTTAAAATAAATCAATTTGATGAATACATGTACATGTATACCATAAATGCAATTCAAAAACACTCTTGAAAAAGATTAAGGAAATTTCTACTCACTATAAACAATACTTTCACCATTTAAAAGGTGATAAACAAAGGAATGAGAGCGGAACTATTTCTTGACTATGCTGCTCCAGCTAGGATGTACCACTATTTCATCAGTATACAGAGGAGTATAATGCAAATTGTCAACCATGGATACTTTACCTTATGTTCTCCATGTCTCTCTACCAACGCCTCTGCACCAGCTACATCCTTTGCCAAGTCATCAGCCAAGATGATGGCCTTCATATCGTGAATCCAGGACACTAGGTCACGGAAGTCGGCCAAGAACCGATGGAGATAGTAAGAATCGTCTAATCTGGCCTTTCTGTCGGCTCCTTTGTTTTTTAACCGTTCCCAGTTGTCGACAATCTCTGTCTGTTTGGAGCTTATCTGTAATGCCTGATCCTTATGGATACCCTGTAGCCTATCAGCTTCTCCACTCAGAGAATGAATCTATCGCAGTAAAGTCAAATAAGCTGAACAAAATTCAGACATAAAATCATATCAACTTATTACATAATCCAAATTCGTAAAGAGATATAAAAGTAACTGATTAACCCACTTAACATTAAAAGATTTGCCTAACCATTCATAACCTATCGTTAAATTTCAACACCTACGATCATCTAGGTGTCATTCCTGTTATATCCTATCACTTAGAGGAGTTGTCAGTTGTTAAGGGGGGGCATAAGTTGTGATACTCAGAATTTCACTTTCAACCAAATTCTACTGCTATTGTTGGGTAAGAACTGTTTAAGAGCTAGGCTTAGTGTTGCCTCAGGTTTCATACAGAAAGACGTAGATATATCTTTATAACAAGCTGACAGACTAGATGAGGAGAATAACAATAAATTAGAACCTTTTCCTCTAGTGCAGCGAGATCCCTCTCGACTCCCTCATGTTTCCTCTGTAGGGTCTGGACACTGGCCAAGTCTCGGCCGTAATCATCAGAAGAAAGGATCACATCCTTCTCCATGATCCATGCAATGGTTTCATCAGCATCCCTAAAACACAGAAATTGTATGTCAGTCTCTCTCGGCATGATTTATAATTTCAAATGGTCCCTCATATCTCACATCTACATTAGACCAGTGTGAAATCTAAATAAGGGAATGATATTTTGAGATCAAATGTTGGTATTTTCCCTAATGATCTTAAAAACCTGTTTCGTAGATTACGGAAATAGAAAGCAATCATACCTAAGCACTTTATTTTAACCCTGGTAATATAATGATCAGCTGAATGCTGCAAAAGTCATCCTGTATTCCAGTCACATATCATGTCATGTCTTTCATTTTCACTTTATCAGTATATGCAAATGAATGCCACATATCTAAATATAGTCAAATGAGAGATGTGCTGGCTCATTAACATGCATGTCACACTTCGTCGCCTGCATGACACGCCCCTACTCCTGCATGACCAGATAACCTATCATCTACAGGTCTACAACCTACTTGCTGAGATTCAGCCTATATGTACATGAAAATCCATGAATTAAAATAATGAGATAACTGTAGTACACAGTCATTCTTAATCCTGCTTTCCAGGCATTTCAATAAGAACCGGCATCTGGCACAACACTGCCACTTCAAATGACAGGAATAGTTGATTGAATTTCCTCTGATCTCGAATTTACTACTCACATTTTTGCATATGGCACTCAAACTGACATGTCTCAAATTTTCTAAATCACCTCCTTAAACAATTCTCATTGAAAACCTGGCCTTCTATAACATCATTTCCAGTAGATGCATTTTTCTCTTCAAATATCTGCGTATAAGTTCAATCAGTCTCATTCAAAAGAAATGTTTAACGGAATTAATACAAAGTATTCCTTTATATGACCACTAATCAATACTGAAGTCAAAACCTGGAAAATAATTGCTCAAAGCAGAAGCTTCGGGAGAAAGCCCCACTATGGTTTACCTGTTGAATCTCTGAATTTCATGGGCACCAAATAAACGTTCTTGTCTGAGTTTCGATTGCTGTTTGAGGCGGTTCCATGCTTCATTTACGTCCTTTTGTCTCTGACGAATGGTCTTATCTTCTGGATGTTCATCTTGGATAAGTTGCTCGGCAAGCTTATTGACCTCTGTTACCTTGTCTTCATGATTTTGTAAATCCTGTCCAATATTTCAATGAAGGAATGAAAATACATTCAATGAGAATATAGCATAATGTATGTGGGTGATAACAATATATGGGTGATATCAGTATATGAGTGATAACAGTGTATTGGCGATAACAGTACATGGATGATAACAGTGTATGGCTGATAACAGAGTATAGGTGATAACAGTACATGGCTGATAACTGTGTGGGTGATAACAGTATGAGTGATAACAGTATATGGGTGATAACAGTATATGGGTGATAACTGTGTGTGGGTGATAACGTTATATGTGTGAGAACAGTATCTGGGTGATAACTGTTTATGGGTAATAACAGTATATGAGTATACAGTGTATGGGTGATAATAGTGTATGGGTGATAAGTGCATGGGTAATAACAGTATATTATAGGTGATAACAGTATACATGTATGAGTGATAACAGAATATGGGTGATAACAGTATATGGGTGATAACAGTATATGGGGGAAGCCAGTTTATTGGTAACGGAAACTGGTCTACCCAGACCAATCACTAATGTTTAGCATGTACATTGGTACACATTTCCACTTGACTTGACTAGAGACTGAACATTGATACCACAGAGGTAAGAGTATACAATGATTTTCAATGTCCCACACAAGTCTAACCACATTAAAAACTTACAGGATATATAGATATCATTAAACCAATTTTACATGATGTAAGCGGCCTTATGTTCAACAAACCACCTTTTGCTGGGATTTTAATTATGGCGTTATTGCTTTGATGGTGACATAAATTTATGTGAATCTTCTGATGCAAACTTGGGCCACAGAACATCACGTTTGATATTGACCCTTACATCATAAAAAATTGGATGAAGGCTTATCAATAAAATACAAACAAGAATCAATTTATGAACGTAACTCTCATTATTTCTAATATCATAAAGTGATTTATTTTAACAAAAACAGACTGAAGTAAACTTCATACAATCAAACTCAATTGATTCCTACCTTTTGAAATTCATCAAACTTTTTCTGCAAGACTTCCACATGTTCCAGATCTTGCCCAGATTCTTCTGAAGATACGAAAGCTTCCTTATCATTAATCCAGAACATCACCTCATCACACTCTCTCATGAACTGCACCAGGTATAAGGCTTGTTTTAGCTTTAGATCTTTCTCTCTCAGCTTGGAGAGAAGTAGCTCCCAAAGTCGATGAAGTTCATCCAGACGCTCCTAAAAATCGAAATCAATTTAAGTTACATGCATGTGATTTTGACTTCAAATTTCAGAAAGCAAATGACTTAATTCTCTAGTTCTGTATCAAAAAGGATGAAGTATTTCAATTAATTTCTATACACAGTACAGTCCAGGAGTTTTGGAGAAATTGCACAAAACACAGTGGGAAAAATACCTAAAATCACAATCAGAGTCTTTGTGGAAATTTTCCTGTGCCAATTTACACCTTTGTAAAATACACAGTGTTTTGTGTAATTCTTGAATTCACACCTGGATGTGGCCCACTATGGCAGGTGGAAAAATTACAAAACACCTGGACTGTACTGTAAATAACTGGATTAAATCAAGATTTCTATAACAATTTTTCTTTAGATGTGGATCACCAGAAAACAATGAAGTTATTTTTATCATGTTTATTGTGTCAACACTTGAAGTCAACAGTTAATTACATTGACAGAAAAGAATTTGACTTAAATAACTGTAGTCTTGCAATAGCAGAATTAAATAATTACACATACAGTAATAATATAAAATCCATGCACTTGGTATGTTAATAGCAATATGACTTGGATGAAATTTAAGACATATTTGAGCACTTACTCTAATGATCGTCGAAGCAAAATGATTCTGATTGATCATTTCTGTTCCAGTGTTATCCAGTACCACAATGGCATTAGCATGGGCTGCTACCTCTGCCTCGAAGGCTTGATGCTTCTGAATCTTTGCCTGGAAATCAATATAAGATACTAAATATTGAACTGTACAAGTTTGAAAATTTTCATGTTATTAGATCAGGGATTTTTCTACCATGAGTTTCTTTTTACCCTCCCCCCCCCCTTTCCCCACTCTTCATAAAAGGGGAAAACTGAGAGCCACAGAGAATTCGTTTCAAATACAAGTTCATATTATGCAACATGCTGATACTAACAATAATCTTGGACATTAAGATGTTTTACACAGGCATAAATACACAATTATTTGAATGATAGGAATACTGGAGAATATTAATCCAGATTTAATCTTGATACGTTACATGCATAAGTTTCATACGAATAAAGAGACAGACAGACCAAAAACTAAACTGGTCTTGGGAAAGTATGTTTTTACCATATATGAAGCCATAAATTGCAGACCTTTGTCTGTAAATTGTGAAAGAAGAAAATATCCAAGTGAAAAATAAATCATCTATACAGAGTTCAGAATCACAATCTTGAATCTATGATTCACGATGATTATTGTTACTACTGCCATTATAATAAGGATAGCTGGGAAATGCTGATAAATTTTTACAGGTTTCATTTTCTGTAGATAGAGAAGAAAACTAATTACCTTGGCGTAAAGACAAGATCATTACCTGAAGATTAGTTGGATCTTTGTAGTTTTCATCCGAAGCTGTTTGGAGCTTCTCATAAATCCAGCTCTCCAGTTCATCTGCATCCCGTTTGAAGTATTGATAGCGTCTGGAGTCTTCGAGTCTCAGGCGTCTCTCCTGACAGAGATCCTTGAAGTTGGTATAACGAGACAGGACTTCATTCCTCCTCTGCTGTATGTCTTCTGCGGTCTCAAGAATCTTAATCTCACGGCGCTGAACCTCTCCCATGATCAAGTCTTCTCACTGAAACAAAAGACAGTTACTGTCATTGTTATACTTGTCTGCCTTCCCATTCAAAACAACTACATGCATGCATACATACATGTACATTGGTGATGAGTTCTTTGTGATCCTTTTGCACATTCATTGTGAAAATAACTGAACTACAATCTCTTAGTCTCTATCTTCAGTCCTCTTTATGTAAGGCAATTAAGAATCTATACCTATACCAGACATTGGCAGATTTAGAGGGGGGTTGCAACCCCCTTTGTAGGAAAATTTTACCAAAAAGGTAATTTTCCATCATTTTTAGAGCTGTAACCGCATCCTTTTCAGACTGAATGGTGCAAAACATCAGTCATGGGATTGGGAGGCTGCAACCCCACCCCTCCCACCTCCCCCCCCCCACCTTTTTACTCCTTTCAAAACAAAATTCTAGATCCGCCTAAGCAGACCAACTTCACTGTGATCCGTAATATTTGTTTCTGGCTACACAGCATTTTTCAGCCACAGTGACTCAGTGGATGAGGTCACATAGGTGATCGGTTCCCGAGCGAAAAGTCATGGAATCGACTCCCGCTGTGGACACACCAGTGTCCTTTCTTTAGGATAGGGCACTGACAATCGAGGTCCCGTGTCATGGTAGGCATGACACTTTAAAGATCCCTAACTGCTACGGGTGGGTGCGTTGCAAATGTGTAAATTTCTCTGCAATGCATCAGACAAATGCCGTCATCATATACATGAAAAAATTGTGGAGTGACATAAAAACAATAATCAATCAATCATTACGATATACATGTAATATTGTAGGCAGTCTATTGCCATGTACCACACAATCATTCAATAATTATTGACAAATTGCCCAGATCTACATGACTCCCTTTTATCTATTTATAAAAGTTTCCAAGCCATATTCATTACATGATTATATATATCATGTATATATATATATATATATATATATATATATATATATATATATATATATATATATATATATATATATATATCATACAATTGTGACAATCAGTCTCTTTCAAGGATTTTTAAAGGCATTATAATAGATAATGACGAAGCTGAATAGAACATACCAGTGTACAAGTACCAGGTACTTTAGATTGTTTTATCTCCTACACCATCCTGTTCTACCGGTAACATGCGTGTCGGTATATACTCCCTTAATGTGATTAGTATCACAAATGATGATATTTTACATAAACACTACCTGATTACTAACAGATCTACCACCAGATGGCACACAGACAATGACTAAGTAGATATACATACTAACTCGGCTTCATGGCATTGTGAAGAGCTAAGGAAATCTCAAAGGCAATGGGGCTCATTACGAGTAGTGACGTTATAAAATTTTCAAAATTTACTTCGCCAAAGTTAAACTTTAAAAAATTCTAAAATGTCCTAAGTTATACATTTTTTTTCATTCTCAAGTTCTTTATATCATAGCCTATCAATGAAATTATTTTCGAGTATTTCTTTTTCAACTGATGTGCTACAAATAATTACTATTTTTCGGTATATCTGATGTGTCACACATAATTATATTTCAAACATTCTGCCCAAACCTTATATGATATTGTTTGAGTCCGCTATCTCAAATGAAGTTTGATACATGTATATTATTATCTATTTATTTAATAAAAAACGTACATACGAGTATTTCAATACTTCCACATCAATCAGAAGGTGACCGCTATGTATCTTGTAAACTGACCGCAATAGATCCCAAAGTAAAGTAAATATACACAACTCTGAATCTCACGGACTGACTGAGCGACTTACGCCGGCCAGCATGCTAACAAACAACACATGCCGACTAGATAGTTCTCTATCTTGTATGGATCACATGTAACCATCAGGTGATCAAATGACTCCCAGAATTACCCCGATACCGTGAGGTGTATGTTTTTCAGTTACAAGTTAGGTCAATGTCAGCATGGGCTTTTCCTGAACTATTCGTTAATGAGCCAATTCACGCTGCATACCATCACTGGTACCGGTAATGCGGCATTACCTGACAATAGTTGCCCTGATGTGCAGTTTAGAGAATGGCGCAAGTTGGTAACTGTTAGCATACTGCCAAACCGGTAACAGATGGCAATGCTGTGGGCGGATCCAAACTATTTTTCCAGGGGGAAGGGGGGTTTCTAGCCAATGATTTTCGGTAAAGTATATTGAAAATGTGGAAAAAATGCATTTATGACGAATTTCAGGAACCCACCCCCTGGCTAGATCCGCCGCACGTAATGCTGTATACATGCAACAAGAGCGCTGCTACAAACTACATTGAATTACTGTTCCTTAATCAGAGAACAAACTGAATCAGAGAACACTGAATCAGAGAACACAATAAATCTGAGAACACACTGAATCAGAGAACACACTGAATCAGAGAACACAACAAATCAGAGAACACATTGAATCAGACAACACACTGAATCAGAGAACACAATAAATAAGAGAACAAAATGAATCAGAGAACACATTGAATCAAAGAACACATTAAATCAGAGAACACAAATTAGAGAACACAATGAATCTGACAACACAATAAGTGAACACACTGAATCAGAGAACACAATAAGAGAACATACTGAATCAGAGAACACACTGAATCAGAGAACACATTAAGAACACAATATGAGAACACACTGAATCAGAAAACGCAATGCATCAGTCCGAAATCTGACCAAACATCAAGGGCATATTTTACAGACAGGAACTAGATAAGAAACAAATTTTGGAAAAGCCTTATTATGTAATGCTAATATCGCAAGCTAGTAGAAACTCTCCTAAACTTTCACCTTTTCACTTATTTGTTAAAGTCCAAAATGGTATCATCGGACAATATCACCCGTCACACCTTCCTGAGATTTCATTTAAACTTAAAAAATAAAAAGTATGACGATTAGCTCTGTTTATCTTCCCGGTATATCCATATTATACGATACAATTCACACATCAAACTACGTATCTCTAAATAGGTCATTCTTCAATTTCTTAAAACAATTTTCTAAACTAATAAATGACGCACATTATCTATATATTCGCCAATGACGTAGAAATTCTGATGCCCTACATGTAAAAATTGTGTCAGACATGCATGAAACCATAAACATGCTACTTTTATAAATGCAAAAAGAAAAAAATCATTCTTTTTTATTTATTGTCTGAAGCAAGAAATTCAGACTAAGAACGTCAGCACAACCATTTGTGAGATATGTAATCCGCTTTGTGTCGCATTTGTACCATTTCAATCACATTCCAGTCAATGGTCTATCGATTTACATACCGGAAACTGAGAAAGGCTAGTAAGCTATCGGTAATCTATTAAAATTAATATATAGCACTCTGCAATATGAATTACTACAACTACCGTACATGGCAGCGGTCAAGAAAACCATAAAATTAGTAGAAACCTCGCCCATTTCCAGCAAGTACCTGTACAATGTACGTATAGACACCTTTACTCTGGTCATAAATAGAACCTAGAAGATTTTTAAAATGCTGACTGACCATTTATCGCAGTTCATTCGGTCATTGATGCCTCAAATTTTAAGTCCATCACATTTTACTCAGTACAGACAAATATAACGGCATCCCAGCGGCGCACCACAAAAATAGACCGAAATTCTGACCTTTTCATCGTGTGTAATACTGTTGCTATAACATGAATATAGACTGAAATATGATAACCCTTATACAATACATATACAATTCTTTAAAATATAGACAACGCCTTACCAAAGTATCTGTTCTTACAGGCGTTCAGTATGCAGAGAATCAGGCAGTACAATCCATAGTAAACCAGATAGGCAAACACAATGATGCACACGAAGGCTAGGAATATCTCTGGCTGTTCCTCAAAAAAGGGGCATCGCAACATCAGTTTCACGTAGCGCCAGAGCGCAACATGTGGAGGCTCACCACAGGGTGTGTGTTAACTCCTGTAATTCACTGCTACAGGGTGGTTTCTTTACATAGATACCACCGACCGTCCGTGATTGATTAGCTTATCTTTATATACGAACTCGGACTTTCGAACACTCTTTAAATTACATCACGAACCATGGACAATGTGTTTTAAATGCAAACTTCAGATTTCTTAAATTGATCTCAGATTTTCTCGACAGTTATCAGGGACGTATATATAACGTACGGGCAATTCGTCGGAGAACACGGGCTAAACAACTTGGTCTATGTAATTCTATTGATTTTTCACTGTAACAAGTGAATTCCACCAATAATACATTGGTGAGAGAAGGCTTATTGCTTTTTTCGCCGTATGCTTTAGCATGTGAAGTGTCCATGAAAGAAATAAGAATGTTACGACAGATTTATTGGGTTAAATTAATTTGTAGATTTGCATCCACACCCCCCCCCCCCCCTCAAAAGGCCAAACCCCGATTTTTCTATTTTCAAACTGTCAAAAATTGTAAAAACACAACTACAGTGCGCGTTCAATCTGAATTAAGCACAAGTCCGTATTATTATATTTTAAATCAAAACCTCAACTGCTTTGCATCGTCGCAAGCCCCGGTTTTGAATCCGTTTTCTACCTCAAACAGCAGTAGAAAACGGACTCAAATTTCGTGGTTCGCGACGATCACTGTTTTGGACACGCTACAAAAACAACAGGATTTCATATCCGAAAAACAATGGTGCCCCTGAGTAGATGAGATATTATGTATTAAAAGAAACAAAAAAGCAACAAATAAATCATAATCCTCGATCCGTCGCACTTTTTTTCTTGACACGTAGATGGGAATATAGAATAATTACAAATCAACTAGATATGGTCATACGTATTCTCGAAGTCGGACATTCATGTATTTGATAACGAGCATTCCGAACACTTGGGGTAAAGCATCGGACTTTATCGTAGAGAGCAATGCATATTCCGGGAGGAATTTTGTTAAAAAGGAATAATTAAAATATTTTATCGTTTATTAAACAAGTAAATTTTGAATACATGTTTTACATATTCCGATCGTATTTAATAAGAAAACCCCTTTAGAATTAATACAGAAGAGCATATGGTTGTATTTACGCTAACGATAAACCACGAGTTTTATCCCAAGTGGCATGACCAGACTCCTCGGGTATCTACGTTGATCAATAGAGACAGAGACGTCACGCCGACTTCGAGAATACGAACTGCTTTTGTTACTGCTGACGATATCGATAAAAGTCTGAACACCAAATTCAATAATTTTTATTAACTATTTATAGTAAAATTCAAAATCTAGTTTTAACTTTTACATTTACTTCTACCGTATAATGGCGCCCCCTCTGATTTCTTAAATTTGATCCTATGCCAAGAGAGCTCTCGCGTTCTGAGCAGCTAGGAACCAATAGCAGACCAGGGTGATGGCTTCACATTCCCAAGATATAAGACATACACCCAGTGTGAACATGATCAGCCCAGTATGACCATGATCAGCTGAGGCGTGGGACAGAAAACCAACTAGACATGCTGACCGCCCGACCACGCAGGACAAACTATACTCGTGTTATCCTTCATTTGTTTACGGATTTTTTCACGTTACATATTTTAAAGAATGTAATGAATGAGGTTTGTGTGATACACGTGCAAAAGGCAACCCCGTAAGGAAACTCCAACTGAACTGTGATCCATTCCCATACTGTCCACTACATGTATACGAATATTAACAATGTATATATAGACTGCACCATGTTCAATCTAAACTCTTATCCAAGAGATATACACCACTTTGACCCCAGTGACCACAGATGACTCAACAGTCGGGCTCCAAACCACTACATGTATCTCCTTACCGCACTTACTGATTGTGACGATTATATACATGTATAGATACAAAAACATGAAAGTGCCGACACTAAAACAATAAATGAATTGTCAAATTTCGAGGCGATCTGCCCCTTCTCCAGGACGCAATAATTACAAACAAATGGAGAGGCAAACACAAAATCAAGCAAAAGGCTATATACAAATCACTGAACAATAGTGAAACAAAAAGTGGATATAGCAACTTCTTGTTTTTGTTGTTGTTGTTGTTGTTGCGAGTAATAAATTTATTTATTGTTTTAGTGTCGTTCTCACTTTTTGTACTTTAATAGTTGACCTTTTTTTCTACCGTGACATTTGACTGATCCGACATTTACTTTTAATAATAATTTACTTAAAATACTGGATACATTTAAAATAATACCGGTACACTTTTATGAGCTTCGTCATTGCAAATGTACTTATCTACAAATATCAACTTTCACGGCGGTCTCAAGCCAAAGAAGAATAGTTTCCTAAACATCCATGCTAGGACTGTCAGTGATGCATACCGACAGTGTCTAAAATAAGCAGCGAAATTGAGAATTTTCCTACAATGACATCATCGCGTTTACGACCTAAGCACGGCAAACTAGTAATTATCTATTGTTGCCGTCCAGGCCAGAACCTGGCGGGATATTGATCCGTGTCTTCCCAACAGCCTTATGAAAAGTAACCCAACGAATCAATACAAACCCAATACTCAAACACTGGCAAGAAATCAGGAAATAAGTAGGAAAGTATACAGAGAAACAATACAAACAGAAAGACGAGATTTGGTCGTTAAAGATTTTGTAGATGGGGGAAATAATTACGAGGGAGTACGCACAAATTTTAATTGTTAATTGTCGCTATTTGCCTCGTGAGTTAGTTTTTCTTCTTTTTTTTTTACCTTGTCGAACACCCCTGCGCCGTCTATGGCTATGCATCTAAAATGATTGTAAGCAATTCAATGATTTTCCATTTCAATAATGGATTAAATGAAATGTTGTATACATGAAGTTGTTTGCCAAGTCTAATTACCTCAGCAAGTTATTTAATGCTTCAATGCAATTCGTGATTTGTGGGGTTCCGCATCTTTCATTCATACATTGAAGGCGACATGGCATATACATTATGCATACAATTTATATTTACGCATGCAAGACGTGTACATGTTTCCTACCAGTTCCAAACTGTCATCCGATATCAATGAAATAAACTTCATAATGCTTGAATCTTTTATAGCCATGTTACATGTACAACAGTGTGTGAAAAACGTTGTTAGACTTTAGTAGTGTCTTTACAGGGCAGTTGTCTGGTAAAGCTTCTTATTTCATAGAAATGATAATGATAGTTTTACCTGACCGAGCCCATTTTTACCAAAAATCGTCTGGCGGTTCGGTGAGTTTCGAAAACACTGTGTGCAGCAGATGATTTCAAAGCTTATATAAGAATTTCATTACTATTGCTATTAAGATGACTTCTTCTACAGACTTCATTCATTGAAATATGACCAAGTCATTTGTCTGTTTATCTACTGACAAGACCATAGCTGTATCAGTAGTAACCATAAAACTGTCAATGTCTTTTTATCAGCTATCACAATTTCTTCTTATCACCTGCTTTAGAACTGAAGTAAGTACATTATTTGTATTTCTTCACTCATTGTCCTCTGGTACTAGACTGCACTTTATCAATATTTAACATTATATAAATGTATCTATCACAAAGTCCTTGGTTGGTCAGTGGAGGATCCAGGATTTCCAATTGCCAATTCTGGATTTTTACTTGTAAATATGTGGCGAAAAAGGGGGACAGGCCCCCTGGGTCCCCTCTAAATCCTCTACTAATACTATTGGTAGATTGGGATTTTTACATCATGTTCAAAAACTTTCTCAGTTAATCTGTGACATAGAAGCAAGAGGACACCACCTCTTGAATCTAGAAACACTACTAACTTAATAAGGAATTAAAGTTGAAATCCGGACTGCTAGCACCACATGCTGAGCAAGGTACATGTACATGTATCACCACATAACTAATGAGGAAAATAAACATGTAAAGTATCATTATGACATTATTTACATTACATTTATTTTATCTCTCAGGGTACATTTGTATGCCTGACATGTGAGGCTTCTACAAGGAAATTTGTATCATTCTACTGTGAGGTCACAATGCAGGCAATAATTTTACACATCATAATGAAAATCCATTTTCATGGGAAAAAGTAATCTGTTAAGCCCATTACATCATGTACATGTACATGTAAGATGCGAAAATAATTCACAAGTTGTCTATTGGCTGAATAAAGTTCCTAATACAGATAATACAAACTTGATGAGTATTGATTTATACCGATAAATGTAAATAGAGCAGTTTGGAATTTTTAAACTGAAGAAATATTCCTTAAATGGAGGAAGTCAAAGATAAAAATGTATAAAAATTAAAAACTGTACACATCCAAGATTTACATGTATGACACCTACCATGCTGTCCATATTGGATTATTTGACATAGTTTCTGAGCATTATATGAACATCAAGTATTCATTGGTATAATGGAGATTCATAGCGCCAGTTAGTCATATCAAAACGCCAAACTCATGCAAATGAGACTCACTCCCTCTGGAGCAAAAAAAAAATGTTTGCAATTTTTTGTGACACATTTTTGAATTCAGTGTAAATTATAAAAACATTGCCTGTTGTCAAAATTGGTGTACAATGTGTTGGATTTTTGAAAATTGTGTCACCTTTTAAATCATAATATCCCAAAATGTAACAAATGCAATGGGCAGTGTGAGCCCTAGATACACCGGTACAATTCATTAACTTTACTTAATCATTTTGTATACATAAACAGGGATAATCAAGACATTTTTTAAATTGTACAATAATTTATTTCCTGATGTTGATTTCGATATATTCAGTTACAATATTACTACCATGATGTGTGTAACAACTTTCTCCAGGGCTCACACTGCCCATTCTGACTAATCACACTCTGCTTGATCTATTTAAATTTGTTCTAAAATGCAACAGATTCACAGTTGAACAAAAGATGATGCATTCTGTACACTAATCATTAAAACCTGCAACCTTTCTTTTCATGGTATACATCAACTTCAATCATCAATGGAAGACCGTAAAATTTTGTGACTCTTTTTTGGGTTCAGTGTAAGCACTATCCTCACTTACTCAAGATTGTGAGTCCCAGACTCATGAAACTGGTCCAGACTCACCAATAATTTCCAACTCACAATATGTGTATATATTTTCCTATTATCTATTCATTTATTGATTCCTCTCCGGTGTACACTTGTCTGATTGGAAAACCCAGGACACTGTACATGTATATGTATATTTATACCAACAAAAGTCGGAACAAATGTTGTTAATGCACTTTACCACCAAGTGAAATTGAAAGGTACATGTAAAAACTCAGGAGTTATTCTAATAATCAGCATTTTTAGTTTAGAGGCTACTGCCCCAAAATCCCTGGTCAGTGGTGTTTTTAATTTTAGCTCAAATGCAAAAAAGGCACTAGTTCAAGTACTTGAATACTTCCAATAATTCTAAATGATTGGGTACCGTTTAGTTGATACTTGTATCGGTACATGTAGATGTATCTACCAATCAAGTGCATTCAAGCCTTAAACTCTATCAAGTTCTAAATAGGCAGGCATAAAGTACTTGATCAAAACATAAATTAATAGAATATATATAGTAAGTCATTAAAACAGCTCTGAATTTTATCATGCTACCAAAATTACAGTGAACAAGTCAAATTTACTAATCATTGTTACATGAAGTGATAAACAGTAAGTCATGATATTTGCCTAACAATAAATGCTGAACAGACATCTCATGGATAACTGCCCTTCACTGACTGATAACCGATTGAGTCACCTCATTTAAAATGCAGCCTACATTCCGAGCATACCTGTCTGTCCAGGCAAAAACTATGACATGCATAACTCTACAAAGACTTGTTTTTAAATAATTCTCTTTCCGTATAAAAGATAGTAATAAATACTCTATATAAACATCAGTTCATTGGGAAAGTAAATGCCCCATCCAAAGATGTACAATAAATTATGTTGATGCCTCGAAGTCGGGAAGAGATAGGTGTGGTAGGGCACATTCAATAGCATCAGGTACTGATATCATCTGCATTATTTGATTTTTCAAATTATCACGTATGCAAAATCATTTGAAAACATTTTGAAATGCAACTCAACAGTTGTAAAATACTTACAATAACTCGTAGTAATGTGTGTTTTACTTTAGCCGGCCTTGCAATATTCCGAAGCTAAAGTAGGTCATCGAAAGCGAATAAACACCGGTGGTTACTAAAATGGGTACGGCGAATCCGTATTAGCTATAATTTATGTACATAACAAAAGTAAATATTAAAAAAGAAAAACTGAAATTAACGTAACTGATGACACATAATCATTTCTCATTTCAAATGAATAGAGTAAATAACACAACACTGTAAATCTAAGTCCTTAACGAAATATATGCCAAAATTCAGTAGATACCGAACCGTGCTAGTCGACGTCCTCCTTTTAGACTAAAGATAGTTCTAAAGAAGAAAACTATCAACGGACAATAAATCCGTCAGAGCAAATAAATAAGTAAATTTTGTAAAAAAAAACCAAAAAAAAAACAAACAAATTTACATGTAGATACTTATCTTAAAGTGTACTATATTAAGTGAAAAGCTTCATCACAAGATGAAAGCCATAGTTTCAATATTTATCTAGGTTCTGCCAATGTATTCAAATTTTACTGTGCATATGGACTGTTTATTTGTTGGAACAGCATGTCTGTAACAGCTGGTGCCCCTAATAAAGATATGGGGGATTTTTTTTCTTTTTTCTACACGAAAACAACGTTTCGGGAAATCGTGACCTTTTAAAAATTCCTATTTTCATTCAATTTCAAAGAGAAGTATCTTCATTTTAATTGGATACAATTTCACAAGTACTGAATGATCAATACGCTAGAAAAACTCGGTTCTACAGGAAAAGGTTACAATTTATTAGTAATTACCAGAAACATATACACACATATGTGTATATATGTCTCTGGTAATTACTGTTCTGTGTAAGGAGTAAAAAGTTATGGTAGAGACAAAGATTTACCCATCGTATGTATTGTGACCTTGCAGATATGGCATTTGAATCAAGGTAATGTCTAATGACACTCTTGTGTCCTGGGGAACAATTCTGTGAAATATTATTCAAATCCATGCACGGTTTAAACCTGAAGTTATGGCCTGGACAAGAATCTAACCGATATAAGCACTGTGACCTTGACCATGCAGATATGACCTTGAATATCAATAGGGTTCACCCGCTAGTCATAAGAAATAAGTGTGCTAAGATTAAAAGTTGCAGCATAAGTTTGGCCTTTACCTTGTTTACAAGTTGCATTCTCAAAAGTTTGCGATTTTTGCCCCAAATGACCTTGAACTTTGATATTGATGTTTCCTCCTCAAGCCATATGGAATAAGTGTACCAAGTTTGAAAGTCCTAGCTTAAAAGGTATGGTCTGTATCGTGTTAACAATATGCAGACAGACCCCCAGACCGACAACGCCGTACCTACGACGGGCATATGAAAAGGGTAGGGGTCAGAAATTCGCCACTGCAAGAGTTGTTTAGGAGGATCTATTAATGGAGGCCATGTTCAGTCAAGGAACGCATACATAATGGATTTATGGGCATAAACTTGTAAACTAGGAAGTGGCTCAAAACTAGTGGAATTTATGCTAAAGTGACTTTTGAATTCACTCAAGCTATAGTTGGAACAAACTCTCTTTTTTTCTTTATTAAATAAACATAAAGAAAAGTCCTCATCAAATCATCAAATGATTTTATTGCAACTGAAGAATCAACTGAAGAATCATCAAAAATATATTCATAATTTGACATAAACTGAAAATTAGCGTAGAAGACGCCATCTTGGAATAGTAATTATGATCGACTTCCGGAACCAACTGCGTTCTATTACCAGAACGTTACATTGGAAAAATTGAAATGCATTGTAATTTAGAGTACCTTAGATTGTTGGATTAATGCATCCGGAATAGGACTATGTATTATTTTATCTCTACGATAACTGACATTGTTGCATTTACTTAATAGATCTTTATTTTGACGAGGGAGGGGATGGAAAGAAAAGGAACGCACGCAACGGGCGTGGAGGGTGGGGTGGGGGGAGGGAGTACAGTTAAAACAACCGTGGTATACACTTGTGCTATCTGTATGCAAAGCAAGAAAATCAAATTGCCCTCCTGTCTGTGACGTCACAATCAGTATTGTTGTTTCGTTACTAAATCTAAACTGAGTGAGGAGAAGTTTAACGTGATAAACGCGGGGATGGCGAAGAGGAAGGGGGGAGGGGGAGTACAAAGAGTCTCGGTCTATGTCTGTATTCGTTTCAAATAAATGGAAACTTTAATTCGTCCACTGTCCGTGAAAGCCCAAATTATGGAAATCTGTAGAATTTTAACAAAATGTAATAAAAGGTTGAATAAAGCAATTTGAAATTACAACCATTTTTGTGGTAACATTTTCTGTTTCTGGTGATTCGGACACCATGCGGTACCATTCGTTTTAACAGAGTCTACGTTCGTACATGTAGCACCCACGAATTTTGTATTTTGTATGTATCAGTATGCAGACTGGCCTTCCTTACAACATAACGTGCGTGTCATGTATCATTACGCAGACTGACCTTCCTTACAACATAACGTGCGTGTCATGTATCATTACGCAGACTGACCTTCCTTACAACATAACGTGCGTGTCATGTATCATTACGCAGACTGACCCTCCTTACAACATAACGTGCGTGTCATGTATCATTACGCAGACTGACCTTCCTTACAACATAACGTGCGTGTCATGTATCATTACGCAGACTGACCTTCCTTACAACATAACGTGCGTGTCATGTATCATTACGCAGACTGACCTTCCTTACAACATAACGTGCGTGTCATGTATCATTACGCAGACTGACCTTCCTTACAATATTATATAACGTGCGTGTCATGTATCATTACGCAGACTGACCTTCCTTACAACATAACGTGCGTGTCATGTATCATTACGCAGACTGACCTTCCTTACAACATAACGTGCGTGTCATGTATCATTACGCAGACTGACCTTCCTTGCAATATAACGTGCGTGTCATGTATCATTACGCAGACTGACCCTCCTTACAACATAACATGCATGTCATGTATCATTACGTAGACTGACCTTTCCCTACAACATAGCACGACATAGATTTGGGGCTGAGCGACACTAGCTAGGAAAGAAGTACTCGAGGCTCTCTACAAGTGTTTTCGGCTATATTTGTCAAGGGTTGTATCCAGGGCCGAGAGGCATAAGCCCAGGAGGGTGTCCTCTTTTATTCTTCTTCATACCGAATACATAAGTTAAGAAACCAAATGCATGAAAGTGTCTTAAAAGTGGGGGTTTTTGTGGGGTTTTTTTTGGGGGGGGGATCTATTCCCAAATCAAATGTTTGACATATTTTCTGACATAGTTGCTGATATTCTTACCTTAGGCTTCTTCAAAGACTTCGATTTTGTGTCTTAATCTGATTTTATTGAAATCATCGTACATATAATTGTGGTGAAGAATTTGAGCACAAAAGTAAAATTTAAAACTTTTTTCATTATTATTATTATTATTATTATTATTATTATTATTATTATTATTATTATTATTATTAGCATCATCATCATCATCATCATCATCATCATCATCATTATTATTATTATTATTATTATTATTATTATTATTATTATTATTATTATTATTATAATTTTGATTTAAAAACTAAAGGAGAGGGGTTGCAAAACAATATACATATTGTACGCGTATAAAGCATTGATTGATTTCTTCAGAACAAATCGAAAATTTTTATCAAACTTGGCTTGAATGAAGTAGTCAAGGTCTTTGACCAGTACCATTGCTCTTTTGGCTTGATCTGCCCAGAAGTTTGTCAACGGTGTGGCAAGAAAGGTTCAGGGAGGTACTATCGTTTTATCTTTTTCTAACATTAAATTTTTATGATTTAAAGTGAGCACATAGTCATGTGCTCACTTTAAATCATAAAAATTTCAAGTTAGAAAAAGACAGTTTGTAGATATGAATTTTAGATGGATCCCTTAGAATAGAAAATTTTGGTTTGGTCATACGTACTCATTTGAAACTCTTCGCCTTTTACTTACGCCTGTGTTGATTTCGCAAGAGAAGTATGATCTGGGTGGTTTCGAATGTATATGTATACGTACCATAACAAGTTACATACATCATGTAACGTTTGCCGCTATGTATTTTATGACGTCACTACAGGCAAATTATGGACTAATAACCTTATTGGCTTTCAGTCTGACCAACGAAAAAAACACAAATATAATTAAATTACATCAAATATATGTCCTGAAAGTCATCAAATAAAATTGTTTGTCCAAAAATGTCTTTGTGATAATATGTATAATGTGTACACAGGCGGATCTAGAAATTTTTGAAAGGGGGATTAGCATTCTCCCATGACATGTTTTGCACTATTCGGTCTGGAAAGGGGGAGGGGTGCAACCCTAAAAATGGTGGAAAAATGTCCTTATTTTGGTAAAATTATCCGACCACAAGTGGGGAGGGTTGCAACCTCTAAATCCCTAAATCCGCTAATTGTGTATATAATGTACATAATGTGTATAAAATGTAATATATCCATGTTCAACTCTTGTGAACGAAGAATAATAATAAAGTAATTTTACTAGGAAATGGTGGCATACTCGGATCCAGGAAGGATGTTCTGGATCCACTCTGAGATTTAGCAAAATTTCTTTTTCCCCTACCTTTAGTAGCAAAAGTTTTTGCTCTACAGGGCGGTAGGGAGATGAAATTCGTTGCGTTTGGCAATGTGATAAAACATCGGTCTATGATCGACCTCGCCCCCAAAAAGGGGGGTTGCTCCCCCACCACCGTTCTTATGGTCATGACTTTACATCCTACAACATGGTACGACCCCATATAAAAATGTGATTGGTTTATACTACCTCATACATACATACTTATTATGGCATCCTCCAAAGAAGGCAATCATGCTTTTCATTGGTGGTGCTTTTTGTTGTAAATTTACATCCTATGACTTGATTTAATCCCCTTTTGGATTTTTTTTTGTGGTGGATCTGCTTTAACAAAGTTACTGAATCCGCGCCAGAACGAGTTTACGTCCGACTTTTACGTTTGAATAACTAGTACCCTTGCAATAATTTTCTTTTTAAAAGCTTATTCTTGGAAAAGTGTTGACTAGTCCTTGGTTACTTACCCTTTTGACCGTGACACCGCCATTTCAAGGACCAGTATGAACTCGAGTGTTATTTTAAATGTATGTGTCCCATACATTAGTACTCATACGGATTTTCCTTCGAGTGTTTATTGGCGCGCGTACCATCCAAAGCATGTTTAATTTCATATTCTTTTAGGGAAATATTTAGAGATTTTTCTGTATTGTAATTGTGAAATGAAGTAAAGTACATGTCGTGAATTTAAAGACAACTATTTATGCCTAAATTGAGATTTGAAAACTAATCATTGTATGAATTGCATTGAACAATAAATATACAGTAGATATATAATAAAGAAAGTTTACAATCAATTATTATTGTTATTGTTATTATAATTTATTATGATTTATTTTTATTTATCTATTTATTTTATTTTATTTATTCAGTTATTTACTTTTTATTATTCATTTATTTATTTATTTTTATTTTTATTCATTTATTTTTTTTTTCTGGTTTTATTTTCTTATTTTAGGTCACATTAACATTATTTTCGATGTGTTACGGGACATCGGATTTTCATTGTCCCGTCCGAGAGACTTCACACTGACGAGCCACTGGTGAGATTCGAACTAGAAACCACTCGGTCGTGAGCAAACCACACGACTAATTGAGCCACGCTGTTTTTACAATGAGAATAACACAAGAAAAGAACACTTAATTATATAACACTTATTGTGAATTCTTCTTCTACAAAATATATATGAATGTCTATTTTCTGAAATGAGATGTTTATTCCCATTGGGTCATTCTTACCAAAGATTCTTGACTACTGTACATTGTATGTATATCTATAAGTTGTATTAATTGGATTCATAAAGACTTTTACTTATATCAATTGGTGTTTAAACTGTGAGGAAAAAATATCAAAACACTTAATTGACATCCTATAAATTCAAATCACACAATGTCGCAATGGAAGCGAATACAATATTAAATAATATATTAAATATTCGTGATTCGGCGCTCATATTCGAATTTGAGACCAAGAGAAGGGATTTAAAGCTTATAATTTCTCTAAATCTTTCCTTGGTATCATTTATAGTTTTAACCTTCTTATAGGGTTCAACCTGGGCCGAATTTGGCGAAACTATATTTAGCATTCCCCACCTTCGATAGACAGTCATTTAATTATCACCTCGCCCCCTTCGGTGTTCATGTACAATTTCTGACTCTGAACACTGATCATGTGACAGGTCACGTGTTATGGAAACATATTGTAGTCCTTCAGTCAGCCTACACGGTCTACACGCCGAAATTTTGAACTAAACATCGCTTTTAACTGTGATGATTTGAATTGTTTTTCCTTTAATAGTTACAAGAATTAATGTCACCAGAGTAGTCTCTCTTTCATTAAACTTACTATGTTGTGGTAGGCAGTACAATGCTTATTGCAAATGTATTATTTTATACATACTCTGAAAATATTATACGAAAGTATAGATAGTTTTCGAATGCATAAAATTTAGCCTACTTCCCTTTCCCACCATTTTGGAGGTGAAGCTGGAGTTTTTGCTTCATACATACCAATTGTATTGAATGTTTTTGAGAAAGTTGTTTATATTTTCACTCCTCTGAAAACATTTTAAGAATTAGATTGTACGGTGGCTATATTACTGCATAACAATTGAAACAATACAAGATATTTGGATAATTCCTTTACATACTTATAAATAATTTATTCCAGCACAAACGTTCGGCCATATACCTCAAAGATGGTGGAAAAAGGGAAGTAACTCCAGCTTAATTTTATGCATTCGAAAGGTTTCTATTAATTTTGGTGGGGATCCTCGGAACGCAATTTTAACCGAATGTTCTGAATAAAAATATAAAAACATGATAATAAAAAACCATTATATTGTCATCCTTTTTTTAAATTTTCGTCAGCTGTGCCCATCGGAAACATGATTTCAGCCAAGTTCCAAATAGATCAAACAGCACAGACATTATTACACTGCATTACATTCACCTTTCCCCATATTAACAGAAATCGTATACCTAACTTCCGAAGCGACATTTAAAATTCCCGATATTTACGACAAGACATTCTCACCACGAGTTTTTATTCCCCAGGATCGATAGATCGGGAACATATTGTTTTTGTCCTGTCTGTTCGTTTGTTTGTGTGTCTGTTGTCAGCTTTAACCTTCGCCATAACTTAATTTTAAACGTGAGGGAAAAGACTTCATTTTTTTTTCAGAACATTCAGTTTTGTCTTGCGAGATCACCCACCGTGTCAGTGTTATTTCTGAACATTTATACACTGTTTTCTGTAATTCTAATATTTATAATTGAAAATATTCTGTTAGAGAAGTTCACTCATCGAAAATGAGATGATATCCGAGACGAATTTCAGTACTCATGTAGATCTACCTATTGATAATATCATGGGTTTTTTTTCATATATAAAAGACTAAAATTATGTCATAATAGTTAAGAATTGAATGAAAGATGTCTAAATCTTTATGTAACGAATACAATACTCTTTTCACAAATTATCGGGCACTTGTACTTGTTCAGCCACGCCCTTTACCGAGTGAAGAAAAAGCGTTACGGGTAAAGAAAAGGTAACTCTGCATTCCCTCTCGCGACTGAACAATGACGTCACATAATACACACACGTGACTAAACAGGAATTCCCCGTCTGTGTGTAAGTAAACAATGCGAGTAGAGAGTAAGCGATTTCGTATCAATTTATATCTTTTACAGGAACCCCAATTAACTTTCCATGGTTCCAAATAAACTGAATTTGAAACTTTATTTTAGAAATAATTTATTATTCAACTTAGATCGCCATTATTTTTTGTGAAGTGTCGACAGAACCGTCGGCTATTTAACTTCATAATCCACATGAAATCCAAACTTGTAGGGACTTGTTTATTAAATACTGTTGATCCCTTTAACTTTAACAGGATCAGACGGCGCTACATGTGTGGATCGAACGGTCATGTCGTACCCGGGAAAGGTGGCGTCTTTGGTTTTCTTGGACTTCGAGGCCACGGGGCTTTTGGAGTCCAGGAAACGCCCCAAGATCACGGAGATGTGTATGGTGTCTTGTCAAAGAGAAGAACTACTTCAGAAGTTTGGGACTATCCGGGTGTTGAACAAGTTGGTGCTATGTTTCAGACCAAACAAGATGATTGATCCACAAGCAAGTCATATCACAGGTAGGAGATAAATGTATAAAATTCTGACTTAACATAAATGATGATAAATGGGATAGGCCTCAGAGATGGGTACAGGTATATTGCATAGATTAGTTTGATAATTGATTTATGCTGATAACAGAGATTGATATGCATTTGAGTGACTGTCTCTAAAATGAGGGATTTTCCCCACCCATGCAGTTAAAAAATTAACATATTTATTAAAATTGAATATTTGATTACACAGCTTGAACCATTATAAAGAATCACACAAAGGAATGGTTAGTTTTTCTTTAACTGGTTTAACCCTGATCCCACCAAACTTATCTATGATACATGTAAGGCCCAAAATTTGTCATAGATGGATCCTATAGTTTTTTCGTTCTCCTTTATTTTTTTTTTTACTTTTTTTTTGGTGAAAAATGGGGGAACTGGTTGAGTAGACTTCACAAAAACTCAATTTGAAGTACAAAATTACGTTGTTGTGTATAAAAGTAAACTTTTGACCTTATGAATTTCGTACTCAACCTCCAAATGCCTCCTTCCACCTTTTCCTGTTTCTTATCCAAATTATACATGTATGTGTCCCTCAGTCTGTAGGCCTTATTGCCAGATAAACACTAAAATTATCTTATTTTCTAACATTCTTCGGTTTGGATACTGTATATATAATTCCGTGTATATTCCTGCCTCTTTAAAGGTGGTGATATGTGGGGAGGATTGGGGTTGTTCAGTGGTACGATTCATGTTTTTCATAATACAGAGTTATTTCCCATTTGTTTAAAATTTACATGCATCTGACATCATAGCCATAACCTGACCTCAGACAATTCTTATGGAAGTATCATTTGCCTCTTCTTTTCCTGTAGACTGATATCAGTTTGCAGAATTGGTTTATGTCACAGGTATTCTATGTCAAATACCTGCTCAAAGGGTAGATAACTCTGTATTAAGAAAGACACATTTACTGGTCAACAAATCATTGACTGCATGGTGCTTGATAACTTCATACAAGTCACATGGCTCAATACATGTGATATCATTGTTATGTTTCCATCAACTTGACTTGTTACAAGTTCCAAGTTTTGGCCAAGCCTAACATTACATGTAAATCTAGACTCTCCCGTCGTGTCAGTTTGACCTTTTGACCTTCAAATATTGCAACAGAAGTCAATTATAGATGAATTTTATCATCCTTGTCAAAAGTGAAGCTGGTTGGTTAAAACCTACTTAAGCTTAAAGGATAAAATCAATTGCTTCATACTGTTGTTTACATTATACATATTTGTTGTTCAGTTTTCAGAAAATATCTTGTCTTCATATTTCCTGATTGATGATTTCGCTTAATATTTTGCAGTTTAATATTACTGTGATCATTTGCAATACACAGTATATTATACATGTATATTGCATCGTCTCAAGACGAGGTTGGTCGCACATATTGCTTACTCATACATGCGACAGACCTTGTCTCGAGAAGATGGTATATTGTCGCAGATTGGAATGTTTGCTCAGTTAATATAGAGCATTGATATAGTAGGTAGAGGGTCTTAGGCATGCGCGGATCCAGAAATTTTTGTCAGAGGGGGTCCAACCAAAAAAGGTAAATTTTTCTCTTAGAACAGGGGGGTCCAACCCCAAAAATACCCAAATATTACCTTTTTTTGGTAAAATTTTCGGATTCCAGGGGGGGTCCAGACCCCCTAACCCCCCCTCTGTATCCGCGCATGTTAGGTATAAATTCTTGTTAGGACATTGATTTTGCCTTTTAACTTTAAGATATTTTATCTGACAGAGAAGTCTTCATGATACATCTTAGACATTTTTGAAAAAGACATATAATACTGATGTATGCTCCAACCTTCCTGTTACCCCCAATATTTCAACTATTTCTTTTACAAATGTTAAAATATGTATTATATAGATTCCTGTATAACTGGTATGTTATGGTTTTCAGGTCTTTACAATGATATGCTGGAGAGCCAGTCTATCTTCGATGAAGATTCAGTCAAGATGATGTCATTGTTTCTCTCACGTCTACCTCAACCGGTATGCCTTCTTGCTCATAATGGAAATGGATTCGATTATCCATTACTTCAGGCAGAGTTAAAGAAAATTTCTTGCCATTTCCCAGAATCTGTGTATTGCGCCGATTCGTTAGACGCTTTTAGGGAAATTGAGGAAGATATTTCTAGTCCTTTTCAGAAACAATCTGTGCCGGTTAAAACACCAGAGGGTCAACAGATACCTGTGGTTCCAGAGGAAGCACCAAATATCAAAGTTCGGGCAAGACAAGTCAAACGCAAGTGTGATTCAGATTTTGACCAGGTTCCCAGAGAGGCAAAATCGGTACGAAAATGTTTGTTTGGCACAGACAGTAAGTTTCCTGACAATGATGATCAAGAGAGAGATAGACTTGATCTGACAGGACACAAGCCAAGTAGATGTAGTGTGAAGATGCAAGCAGATGTTGTTAGCAAACGTAACACATGTGACATTGAAGCTGTAAAGAAGAAACTGAGCTTTGATTTAGAGTATGAAGATGATAGTGATGATGATACACTGAAAAATTCTTCTTGTTCAATAGACATAGAGATGACGGACAACAAATCAACGGAAGATGAAGACTTGCAGGAAAATGGTAAAACATTCAAGGGTAGTGAAGGGACAGAAATAGAACGAAAAGAAAAAGCAGTGGAACATAAAACACAGTTAGATTCACAAGGAAGCATTACAGATGAAGATTTTCTCAAAGCAGTTAATAGAATAGAAAATCAGTTAGGGGAATCCTACAATGCAGGAAATGAAGTGAATATTAAATGCACGGAAAGTATATCTATACAGTGTATACCTGGCAACAAGAACTCCTTATGTAGTGATATGCTGCATAGCCCTTTATGTGCATCGAGGCCTTCGGAATGTCATACACCTCAGGCTAGTACAAGTCTTGGTGCATCAGAGATGAATACTCCGGAAAATTCTACGTCTGGGTCTACAACACCCAAAAAGAATCTATCGATACCTTCAGAAAACTGTCTGACACCAATGTCTGGTTTGGCGCGATCCACAGCAATGTGTCAACTAGGAACTCCATTAGGTATGAATATAACAAAACCGGAAAATGAAATTTCAAAAGCTGCATGCAGGGCTTTATTTAGAAAAGGGAAAACTTCAAATCAAAATAGATTTGCAGAAAATCCGTTCAACATAGTAAATGTAAAACATAACCAAAATGAATCAAACTCATTTTCTGGTGAAAACTCTTGTTTTGCAAAATCTGAATCCACAAACTTTGGGGGAGTCTATCTTTTAGGTTCAAAGAATCTGCCAGACTTGATACGACCAACTGCCCTAACAAATGGGATATCTAACAATGTTAATAAGAACATGTCTGCATCAAGTACGCCATTAACTCACCTGAGGAAAAAATCGTATAAACTTAAGGATATATATATGCGAACATTTGGATGCGACCCGGCAGATTCCCATAATGCAGAGTCCGACTGCGTTACGTTAATGAAGCTCGTCAAATATCATTCTCCTCAGTTCATACAATGGATCGATGAACATGCTGTACTGTTGACCTCGATTGAACCTGGGTATTAGAGTTAACTATGTTTTATCTGGACTGAGTGCATTTATAACCGGATTAAGATTTGATCAAGAAACTGCACTTCTTTATGTTTCACTCCAACAATTAGGTTGCTGACCCATATACTCTCTAAGCTCTGCTCCATGTAAAGGTATTTTTTTTATTTTAACAATTAACATGTCTTTATGATGATTTATTAGTCTCCCACTTGTAAAACCAGAGGGGACTATAGGTTCTCACTCCATTTTTCTTTCCATCAGTCTGTCTGTCTGTGTCTGAGATACTTTGGTTTTCCAGATTTTTTTTTTTGCAACCATTGGAGTTACTGTCTTGAAATTTGGTATGTGGTTTTGATTCAATGAGTTATATATAAAGTTCAAGTTTTGTCATGATTGACTCTTTCTGGAAGAGTTACAGCCCTTGGACATAGCAAATTTCAGGGTTTCAGCGTTATAGAAACCGGTGCGGGAGGGGCATGTATTGCTTCAACAATATTCAATATGCTTGTTGAATAAGCAAAAAAAACAAAAACAAAAACAAAAAAAACAGTGCTCAAATATTACTGAGAAATTTGATTTTTCAATTAGTTTTTAAAGATTATTTATCAGTTTGAAATGAAGAAGTAAGATTTGAGTCCACCATTTCATCTTCGTTTCCGAGACATATCACTACATGTATGCATGTGCATGTATAAGAATGAGGAATAATCAGAAAGTATAAGGAATATTATGAAAATAAAATATACATGTATACATGTATGAAAAAATGTGCACAAAAGGGCACTAGAAAATGAATCTGTCAGGTTCATGAATTTTCATTGTGTCTGTGAAGGGTTTTAAGTTTTCATTGTGTCTGCAATATTGGAAGTGTTAGTTGATGTTTGAAAAATCTTTGTTGAATACCTTTTTATGTGTTGGTGAATAAGACTTCCCCATATGTAGAGCATGCACATCGTTATACACTTTTATAACAACTCATCGTGGAGTGACCCTGATGTGTAACGACGTCTCTATCAAGTTATTTTCACTTAACTGTAAACGATTGCATTACTAAGAATACTTACAAACATTTATCCATAAAAGGTTTTCATAAACTTGACTTGAAATACTTGGCTAGGAATAACAAATTTGTTACATATATTTTTGGATAACCAAGTATTATTAGTTTCATTGCTGCTATTTTTTATCTTTAGTTTTATTTCGAGACTAAAGTTTTTTTTACTATACTGATGATCTTTATTGAAATGAGGCATAATCCTCTGTATTGATATTTCAATCTTGCCTTACATTTTCATTTTTATTGCAACAAATCATCTATGTCATATTGAGTTAAAAAGAGTTATTTCCCATATGAGACAGTATCTGACATAAAACAATCATGACCTCATAATTTTCCTTTGAAAACATCATTTGTAGACTATCATTTCTCTGAGGTTGAAATTGGTTTCCATAGAATTTGATGACACCATAATTGTTTTACGTCAGATACCGTCCCTAATGGGAGGTAACTCTGTGTAACGAAAAGACTGAATATTGTGATTTGATGATTTTGACTACATTATGTATTATGGAATGCGTAAAGTATAAATGATATTAAAATGGTATCATATATAAAAAGCTTTTTATTGGGGTATATAAATTCAAGTAGGGCCATTACAACTTTAATAGTTACATTTATTTCTTATCACCTTCCTATCAAGATTTTTCATCAATATTTTCTCGCTGTCCACCTCTTGGTCATCCACAGCCCATCAAATTTGATATATTGTTTTACATTTTCAATATTTCTCATAAAAATCTACTTCGGCCAATTCAGTTATACTTAGTGCAGAGTGGAGTCATCAGAATGTTTCAAGACAGCGGTCTCTTAATTTGTCCGAAATGTTTGATAACTTTATTACATTTTTTACCCAATATTAGATTTGTATGGTTTCACAATTTTTTAAATTGAAGAAAAAAATTGATTTTATGTAATGATTTTTACTATGTTTACCAAACCTTCAAATCTGATATTACATATATTTTCAAAAGGCATTATATTTTTATTAATTATACAAAATTTTTAATATATTTATTATTTCTTTACATATTTTTGACAATTTTGTATCTTTTTTTTTTTTTTTACATTTTTCTGTCTTGATAGTTAAAAGGGGACCAGAATAAATTATTATCAAACTGACAACTTTTCCAATATATTATAGATTCATTAAGAATAACTTAATTATTGACTTTTTTTCCCAGTATACCCTATTACAAATTCATTATCTGTTTCATTGACATATAAAAGTGGAATATATAGAAGTGGAATGTTGTTTTTACAAGACTTAGATTTAGACAGAATTTTACATAAAAATTTTATATTTATTTTATAGACTCTCTTTCTAAAGTTTCTTTTCCTTTAGTATACATGTATGTTGGTATTGCTCATGTTTTGAGATCCCCCATATTGGGTCCTCTTGTTATCACAGCAAGTCTGTGTTTTTGTTTGTATATAACTAAGTCTAATTTATTTCATTGTTTATGATAGTAGTGCTTTCATGATACTAGATGCATGTTAATACCTAGAACACTGTTATCAATAAATGTTTCTATTGATGTCCTTTGTTCTGTATTTACTACCTACAGGAGGTTTTGAGGATAGAGTTCCTCACACCACCTAACATTGTCTGATTTCTGGTGAATCAGGAAACTAATGACCACCAAGCATTTCTTGGATTTCACTTGACCTAGAGCATCGATGACCTCTTAAGTTTTTAAGGGCAGCATTGGAATATACTATAGAACCTTACTGGTGTCCATCCTGGGTCCAGTCTGTTGTGGAAGTCAGTTGTCCAACCTGGGTCCAGTCTGTTGTGGAAGTCAGTTGGAAAGCATACCAATTCATCTAAAAAGGAAAAGGCTTCTTCTGGATTCTGTTCTTTAATAATGCATGGAATCTTGCACATATGATCCCTAGGAAAATGAGATGCAGTTTGTTCAAATAGTGATTATTGCCCTTGAATGGGGGCTAGTATGGGAATATTAGTGAAATTAAAAAAAAAAATCTTTTAAAGAACCACAAGCCACCATGAATTCATATTTGGTATACAGCTTTGTTCAAGAAAAGGTTCTGCTGCAATATTTGGCCCTTTGTCAAAGACTGGTATTCGTATAAATTTGTATAGAAATATCTTCAAAACTTTTCATTGCAACAAGCACTTGCTTGTTTGATATACAGCATTCACTTGCTTTGCTCAAGGAAAGGACTTGCCGCAATATTTGGCCTCCACCCCAAAACAGGGACAAACAGTTTTTATGTAGATTTATGTAGAAAATATCTAATAAAAATTTTCTTCCAAGAACCACCGGACAAAATGACTCCATATTTACTATTTAAATCCATAGGAGATCTAGAATGGAATTTGTTCAGGGAAAGGCTCTGTGGCAATGTTTTGCCCTGTCCCAGGACTGACAGTTATATATAGGAAATAGATTTGCATATTGGAAATATCTTAAAAATTTTCTCCTTAAGTACTTTTAGCCACAAGCCCTTCGTACTTGGTATACATTACCTTTATTTTCAAGTTTGTTCAAGGGAAGGTCGGATGGAAAATTTTGGCCTTGCCCAAGGGGCCTACACTACAGCTTTTTTAAGAATCACGAGCCACAATAGGTTCATATATAGCATCTATATAGACATGCTGTATCAAATTTGTTCACGAGAAGGTCAAGAGGCAATATTTGACCCCATTCCATGACCGACATTTTTTTTGCATACATGTAGGTTTATAAGGACATATCTTTAAAATTTTTCTTTTCAAGAGAAAACAGAAGACATCTGACAAAGCTGTATGACACAAATCACCAAGAACCTGCACAGAACCACACGCAATAATAGTCACATTTATAGTTCATGTGCATGTTACATCATTTTCAGACAGACTAGTGCTTTACACAATGATTTCCGCCTATTGCCAGGCTGTTCAATAGGAATGTTGACCTGATAGTACCTAAAGTCAAACCTACGCAGAGATATAGTACAAATAATTTTACTATTTCCTGGCGGAAAAAAAGTTGATCGTAACGATATAAGATTTCATTTTGTATGAGTTGCATTTGATTTTGAACTCCTTAAATGATCACATGTTGATTTGTTTAGTAATTTTAGAAGCCTGAAACTCATTTACACGTCTTTAATTAAGTGTCTTGAAATGCATATCGGTCAATCGTCATAGAATTAAGTACATGTACTTTGAATTCGTGTGAATTTCATCCAAACTTCGACGCAGAAGGTCGTGTTTCATTATTTACTTCTACAAAATCATACATGTCTAAGCACTCCCGGGCATTGGATTATGGCCTCGTTCGTATATCAAAACAATGACCAGAACTGTCCGGTATCAGCTTCTCAAGAATCCTCGCGTGTAACGTGACGAGACTTTCCGACCCTATTGATGGGCCTGAGGTACATTTTTGCGTGACAATGTGGTCAACAAATCAATCAGGAGACCTGATATTCTAACACTGATGTGATATGTCATTCTGATTAAAACCATATCTTTATTCCGCTTCCCTATTTGTCCTATTGCGCAATGGGACAAACAGAGAAGCGGAACAAAGATATTGTTTTAATCAGATTGATGATTTGTACTATAGATTCTGCTGCAAAAATGACAGTAACTTTATGTTCACCTGCAATAATAAAACGGCCAATATTTGAAAATGGCCCCGTCTATCTGATATCTGCATTGTCAGTTATTTGATTATTCCAATGAAGGCAATGTGGCAATATTTGACCCTTCCGCAGGGACTGGCAGTTTATATAGGAAATGCCATTCAAATATTCTACAGAACAATAAGGAATTCATACTTGGTGCACAATATATCCATCTTTACATAGGTTTATATAGGAAATACCATTCAAATATTCTACAGAACAATAAGGAATTCATATTTGGTGCACAATATATCCATGTTTGGTTTGTATAAATGTAGTATCAATTTCGTTCAAAATCCGAAGCTCCGGTGACTCCTCGGTTTTTTCTGACGAAAAACAATTTCTGACGTTTCTGACGAGGCCCCGTGTCACATAGGCAGTGAGAACCAGGGCTTCGGGTCATGAATATAGTAAGAATTGGGGCCCCGGTATCATGGAAACAGTAAGAACCGAGTACCCAATGTCATAGAAAAAGTGAGAACCGAGGCCCGTGTCATGGAAACAGAAAGAACTCGGGTCCCATATTATGAAACAGATAAGAACCGGGGCCCGGTGTCATGGAAACAGTAAGTCACTATATGAACCGAGTTCCCATGTCACACATTTATATTTTTTTACTGTTTTAGATGGGCCCGGTACATACGTCAGAGTTTCAGTGTTTCAGGTAGATGAGACTACTAGTATGTACTTCAGCTTCCGTCAGATAATACTACAGGGATGCGTTTAAATTTCAATGATTCCTAATAATAGGGAAGTTAAATTCAGTGTAGGAAGATTCACACAAGACAGCATCTTACAGTCAACTTTCGAAAATTCAGTATTGGTGAACTCATTGAAAGAAAAGAGCGAGGAAATATCCTTTTTTCCGATGAGTTGCACAACGGAGACCCACCGTATATTAGGTCATCGGCCATGAAGAGCCGACAGGGGACTCTCTTGGGAACCTTTGATATCGGCCAAGAAGAGCCGACAAGGGACTCTCCAGGAACCTTTGACATCGGCCAAGAAGAGCCGACAGAGAACTCTCCGGAAACTTTGACATCGGCCAAAAAGAGCCAGCAGGGCACTCGCAGTAACGTTAAGGCACTCCACGAGGTGATTGGCATTATATAGACTATATTGAAAACCGTATAATAAATAGAATGAAAACATTGTCCAAATTGAAATTCTGTTGATATTCTATAATCTAAAAGTTAGGCCCAGCAAGACGCATTTCAAATAGATATAGAACAGTCTTTATGTGAAATTACACAACAGAGTTGAGGAAAAGGTTGCACTACAGCGTTTTTCTCGGCATGTTGATGGTTGCATTGTCTCCCGCTTCATATAATGCACTGGGCCATAGTGACGTCACAATGACGTCATGTTATGTTTTTGCGGGTTTTCTGCAACATTATATAATTGTGTATTGCCTTATAACAACTGCGCTCTCAGGGAACCTTTGACATCGGCCAAGAAGAACCGACAGGGAACTCTCCGGAAAGCTTTGACAACGGCCAAGAATAACCGACATGGGACTCTCCGGGAACCTTTGACATCGGAAGATTATTAATAAAATTTTGGTGAACATTCTCTCGAAATCATAATTCAACGGCCATTATCTGACCATCAGTAGACAAGTCATCGCTTTCAGCGCTCATCTGTCTGCTCTTCCGCCTGTCGTCCGTCTCGGCGTCTGTTAACGTCTAGCATTTTCAACTTCTTCAGCTGCTAAAGGGATTTTGACAAAACTTGTTAGGAATAAGAACTCAAGGCCCACTAGTACTGCAAGTGTTGTTGGTTTTCGGCTAGATCCAACCATGGGTGTCCTCCCTTTGCAAACTACTTCTCCACAGCCACACACAGAATGCATCAGCATGATCAAGAAGGGTACATTAAGAAGTATTTTGGGTTTCTTCCAAAAATCAGTACTTTTGACGACAAGGGATGCACTACATTTACGTAATGTTAAGCTTTTATGGAATTCCTCAGAACCATTGGAAAGATTTTGATGTAACTTGATATGAATGAAATATTATAGATATTCAGCATCTTGGAGAGCATAGAGAAGCGAACATTTGTATTCAAAACTTCAAACTCGATTTTCTCGAAATTGAAAACTTGGCAGAAGAACACAATGGTTCTAAGGCGACGGTATGCGAAGATGCATTAATCTCTGTGTGTGTATTGTTCTTTAGAGACGTACTTTTCGGAACATCCGTCTTTATATTATTCTTCTTCTCATTTCATCAAGCACAACAAGCGCAAAAGGAAGCTTAAAGACCAAAATAAGATTGATCCGATCGCTAAAGTTATATTTGGACAACTATTTCCTGTCGCTGATTTGTAAGACGCGACCGACTTGCATTGTCATTTGATACATCTGTTGCCATTATCATGGGAATTTCAAACATTTTTGTTTTTGTTTTTTGGGATTTTTTTTTGTTTTGGTTTTTCAACACTCTTGCTTAATGAGTTTTCCTTGTGTAGCATTTTTTTTGTTGTTGTATATAACAGTTCTTATGTTATCTTATTTCATCTCATCTCACCCTTCCCATGATTCTCCTCTGATGTCATCTCACCCTATCTCACCTTATGTCAGTTTTCATCACTTCATCACATTTAACCTCTTTTCAATGCACCTCGTCTCATCTTTTATCTCGTCACATCTTACCTTGTCATTTCTAACCGTATTTTGTCTTATCTCAGCAATCATCGGAATCAGCACTGCTATGAATCAACCAGGCACAATAACAATTTCTAGATATTATTTTAACTACATCTATATCAGCATAAGAATTCACTGGAGAAGCACAAAAAATGACATAATCTTAATTGTTTTCTCACAGTAGGCAATAGTCATATAAAAACAAAAGATCAAAAAGTCACAATACGAAAAATAAGATTTTACTTAGGAACTGAAGAAAACCCCCGAGGGATATAAGCCATGAAAAGTCACCTGTCTGGATCATCTCAGCGTTTGACAATTAACCCCATTGGTAAGTTATGTCTGCACTATTTCTCAGCATCTCTAAACTTTTGCCGCTTTGGTGTGAATATTGACGTCACTATTACGATAACGCCGGAAATTACGTCGTCGGAGAAAAAAAAATCGTGGATGAGATATACCTCTAATTTTTAAACCAATCAAATTGCCTGTTAGATGTAAAATTAAATGATTCTAACGAACTGTACATAACAGCATCAAACATACACGATGTAGTTGTAGGTTGGTTGCTGATTACGTCATTTACAACAATTTTCAGCGACTCCGAAGCGGAAAGTAAACAACCTCTTAAACATTGTGGCGCAATACGGTGATCGAACCCGGATCGCCGGCGCCGAAAACCAAGCGCTTAACAATGTATACTATTACATATACAAGTACTGGTATGTAAATAGATAACCAATACAGACCCTGAACATGGAGAATGGACTCTGTCCTTGATTGCAAGTTTAAGTACCTCATAAGTATCTCATTATTCTAGAGGACATTAGACTTGTATAGATTAAAATTGTGCCGAGTGTTCCTTGTAGAATAAAAGATGCGAGGGATCTTGAACGTGCCAATGTACATTATGATACGGGGTCTTTGTTTATACCACGATACAGGGCCTTGGTTTATACCATGATACAGGGCCTCAGATTATACCATGATACAGGGTCTTAGTTTATATTATGGTACGGGGCCTCGGTTTATGCCATGACACAGAACCCCGGTTTATACCATGATACGGGGCCTCTTTATACCACGATAGGGGGTATCGGTCTATCCCATGATACGGGGCTTTGGTTTATACCACGATACGGGGCCTCGGTTTATAGCACGATGTGGGCCTCGGTTTATTACCGCGATACGGGACCGAGGTTTATACATGATACGGGACCGAGGTTTATACCATGATGTGGGCCTCGGTTTATACTGCCTCGTACGAAGGACAGATAGGGATGCAGAATATGATAAATCATCTTATAATCACCTCCGAGTCGATAGCCGGAATAGCACCTGGGTCCTCAGATTTGATACGATACCACTGGACCAACCTTCTCGTCTCTCTATTTTAAGACGGACCAACCTGCCCGTTTTTATCTTTTATGATGGACCAACCTGTCCGTCTTTATATTTAATGATGGATCAAACTGTCCGTCTCTGAATTTTATGATGGACCAACATGTTCGTCTCTGTATTTAATGATGGACCAACTTGCCTGTCTTTGTATTATTTGATGGAACAATTTGTCTGTCCTTGTATTTTATAAAAGACCAACCTGCCCGTCTGAAATTTATAATGGACCAACCTGCCCGTCTCTGTATTTAATGATGGACCAACTTGCCTGTCTTTATATTATCTAATGGAACAATTTGTCCGTCTCTGTATTTTATAATAGACCAACCTGCCCGCCTGCAGTTTACAATGGACCAAACTGCCCGTCTCTGTATTTTATAATGGACCAAATTGCCCGTCTCTGTATTTAGTAATGGAACAACCTGCCTGTCTGCAATTTGTAATGGACCAAACTGCTCGTCTCTATATCTTATAATGGACCAACCTGCCGGTCTCTGTATTTTATAATGGACCAACTTGCCTGTCTTTATATTATTTGATGGAACAATTTGCCCGTCTTTGTATTTTAAAATAGACCAACCTGCCCATCTGCAGTTTATAGTGGACCAACCTGCCCGTCTCTATAATTTATATTGGACCAACCTGCTTGTCTTTGTATTTTATAATGAACCAAACTGCCCGTCTTTATATTTTGTGATGGACCAACTTGCCCGTCATTATATTTAATGATGGACCAACCTGCCCGTTTCTATTTCATGATGGACCAACCTGGCCTTTTCAGTATTTTATGATGAACCAGCCAGCCCGTCTCGGTATTTTATGATTGACCAATCTACCCGTCTTTGTATTTTATGGTGGACCAACCTGCCAGTCTTTTTATTCATTACGGACCAACCTGTCCGTATCTTATCATAGACCAACCTGTCCGTCTTTGTATTCTATGATAGACCAACCTGCCAGTCTCCGTATATTATGATGGACCTACCTTACCGATTTGTATTTTATGATGGACTAACCTGCCCGTTGCCCGTTTTTGTATTTTATGATGGACCAACCTGCCATCCTTTATATTTTTGTTGGACCAACCTGCCCGTCTATGTATTTTATGACGGACCAGTCTGTCAATCTTTGTAATTTATGGTAGACCAACCTGTCCGTCTCTATGTGTTATGATTGACCAACCTGCCCTACTCTGTATTTTATGATGGACCAACCTAACGGTCTCTGCATTTTATAATGGACCAGTCTGTCCGTCTGTGTATCTTATGATTGACTAACCTGCCCGTCTCTGTTTTTATGGTTGACCAGTCTGCCAGTCTCTGTATTTTCGGATGGACGAACCTGCCAGTCGCTGTATTTTATGATGGATCAACCTGCCCGTCTTTGTATTTTATGATGGACCAACCTGCCCGTCTATTTTTTATAATAGACCAACCTGCCCGTCTTTGTATTTTATGATACAATGTCATTAATCATAAATATAAACACGAAGGACATCGATAACTTCTTTAAAATATAAATCCGACAGACAGGATACCGTCGAGCTATAAGCGGGACTCGAACCCGGTATTTTTCGGCCAAACATCTAACTGACTGATCCACACCGGTTCCTGGTAAACAAAAATCCTACTGAACAAAACATGCACACACTGTATGGAAGTGTTTATTATTGATGCTAAACAGAATAAAATTTTTACAAAAAAATTACATATATAATGAACAAAAGACTTACAGACATTTTCCGAATTTCATTTTTCGCATATATATATATATATATATATATATATATATATATATATATATATATATATATATATATATATATATATATATATATATATATATATATATATATATATATATATGCATGCTTGTGCGTAGGCATGTGATATGCATGAAATTTTTAAGATCACTTTGAACACACGGATTACACGTGCACAAAGGACAAAATAATATTTTCTCAAAAATTAAAAAATAAAGAACAAAAAACATACATCTAGCGGAAACAAAAAATAAAATCTCTAAGTGAAATCAATATCTGCTGGTTAAATCTGCTCGGCACAGAGTGACTTGACTAATTTAGCCAGAAGATAAGGATTTCACTTAGAGATTTTGCTGGGGTTTTTTTTTATGTCCCCTCAATAAAGGCCAAGTGGCAAAAAATTGTGGATGTCAAGTGTTTCTTATTATTTATTTAATTCACATTTCCCTTTGGAGGACTTCTTGTCAAATTTGCACTTCGATTTGTAATGAACGAAATTCTACAATAAAACATAAATGTTTGTCCTTAATCACGTGGTTTTTGTGCTCATACTTAAGATTTTCTTATTGTAATCAAAACAAAGAAATAGTCTACTTAACCTAGAGATGAAAGCATGCAGATTCACGGAAACAATCTCTTGATACTTCCGCACATTTACAATTAGCTGATAGAAACGACATTTATAAGAAAAAATAAATTTTCTCAATTCTTGAATACCGATCAAATACCAGTATTCGAATTGTTGGACTTGTAATGGTAACATTGACTACAGCTGTATAATCAATTAATGAGATACAAATATCCAAAAGAATGTGGTTTATGATACAATCATTTAAATAGAAACATTTCAGCAGACTTTGGTTTATGATACAATCATTGAGATACAGACATCGCAACAGACTATGGTTTATTATACAATCATTGAGATACAAACATCGCAACAGACCTTGGTTCATTATACAATCATTGAGATACAAACATCGCAACAGACCTTGGTTCATTATACAATCATTGAGATACAGATATCGCAACAGACTTAGGTTTATTATACAATCATTGAGATACAAACATCGCAATAGACTTTGGTTCATTATACAATCATTGAGGTACAAAACTCTCAACAGGACTATGGTTCATGATATAATGATGGAAATAGTTCTAAGTATATTTACAATGTTTTATACACAAGTTGAATTAATTAACGTCAATAAAACAAACTTTGTCGCCATTGTTTAGCATTAGTTCTCAGGAATCGATTAGAAATTTTGAAAGTTGATGAAATATGATTCCAGGTAAAGGAGCATTGTAGTTGATGATAAACGTAACGGAAAAAAGACAAAAGTGCTATACAGGTGCTGTTGAGAAGCAGGCGATATTTTTCACCCCGACACACGATCTCGCCCCTTTTTATGGGATCATATGCACACCCTACGTAAACGCTCTTTGGTTTGTTTTCTGTTTGTTTTCCCGATTGTTAGACTACTGAGATAAATTTATCCCGCATCTCATTAATGTGTATAAGGATATGAATTCAATGAAATGCATTTAAGGTTCGAACTCCATAAAACTTGCCTGGGAGCAGATGGTGCACTTTTGTCCATTAAAGATACATATGGTCTCCTGTAGCGTCTACTATTGTGATTAAAGTAATATCGTAAATTTGTTTACTACAGTATCTTTTGGCTGCCCATCAGTATTAAATGCAGATATCGCGTACAAATACGCTACATAACCCACGTTTTCCTTATCAATTTTATTCATCTCGGTCGACCTCGGAAATATTCATTTGCATAATGTATGCATTGCACGTGATACAAATTCTACTTCTCGCATGCTTTTATATCATACTCATTCTTTCTTTCTTTTCTTTTCCGAGTCACATAGTGCAGAAGGCCGATTTCTTTTCTTTTTCTTTCTTATCTTCACCATTGTTGTTTTACTCCGTATTCAAATGAATAATTTTAAGGTCACGTGCGTATTCTCCGGTCTCGTACGAACGTAAGTAGGTTAAATTTGAGGGTCGTATTTCTAACTTGCTGCAGCAATAACTGTATAACCAAGGCTTATTAGGTTTGGGGGTCGCTGCAGTTTATTATCTTTTTATAAGTAAAATAAATTAGGAGTATATTTTATTGTACCTCTGATTTTATAAAATTAGACATTATGTATCTTTAAAATGGATGCTGTGATTATACACAATAACAGGACTCGGGGAAACTGTGATTAAAATCAATTATTGGAATCGGGGAAACTGTTACAAACATCTGTGGGAATCGGAGAAGATACCATTACAGGCATCTATGGGAATTTGGGAAGTTGCGATTACGAAATTTTATGGGAAGCGAGGAAGCTGAAATAATAATCTTTATGGCAATTTATATGGCAACGACTACAAATTGGAAAGAAGGGGGGGGGGGGGTTAGGGGTTGGAAGCATTTAGAAACTTTTATGAGAAAATTTGAAGCTGAAATTATGCTTATTTTGGGGAGTGGGGAAGCTACGATAGCAAACAGTTATGGGATTGGCATTATAAACATTCATGGGAATTTAGGCAGTTGCGATTACAAATACATGTATATATCGAATTGTGGAAGCTGTGATACACACATGTAGGAATTGTGGAAGCTGTGATACACACATGTAGGAATTGTGGAAGCTGTGATACACACATGTAGGAATTGTGGAAGCTGTGATACACACGTGATACACACATGTAGGAATTGTGGAAGCTGTGATACACACATGTAGGAATTGTGGAAGCTGCGATACACACATGTAGGAATTGTGGAAGCTGTGATACACACATGTAGGAATTGTGGAAGCTGTGATACACACATGTAGGAATTGTGGAAGCTGTGATACACACATGTAGGAATTTGGAAGTTTCGACTACAAAGTTTCGGGATTTGGGGGAAATGCAATTACAGACATTTATTGGAATCGCGGAAGCTGTGATTATAAACATTTATGGGAGGTACAGATCATGCAATTAGAAAGTAATGCAATTACAAATATCTATGGGAAGTTGGAAAGCTGCGGTTACAGACACTTATGGGAAGCTGCAATTATCTTTGAGTGGTGGCTCAGATTACAAAGATTTATGAAAATTGGGGAATCTGCGATTACAAGTAGTTATGGGAATTTGGGAAGCTGCAGTTACAAATGTTTATGTGAAGTTGGGATTTTGTGATTATCAACATTGAGGAAGCTGCGATTACAATATATATATATATATATATATATATTATATATATATATATATATATATATATATTTATATATATATATATATATATATATATATATATATACATTTTTGCGGGAATATGTTTTATTTCCTTTGGCTATCATAGATGTAGATCAAGTAAGTTAACTAATGTAAGACTGGTTTCACCCATCACCAATTTCAATGAGCACAATGGTCTATTATAGGATCTGTACAAACAGAACCATGTAGAACAATTTATCTGTACCACTCTAATCCATGCAGCAACAGTGTATATAAATTTTATATATACTTTACATAAATTCTAAATATGTACACCACCGTAGTTTGCTCTTCACTAGATAGTTTAGATACTCGCATGACGTATTCGTGTGGTCGCAAGGTCATTAAAAGTGAGCAGTAATTTACACATTGAAAACAATAAAATGTGGAAAGAACAATACTGGTCGTGAAAATAAATCCGGACGGTTCGTTAAAATCATAATAAATGAACAAATTTTAAAATGTCCATTGGCATACAGTTTAAATAGATGTTTTTTTTTCAAGTTAAATTACTTGAAATGGTCAATAAGTAACAAAAATAGCGATCGTCCGAATATACCGCGCGTCCGGATTTTCATTTCCGACCTGTACAGGTAAGATGAGAGAAAGAGAGTAGGGTTTGGTAATCTGCGACTTCGTTGGCATGTTTAAAGGTGAGTATATTGTTCCTGTTATCTATAACACAAGTATATTATTTTTTAGGAGCAGTCAAGCGAGCCAATGGGACATCATAATCCGGTTGTGTAGATGTAAGCGATGTTTTGTTACTACACGTTTGATTGGAGTTTTTAATTTTACTACCGGCCAATCGGCTTGTGGGAACATCATAATCTTCGTTCTGTGATTCCACGGTTTGGGGAACTTCTCGGTCAGTGCATAGTGATGTTTTGTCTTTGGAACTGATCATTCTGGACAACGGTACGTCGTAGTCCGTCGCTAAAATTGGTTCGGTTTCCGAATTCTGTACAACTTTCTGATTTTGTGGCACGTCATAATCGATACTCCGTTCTCCATTTATAGCCTTACGTCTTACTCCTTTGGAACTGTATTGTTTTGGTATGTCGTATGAATCATCAACCACTGATGGTTTAGAATCATTGTTAGAATTTCTGACTTCGAGAACTGCGTGTCCTTCCTTTTTCTCGTCGTTGTTACGTACATCATTCGAAGCACATTTTGAATTCGGCAATGGAGGAATTGCAAAAAATGAATTTTTCACCGATGAATTTGCCTTTTTGTCTACCGTTTCACCTACAACGGCATTGTGACTGTCACCTGCCGGTGTTTGCGTACGTGGAAGTGAATCGCTACCGTTCGTCCTACAAGCGGGTAGAGGAGGAGGGTTGCCTGACTCATTATTTCTTTGGGTCCTCTTCATATTCTCATTATCTCCTTTTGTTGATTTATTTCTTTTAACAACATGTTGGTTCTTATCCGTGGGAGCTTTTTCTGTCATGTCAGTATTTGTGTTCTTTCCAGGAACACCACATGTGTCTCTCTTAATTTTGCTTGGATGGACATAATCATTAGCGATGGCAACAACGTCATTTGGGACTTGATAACTGCCTCTGCTTTTTGAAGGTGTTCCTTTCGTTGCTTCGTCTAATAATTCATAGCTACCTCTCTTGTTTGGCAAATCTACCTTCTTCGCCCTCGTATCAATCAATGTCTCGTACCCTTCATCGAATTTACCAATCGATGGACCAGGTAAAGGAGAGTCCGACAAGGAGCACATTTGTGTGTCATTAATTTCGTCATAGATTTTGCTCTTGATTAATGACGAATCGCGAGGGTTTGAATTGTCTTCTTTCACCCTCTTTCGTGATTTTTTCAGTTTGTGTCGAGCAAACATCACGAGAATGAAAATAATAACACAGACTACCAGTACAACTGAAGCTGTGATTGCGATAACCGTGATCATCTCCGTATTGTTCGACTCTTCTATGTCCTGGTTGTCCTCCTGGGACAACATTGACTTTCCGGAAATGACGTCATCTCTGGACATATTTCTTTTAGGTGTTATTTTAGTACTTGTTGAAATCTTTGTAAATTTAGATAAAGACGGCGATTTCCGTGGAACTAAAAATAAAGAAGTATAGACAACAGTATAGAGTTTGGAGGGGAGTTGTGTGGTTCGGTCTGTAATATTTGTCCGAGCTCTTGAGATATTTGACATCAACATGCTTGAGGTCGTTGTTAATTCTAGAAGAAAAACAATTAAACTATATAACAATCATACAATAATAAAGGAATACTAGTTTATAAGAAGTTACATCCAGCATCACAATATGTAGACAGTTATTTTATCGTATAATGAATATTAAACAAATGTGATGTTAACAATGAACCAGTCCAGGAAAAAAAATCAGTATCATTAGTTTTATTGAATACCATATTCATTTATGAGTTAATACAAACTTTTTACTGGGTTAGCATTAAGAATGAACAACATACGATGCATGCATGTGTTGGAAAATTAACGCAAATCAAAGAAGAAAAACATGAAATTACCCATAAGACAACAATTAAGTATAATCTTATTAGATTTCTGTAAATTTATTTTTGTGAGCTTTGAAAAAGAACTAGTCGAGATGATGGCATTCAAGTGTTAAATAACGACGGGTAGATGTATATATGTACATGTGTATGTATATACATATATGTATATGTAGATAGAACTCAAGTCTAAAAATAACGACGTACATACGTGGATGCTGACATAAAAAACAAGAGCAACGTCAAGCGTGCCAACCTCTCGCACGACAGCAAATTTCATGGTGATAAATTGACCTTGATCTTTCAAAAATTGACCTTTTGACCTCAAAATCAATAGATCCTTTCGACGTTACTGCTGGACTAGCAGTTTGGTTGGCAAAATGATAACTGTTCCAGCAATATGACGTCAGAGACATTCAATTTATTATTATTATTTTTATGGGAAACAATCATTTGCCGATGTTATTCCCGCAGTAGGATTGAAAGGTCTTTAGGGATCTTCCTTTCATCATACTTATGCTATATGTAAACTATGAACCTAATAAGTTCAAACTGTCACTTCTAAAGTGCCTACAAGGTTCATTACCTTCTCACTCACACACGCAACCACGCACATGCACACGAACGTTACCTTTATTATACCCCCCCCCCCCCTTTTCCCCTTTGGAACGCTGTTGCGAGGGGGAAATACAGGAAATAACTCTCTATAACGAAAAGACCCAATTGTATTATTATAGTTTTGTTAGTGGTGTCTATTGTGACCTTTTGGCAATTCGTATACACCTGTTTGTATCCATGTATGCCATATTTACCTTTTGCATCACATTGTGGATTATCCTTTGGACATGTACATCCTATCTTTGGATCACATATTTCGAAAGGTGAAGAGCAGCTGCATGTATTACGGCATTTTGGACCATAGAATCCATTACCACAAATAGAGCGACATTGGTTGCCGTAGGTTCCCGCTGGACATTCTAAAACAAAAAGTAATTGAAGTACAAGTAACCTGTATATATTTATATTTTTCCTGTGTTTTGAATTTGACCAGTCTCATACCATTTAAGCCATTTAATGATAAAGAAAGAAAGAAAAAAAAAACCATTAAAGAATAATAATAATAACAACAACAACAACAACAACAACAATAATAATAATAATAATAATAATAGCAACAACAATAATAATGATGATGATGATAATAATAATAATAATAATAATAATAATAATAATATTTGATATTAATATTATTATTATTATTATTATTATCATTATTATAAAAAACAAAACAAAAACAAAAACTAAAAGCAAAAAAATTCTAAGAGAGAGAGAGAGAGAGAGAGAAACCACCGAAAAGTAAATTGATTGTGATGTAGTTACGGTACCGACCAAGGACGGTCATTTTATCACTCATGACAAATCGGTGTGGTTACCTGGTTTACGGACACACCTTCCCATTTACCATTAACGGAATCAATACTGAATGTCTATGAAAATACACTTCATAGAAAGTGTCACTGTTACATTACACTAAAAACTTAAATCAAACCAAGGGAATGATGGTTAATTTCATTATGAAACAGATAAATGAGAGTAACTGATACACTAGTATTCTGATAGTAACTGATACACTGGTATTCTGATAGTAACTGATGCACTGGTATTCTGATAGTAACTGATACTCTGGTATTCTGATAGTAACTGATACTCTGGTATTCTGATAGTAACTGATACACTAGTATTCTGATAGTAACTGATACTCTGGTATTCTGATAGTAACTGATACACTGGTATTCTGATAGTAACTGATACTCTGGTATTCTGATAGTAACTGATACACTGGTATTCTAATACTACCTGATACTCTGGTATTCTGATAGTAACTGATACACTGGTATTCTGATAGTAACTGATACACTAGTATTCTGATAGTAACTGATACTCTGGCATTCTGATAGTAACTGATACACTGGTATTCTGATAGGAACTGATACTCTGGTATTCTGATAGTAACTGATACACTGGTATTCTGATAGTAACTGATACACTGGTATTCTGATAGTAACTGATACTCTGGTATTCTGATAGTAACTGATACACTGATATTCTGATACTACCTGATACTCTGGTATTCTGATAGTAACTGATACACTGGTATTCTGATAGTAACTGATACTCTGGTATTCTGATAGTAACTGATACACTGGTATTCTGCCAGAAACAACTTTGTATCTACGCCTAGCAATCCGGCGTGGCCTAGTAGTATCGCGTCGGACTCCTGATCGGGGAGTCCCGCTCTGGTCATGCCGGTGTGGTGTCTTTCGGATGAGACAGTGAAAACCGAGGCCCCGTGTCGTGGTATGCATGGCCCGTTAAAGATCCCTCACTGCTTCGGGTGGGTCCGTTGCAAAGGTCAAAATTTGTATGCCCCGCATCAGGCAAATGCCGTCACCATATACGTGAAATATTCGTGGTGTGACGTAAAACAAAAATCAACCAATCAATCTACGCCTAGCAGAGTAGTATCTCCCGTTTGCAAGACGTACCCGTTAATAATGCTTGCAATATACTAACTGATTGATTGATTATTGCTTCACGTCCACGATTTATATATTTATGTTTTTATATTTGCATATGATGACGGAAATCTGCCTGATGCACTGCAAAGAATTTTAAACATTTGTAACGGACCCTACCGAAGTAGTGAAGGGTCTTTTACGTGAAACGCCTACCGATACAAGAGATCTCGGTATTTAATGTCTCATCAGAAAGACAGAACGCCGGTGTGCCCAAAGCGGGAGTCGAACCAGGGACCTCTCGGATACGAGCAGTCGGAGCCGAACATCTCATCCATTAAGCCACACAGACTTATACTAATGTTACAAAGTTCTATGTATGTGTAATAATGATAGCAATTTGATAGGATGAGAATAAGAATGCGGAATGGCACAGAAAAATATCATCTGTGGTAATTATAGTAATTTCCTTATACAAAGTACATTATATATATATATATATATATATATATATATATATATATATATATATATATATATATAGAGAGAGAGAGAGAGAGAGAGAGAGAGAGAGAGAGAGAGAGAGAGAGAGATAATTCGCGAAAGTAAACATACGTTGTTTTTACGGAATACATGAAAAGAAAAAAAAGTATCTATGATGAACTAAGTAAAATTGTTTAATTGTGTTTACTTTCAAAATATTAAAAAAAAACTATTAATACACTTACCGACGCAGACTCCATTTTCTTCATGATAATTGTAGCAGCATGTGGTAGCCTCCCTAGAACACAAAGTAAAGTTTCAAGATCTTAAAATGTTATTATTATATATGTATCATTGGTCTTATCTAGTATCAGTAATAATTATGATAATATCATACAAGTATGTCGACAACTAATGTCTTTTCAGTAATGTATGTGAAAAGAACAAACCAATAATTGACCGTAAATTAAGAGTTAAAATCCAATTTACGAACAAAATCGTGATTGGGGGAGATATTCCTTAGTTTTAGGATGATTTACAAACTTTCATCACAGTTATTTGTTTCATTATATATTCGGGTCAATACAAGTAAGGCGAAGGCTTCTTGGTGTAGTGGTTATAAGCACTTCGTTCGAGGCGCCGACGATCCGGGTTCGATTCCCGGATTGCGCCACTATGTTTAAGAGGTTGGTTACCTCCCTCTTCCATGTCGCGATATAACTGAACCAAAAGTAAATGATAGACAAAATAAGATGGCGAGATATAGAATCTTTGGCAATAGTAAATTTAGAATCTATTATCAACTATAAGAAAAATGTTTGTATATCTAATATAATAATTGTGATAAATATATGTTGCGGTTGTTCAATAGTAAAATGAGAGCATTTCACATACTCGGGCGATAGAGCGTCAACTAGAACACCCATACCGGAATCAATACTTATTCATCGTGAAGAGGGTAAAGAGGAAATCCCCCAGCAATGATCTCGGCAATTAGGGAGCTATCGTAGAGGTGATATAAAATGGATGCTGTGATGCAGATCTTACATGATGCCTACATCTTTAGATGCATCGACATCAATGACACAATTATAAAAAAAGTTACGAATAAAACACGAAATTGGAGGGAATAAAATATCACGAAAACTACGAATTCATTTGTCAATTATTGATTTACTCACTGATCATAAGTTTACTCATTATTGCGTGAAATAGGTCACTTCTTGGATATGTCAAGTGTCGAGACTACTTTGTATTAAAAATAATGGATGATTGGATGTACATGCATTTAGGTTTGTATGAACTAGAAAGGGGGAAAAGGGGGAGGGCCACCCTCCTTTTTTGCCGACTATGGAATTTTTTACGTTAGAAAACGAAATGAAATGCTTTGTACGGTTCTGTTATATGAAAGACCATGTTGTGGTATAGTTGAACTTCTGCAGTAACACGCTGACGCTCGTTTAGTTCCCTCGTATGACTTTGGAAGCTTTAATGAAATATCTCATAATGCATCTTCTTTATTGTTGCTCAATGAGGGTGTTTTTTTTTTTATTATTTTAAAGCTTAGGGCCTTGGATAAATGTTGTTATATTTGAACCTGAAAAGGCATCTGGTTATTACACGCTCTAGAAAGTTGGTTGAAGAAAACTCGCTACTTGAAATCTTAACACTATTGATGCATTTTGACTTACTAGATATTGTGTACATTGTTAATTTTGCACATTTTCAGATACATGTATAGTTTCATTATCTGGGTTCGTTTTGCTATATTTATTTCCAATTTTATAGCAGGCATTCTTGATGTAAGCAGTTATAAGAGACAACAACCTTCCCACCTTTGATTCTGTTTGTATTTATCAGAACTCGAAATCGTTTTGTTACGCTGCCAAGAAATGATTAATTTTCCCCACGTACATATTAGAAGAGCTACTGCAAACAAGTTCCTTCCCGGCCCCCAAACGTATGAAATGAGGGCGATTGTCAGATTTTTATTATACAATGTAGAGGATTTGTTTAGTTTTTTTTTATTTCCTTATATTAATCACTTCCTTCGGTGGTTTATTTCAGGGAGGGAGTATTTATTTATTTATTTATTTATTTTTATGTTGTTGTTGTTGTTGTTAACACTCCTCTTCGCAACTGTTTCCCTTTACAATCAGACTGTAAAGGAACAACATCGTTAAAAGAGACAATATGTCTAGTTTCTGCAACAAATATCAAAATCATGGTTATATTATTTGACTGACTGAGTATTGGGACATCTGATTTTTCAAACATTATTGAAATCTAATATAGAAACGAGACAAAAGTTTTGAAAAATTGGCCTGGTTTTTGTTAGGACATCAATACAAAAGGAACAGTTTTAAGCATTGCCTTTACCCTTTCCTCCTGCGAAACAAGAAGTTCGTTGTGTCATGTATTCTTACTTATGTCCTTTTATAATTTTAAATTTTTGTAATCTTAACTGAGCACATGACTGTTGCTCACTTTAGATTACAAAAATTTAAAGTTGGAAAAGGATATTTATAATATGATATATAATATAGTATAATATGGGAAGTCGTACAAAAAAAGTGAAAAATAAGTGCGAAAACATGAAGATTTTGTTATATTATCACATGAACTCTAAGGAATAAATAATCTTGTAAACATACTTGCGTATTTTAATTTTGATTGGGAGAGGAAATAGAATTTGAGGAACTCTGAAAAAAAGGGGGGGGATGAATGTTCTGCATTTAATTTCTTTTGCCACAGATATCCATTGATAATGTTTTATTTATCGCGATTCACAACCAATACAATAAAGAAGTTCACATTAAAATTAACGAATGAATATTATGCTTATCATCGTGTTGTTGTCGTTGTTGTTGTTGTTGTGTTGTTTGTTTATCTGTGGTTTTTTTTTTTGTTTGTTTTTGTTTTTTGTTTTAGGGAGGTTGTTTTTGTTTTGTGTCTGAGTGTGTTTTTGGCTTGTATGCATTGGTGTTTATGAAAAATGCTTCTTCGCTAAAATGCGATAAAATTTGAGCAAATATTCAGATTTGAAGTAAAATGTACTTGGAATTGACATTTAACTGCCAGAAAACCATACATTTTCCTTTTTATGGCAAACAGAAATATGTCAGAGAGATAAGTACATGTGTAATTTAAATTAACTTCAGAATGAATTCAATTTTCATAGTTTGATTATCCAATTTTTTTCCTATAACAGAACTTCAAAATGTATATTTAAAAACTGGGCAATATATGCAGTAAAATGAAAGTGTACCTTTGATATTTAAACACGTAGTTGAACAATACGGTATTGAGTGATCGTCAAATGCCCGACATCACACATTTTGGCACTCTTGTTCATTATGACGTCATAAAGAAATGGCCCGTCAAACATGAATTTAACTATGACGTCAAAATGGAACTACGTAATGGGCGTGGTTAAAGTTGGATCTGGCGATCCCTCAATTGGAATGGTTAAACATAACACTCGGGAGGGTTTCCTATTATACTATTTAAGACTTGAAATTCTACTTACGATTTTGATTCCCCTGGACATATATTAGATCCAGTCAAAGCAGCTTTTGCGTCTTCAGTAGTAAAAATAAGGAAAACTATTTTCCAAATCGATACGGCCGTCCTGGGAAACATGTTTCCTGAACCTTAATCTTAGTCGTATTGTCTGATGAGATTGGTTGGGGATGGGTTGTATGGCCACATGATTTGTAATGGTTCATATCCGGAAGTTTTAATATAATACTTCCCGGACTCTTAAGTAAATTTGTAAAAGTGAATATATTTAACAAAACTAGTTCAAATGTTTGAAAACAGGAAATTTGGTTCGGCTAATAGTGCTGCGTACAGGTTGTACGAAAGTTTGTGTTAAAAGTTCGGCGTCCTGAAACTGAACAATACTTCAGCATTCCTCTTTATAAACATAATGGATAGAACACTGGTAACCGAGGAGGTGTAGTTCAGTTTTAAACATGCTCTATCCGTGATCGACAGTAACAGGGTTCGAGTACCGCTTGCGGCTGATCGGATATCTTTCGGATAAAACAGTAAAAGCCGAGGTCCCACGTCAAGATAGACACTGGCACATAAAAGATCCTGCTTTTGATGGGTCTGATTCAAGGGTTGAAATTTCTCTGTACTGCATTAGACAGACGCTTTTACCATATAAGTGAAATACTCATGGCATGACGTCACACAAAATCATTAGGGTTCATCTGCTAAACGCATCCGCTTCGTTTTACATTATGTCTGATTCTTTAATGAGAAGAGGTCCGAAACATTCCGAACGTATTATGTTGTATGACTTTGCCGGATATTATCGTAATCGATAATGTAAATTTCGAGTCGTATATCATCTGTATTATTGTAAAATATATCAATATCAACATTTTAATTAAATGAAAGCATATACAGATGAATTATTCTTATTTTCCCATTTTAGGCAATAGTCATAGAAAAAAAACCCCCCAAAAGATCAAAAACTAAGATTTTACTTACAAACTGAAGATAAATCCCGAGGGGTATACCCAAGCAAAGTCACTTGTCTGGATCATCTCAGCTTTTGTCAATGAATCCCATCAATCTAATCTATATAAATACTTATATTCTGGATATATTGGAGCTGGTGAATAAACACGTGGAGATTTCTTACTATTTTGTATTTTGTAATGACTCATTGCTTTATAGTCTATGATATCATTCGCGGTGGATGTGACCGGTCAGCAAGGGATGCTTACTCTTCCATGGCACCTGACACCCCCTTTTCTGGTACTTCCAGGGGTCTGTGTATTTTGAAGAAAACGATAGTTCTATGTAAAAAAAGCCTGCAGGGGTTGGTTTAGGGACAGGATTGCACTGAAACCGTCTCTAGTTATATAAATTTTACATGACTCTACACTTTATTGTGAGTTTTATCATAGATATATGAGAAAGTGTTGTATAATAGAGGGATCGCCAACTCAAAACCCCCAAAACGTCTTGTCTAGATGTACGATCTATATTTCATGAGGAGGCTTGATAGAGTTATCTTTCTTTGTATATTGTATGTGATAATTTTCTTGATAAATCTTTGTTCTTCTTAATATCACATTTTACCTGTAGTGGCGGCATCTGCTTTGTTTTGTAACGTCAAATAAAAATAACTATCATACATTATTGTATTGATACAGGCTCATACAGCTTTAAGGCTTTTTATTGAAATATTGATTTTTAAAATGTCCGATAAAATCTTCCTAAGGGAAGGATGTGCAAATCCAACAAATACAACTTTTACACCCATAATTAAAAAAAGAAATGTACGTTATTAATCTTACAGGTGTTTTGGCACACCTTTCCACTTTCGCGACTGGGAACTTAGTCAATGCAACAGTTCTAAAATTGCACATACACGTGCACGCCCTACATTCTAAAAAAGACGTCACATTGAAATCTAATTGAAGATCACCCCTGAACCATTCCTTAGACAACTGACAGTTAATCTCGGTGTATATTATAGATCAGTACGGCAACGTAGAAAGGTCATGAATAAAAATTTTTTTAAGTCGTACAAACGAGATACTAAGTCGTACAAACGACATACTAAGTCGTACAAACGAGATACTAAGTCGTACAAACGAGATACTAAGTCGTACAAACGAGATACTAAGTCGTACAAACGACATACTAAGTCGTACAAACGAGATACTAAGTCGTACAAACGAGATACTAAATCGTACAAACGACTAACTAAGTCGTACAAACGAGATACTAAGTCGTACAAACGAGATACTAAGTCGTACAAACGAGATACTAGGTCGTACAAACGACTTAATAAATCGTACAAACGAGATACTAAGTCGTACAAACGAAATACTAAGTCGTACAAACGAGTTACTAAGTCGTACAAACGATATACTAAGTCGTACGTACGAGATACTAAGTCGTACGTACGACTTAGTATGCCGTAGGTATCAGGGGCGAATCCAGGAAGTGATGATAATGTGGCGGAGCGCAATTGTTAAGCAAAAATACACATGTGAAGGCAATGCGTCTGGGATTGCTTTGTGGTGTCTAGTGAATCCAGGGAAAAATCCTAGTAGGGGGACCTGGGGGCGAAGCCTTGGGAGCTCGTATAATTTCTTAAATCATTAAGGGTAAATCGTGGCCTACAATGATTAGTATTTTGCCAATTGTATACCTATACTTTTAATTTTCTTTTCTAACACATACAACCGATGTACATAGTGTAAAATACACCACGTTCCTACCAGCCAGGGGCGTAGCCAGGCGTACATTTGTACGCAAAAACGTCCACATCATTTTCGCAAAAGAAGAAGAAGAAGAATGGGATTGAAGTAGTCATACACAGTCTTGGGTATAACTCGACCTGGTGTTTCGTACTTAACGAATAACGTGACTGCTGAAATACACGTAATATATGTATATGTTATATACGTAAAAAAAGATGAAGGAATTTCCTCTTATCATTGTTGTTTTTAACCTCCACAACTATAATCTGAACTTCCAATTTAAATCTATGATATCAGATGCTTGTTATGGTCCAGAGATCAGTTAACCATTCTAACCGATGGGCTTCCGCAAAGGAATTGGTTGTCCGGTTATATTGGTACCACAAATACTGAGAAATCAAAACTTTTTTTGCCTTTTCTATGTGTTTCTAAAATCCATAACTGCCGGTGTAAAGCCGAATAATGACCCCCGTCGAATTATGACCGGATAGGTCATTATTCTACGTAGAAAAATGACTCCCTAGCCGTAGAATAATGAGTCAAAATCGTAGAATAAATACCCGGGGAGTCATTTTTCTACATGTTCGATCTATAGGAAAATGACCCCCATAGAAAAATGACCCTATATTGTACTTAATAATATTTGGTATTTTCCACAACATGATAAGTCTTTGAATCACTATGCTGACGGGAATAATACCCCGTGGCAACAATATTTTGTATGCTCAAATTGAATATCAAATGTTCTAACAGGATCTTGACAATAAGGTTGTGACCTTGACCTTTCGCACACGACCTTGATACACGTTCATAACACACTAGCATACTTAAAGGAACAAATATACCGAAAATGATATATACCCTGTTTGTCTGCAAATTTTCTGTCACGCGGCCTGTATCAATCATAAAAGGAAAACAATAGACGTGTTCAGAATTCCACCTTTGGCAACAATTTGGCACATGTGTCACTGATGGTTGAAATTGGTCGCCAACGCCAGTATCATCAAATTTGAATTAAGTCACCAAACTTGGTCAAACACGCCAACACTATACACCTGTGGTGGAATTTGCCACATAAGTAGAGTGTTGGCGATTTTTACTAAGTTTGATGACCTATTAATAGGCTAATTCAAATTTGATAGTGCTGATGTTGTCGACAAATTTTAACCGTTGGTGACAAATGTGGTAATTTATTACCATTGGTGAAATACTGAACACGGCTAGAATATGTTATCTTACATCTATGTTAACACGCTGATGGCTTCAGCGCTAAAGTCAGCATATTAACGTTATAAAAAATAGACATTGTATTCCACTAAGGCTTGATAATGGCCGTGTGGCCGGAAATTTGCAAAAAGAGTTTGTTTCATTAGTCCTACCGGCAAATTCGCCGAAGAGCATTTTAAGTTTCCACTCCGTTAGTGTGTCAGTCTATCAAGATTCTGATCCGCTCTATAATGCAGTCATCAATAAACATATCTTCATCAAACTTGGCACGAATGTTCCTTATGACTCAAAGGTGAGTCACAAAGTTCAATGTCACCAGCTAAGCATGGATTTTTCTGTACCGCTGTACAATTCGGTTATCTATCAACAGATCTTCATCAAACATGGTTCGAATGTTTCTTATGACCCAAAGGTATATCATGACCGTGGACCGAGGTCATTACTCTGATTTCAAGGTCACCATCTGATCATGTGTTTCTGTTCTGCTCGAATTCAGTCTTCTATTAACAGATATTCATCAAACTTGGCAAAAATGTTCCTTATGACTCAAATGTGTGTCATGACCTTGACCCAAGGTCATCGCCCTGATTTCAAGGTCGCCAGATAAGCATGGCTTATTTCATGTTCAGCTCTATAATTCAGTCATTGGAATGTAACGTTTTCAAATGACACCAAGATCATTTACCTTGTGACCTTGATGTCAAAAATATTAGGATGTTGGAAGGTCAGAGAGTTATCGTGCGGAAACACCTTTTTCCACAGACACTTCGTTTGACTTTGACCTATTGACCCCCAATCAATAGTGGTCCTTCTCAGGTCATGGGCAACACATGAGTGAAGTATCAGTATTGGATGTGAACACGTTTCAAATGGCACCAAGACCATTTTCCTTGTGACCTTGACTGTGGCCTTTATTTAAAAAATATTAGGATGTCTAAAGGTACTGTGAATGACCTAATATTCATGTGGTACCAGTGTTTGCGGTTTTCGTGGATAGTTCTTCCCACGAACTAGTAAATCTATGTATATTTGATAAAGACAAATTTATATATCCACGAATTTTGAACCCCAAAAATAAGTTGTTTTCGCCCAATCCACGAAAATTGGTATACACGAATAAAAAGCCATTCGTAGTAATAGAGTTATCGTGCGGAAATAACTATTCACAGCCACTTCCTTGATCTTGACCTTTGACCTATTGATCCCAAAATTGATTGCCTGAGATCATGGGCAACACATGTGTAAATGAAAGGGGGAAGGTTACTGGCTCAGGTATATGGCGGAGGCTACCACTGAAATATGAAATTCAATGATAAAATAAACATATAAAACATAAAAAAAATATTTGATACTAGTTAGTACAACTACAGTACCGACTTAGGACGGTCATTTGATATAACGAGTGTCAACCAAATGGTGTGTTTAACCGGTTGTGAAGTATCATAACCAGGTGTCCAAAGGTAATAGATTTATCTTGCAGAAACCACTTTTTCAACAGACACTTCGTTTGACCTTGACCTTTCATCGATTAACCCCAAAATCAATAGGGCTCTTTTGAGGTCATGAGCAATATATTTGTGAAGTATCATCAATGGATGTAAAATGGTAAAAGAGTTACCGCAAGAAAACCACGTTTTCCACAGACAGACGGACGGACAGTCTAGTTGAAACAGGTATACCCCCACAACTTCGGTGGCGGGTATAAAAAAAACAAACTCTTTTTGTAAATTTCGGTCAAGCGGTCTTTATCAACAGATAAAGGATAACGATGACATTTTCAATGACATATATGTTTAGTATGTACCAATAGGCGCATCCGTCGCAAATGTTCTATGGAACACTCTCTGAATTGGTAAGAATTGTCATTTTAGGTAAGGTCATGATTAGGTGTAATGTCTGATTGATTCAGGGTTTTAATGTGTATTGTCTTGTCCCAGAATGCCATTTACATTTCGAGAGAGGGGGACTTCATATTGTGTTGTAGGGTCCTCGTATTAACCATAAAACGTCATAAGTGAGGATAATAATGACGCAAATTTACAAGGCACTTTAATTAGTTATGCAAATTATCCCTTAATTAAGCATATTCTATATAATGTCCTGGATCGTGGGAAAAGGTTTTCGTTTTATACTTCTGTCTTTATGGAAATCTCATTCTTCTCTAAACAGATGAAATAGTTCTCTTTTTCCACACCAAGTGTGCAAACTCAATTGTCATTTTATTTTAACATCTCAGGATGATAATCTGAATACACTAGGAAAAAATTGTTTGACTTCCGGTATGAACCAAGTTCTCCTGTAGATGTAAAGACTCGGAACGACTTGTCCAAGGACGCGTGTACGGGTCTAAAACACATAATTTACTTATGTTATAAATATTATAACATCCGATAAGTCACAAAATGAGGCGATATCCAGGTTTCGAAGGTCATCGGGTTTATTCAATTTATGAATCAGAATTACATACATATTAACCCTACCGATTTCGGCAAAAGTCTTTCGCCTACCGCTTTACAACTCAAATCTTCCGATTTCCTAACTTTCTACCAATTTCTCCCTTTGGATGTTTGGCTTCGGAAACCATTGTTGTTTACGAAATAAAACTTCGTTTATCCATTTCTCGTTTGATCTGGATCTTGATCGTGATCAATGAAAAAATTAGGTGGTTGAAAATAATCTCAAAAATGCATACCAGAATTATCTGAAGTATTATAAGCATCAACATGCACCATATCCACGAACTTTCAGTACACCAAGGTATATATATATATATAAAAAGTACACATTGAAAACATTTATCAAGAAATCAAGTCGGTTTGTAGGGGGTCATTATTCTATGGGGGTCAATATTTTTCACGAGGGGTTTGCAATTTTTGGGGCTGGTGCCACTTATTCTACGGTCGAATAATGACCCCCTTGGTCGTGGAATAATGACCGGGGGGTCATTATTCGGCTTTACACCGGCTAAATCAACGCAGCGAATAAGGCCAAGTCATAAAGGCCAAATGGCCGAAAAGTTGTGGATACAGAAGTGTTTGTTATTGATATTGTTCATGATTCCCTTCGGGGTACTTCGTACGAAAGAAGTCAACAGGTTTTACAAGTGCATAATTTTTACACACTCATGCGACTTATAATTAGTATCTCGTTTGCACGACTTAGTATCTCGTTTGTACGACTTAGTATCTCGTTTGTACGACTTAGTAAGTCGTTTGTACGACTTAATATCTCGTTTGTACGACTTAGTAAGTCGTTTGAACGACTTAGTAAGTCGTTTGTAAGACTTAGTAACTTGTTTGTACGACTTAGTATCTCGCTTGTACGACTTAGTATCTCGTTTGTACGATTTAGTAACTCGTCTGTACGACTTAGTATCTCGTTTGTACGACTTAGTATCTCGTTTGTACGACTTAGTAAGTCGTTTGTACGACTTAGTAACTCGTTTGTACGACTTAGTATCTCGTTTGTACGACTTAGTATCTCGTCTGTACGACTTAAAAAAATTTTCTTCGTGACCTTTCTACGTTGCCGTAGATCATAGTGTAACTTTGCGTATTTTATTATGAACACAATAGCTAACTGATTCATAAAATTGCTGAAATTTCATCGAGGAGAGCTTTTGAAAAGCTATTTCAAAATATCGGGGTTTTCCTAGAAAGTAATGAAAAATCCCGAGACCTATCCCCTGACAAATATGGCTCACATTGGTCACGTGACCATCCCGACTTCCAGAATACCGATATGTGTACGTTTTGAAAAGACAACTAAATTTGTTTTAATGGAAAATGAAAAACAGGTGGTCCAGTAATACAGGTTCAGGTTGTAAACAGTGCCAGAGAAAGGTTACTGATAGCGTTACTGCTTGATATAGTTGGTCGTTAAAGCAGGTTGGGCTCTGGTGGCAGGGATGTAAGCAACTGAATTTTTAAAATGGGATTCATTCTCAGGTCCAGACAAGTGAATTCGCATGGGGGTACGTATATCCCTCGGGATTTATCTTCAGTGTCTCAGTAAAATCTTACTTTTCCATCTTTTGTTTTTCTATGACTATTGCCTGAAGTAGGAAAATATTAAATTAAGAATGTTTTAACTATGTATGATTCTCCACTGATTTCAAATGCTGATGTTACATTATTATATTTACAATAATATTAATAATATTTGACTGAAATTTGCATTATCGGTTACGAAAAAACCAAAGTCATGCCTCATAATACATTCGGAATGTATCGGACTTCTTCTCATTAAAGAATCGGGCATTATGTAAAACTCGAAACGGACGCATAAAGCTGGTGAAACCCTTTACCATTCTCTTCCCAGGGCGAGCGCTACGAGCGCTTTCGAGATCTTTTCTCATTATTTCGAGATCTTTTCTCGTTATTTCGAGATAATTAACTCGTTATGTCGATATCTTTTCTCGTTATTTCGAGATAATTATCTCGTTATTTCGAGTTAATTATCTCGAAATAATGAAAAAAGATCTCGAAAAAACGAGTTAATTATCTCGAAATAACGAGATAATTATCTCGAAATAACGAGAAAAGATCTCGAAATAACGAGTTAATTATCTCGTAATAACGAGAAAAGATCTCAAAATAACGAGTTAATTATCTCGAAATAACGAGTTAATTATCTCGAAATAACGAGAAAAGATCTCGAAATAACGAGAAAAAAAATCGAAATAACGAGTTAATTATCTCGTAATAACGAGATAACATATTTAATTTTTTCTTAGTAAGTGAGTCTAATCGGCTTTCGTATAAATCGATATCATTGTTTCATAAACTTTAATTCAAGACTATTTCGTGTAATATGCGTATCAATCTAGGTTGTACTTAATGTATACATGGAATCGAAAACAGAACAAGCGCTGAAAAAAAATATGATAATCTGCTAAAGTTAAGAGATTAGAAGTTCGAAGGCTTTGAAGATTCTTTTGAATTTCAAAGACGTGCTTCTAATTTTCTCATGTGACATCGAACTTATTCTCAATCGTTGACAGATATTGTAAGCGAGAGTAAGGGGCGATAACTCTGGGTAGAGAATGCCCTTTGTTAATATATTACGTTTCTTTCCATTCGGACTGATATTAGTTCTAAATGGGTTCATAATTCCATGCAATTATGTTGAGTATTAAAAATATTTCACAGGAATTATCTCGGGATAGTATATGAAAAGCAACGATACTTAACTGAAAAGTAAACAAAAATCATCATCAAAGAATATCAGTACATGTATTTCGGCATCTTCGCAAGCCAAGGCTCCGTTTCGTTCTACTGCACTACGTAGTGCAGTAAAACGAAACTGAGTCTTGGCTTGCGAAGATGGTATTCGGCAACGTTATCCACGTATTATGAAAGTCCCATTCATTGTGAATAAAACATTGACTGTTTTAATTGTTTGAAATTATTAAGCGAAACATTCTGAAATAGCAAATATAAAGTGTTTCAAGATAATTGAGAATTTCATTTAATTTGCACTTTAATTCGATGATAGATTTAACTTTGATTTTATTGATTTTATGTTTCATTTGCTGTAATTATAATCTGACCTATGTATTAATGATTTGATTTCTGTATTTACAATTTGACCTCTGTATTTACGGTCTGACCTCTGTATTTATGGTCTGACCTCTGTGTTTATGGTCTGACCTTTGTATGTACGGTCTGACCTCTGTATTTATGGTCTGACCTCTGTGTTTATGGTCTGACCTGTATTTATGGTCTGACCTGTGTTTATGGTCTGACTTTTGTATTTACGGTGTGACCTCTGTATTTATGGTCTGAACTCTGTATTTATGGTCTCATAACTGTATTTATACATGGTCTAAGTTCCCTAATTATGGTCTTACTGCTGTACTTATGGAGTAACTGCTACTTATATGGTCTGACTTCTGTGTTTATGGTCTGATCGCTGTATTTATACACTGATTTCTGTATAAATGCTCTGACTTCTGTATGAGTGGTCTGACTGCTGTATTTATACTCTGACGTCTGTATTTATGGTCTGACTGCTGTATTTATGGTCTGACTTCTGTATGGATGGTCTGACTGCTGTATGTAGGGTCAGATTGCTGTATTTATACTATGATTTCAGCATAAATGGTCTAAATTCTGCATGTATGGTCTTGCTGCTATATTTATGGTATGACTGATGTATTGAAAATCTGATTGATGTGAATATGGTCTGAATGGGCAAATGGTTGGTCGACTGATTGGAGTTTTACGTCGCTTTCAACATTTGTTTCCTGTCATATCGCGAAATGGAAGCATAAGGTAAACCACCTCTTAAACATAGTGTCGCAACTAGGGAATTGTATTCAGCAATAATGTGTATTTATGGTCTGGTTGGTGTATTTATGGTCTGACTGGTGTATTTATGGTCTTATGGTCTGACTAGTGTATTATGGTGTGACTGTAAATTTGGTCTGACTTTTGTACATGGTTGTTCAAAACTGTCGAATTTGGAATACCTGGTTTTCAAGCTCTACTAGTTTTAATTCAATCTGAATATTGAATACACATTATTGCGGAATAGTATCTATTTGTAATATTTCGGGCAGTTTCAAAGCTTTCTTTTCCTTTTCCGTTTAGTTTTACTTTGGTACTTTATAGCATTGTCCCGCCGAGTGCCTTGAGCCACGGAGAGCTCGTAAACATTCCCAGAGGAGGGGTGACTATAGCAATCTCATATTGTGATATTTTACGACACGGACATTTTCCACGAAGAATTCGCCCATATTTATTTCACTTTGGCAATGCTGGGATTTCTTAGTCTCATCTGTAGGTATTGGAAATTCATAACAGATCTGGTTAATCAAATAGGAGATGCTTACTCCTCCCAGATACCTGAGCCGCGCTCATAAACGTGAGTACCCATTGCGCAGCCGAGTGCTCATTATTTAAACGAGGGTACTCACTGTAGCGCTAGCGCGCGCTCGCAAAGTGTTTCACAAAGATTTTCAAGACGGCGACCAATGTACTAAAATGACCACGCTGCAGTTGGACGAACCTATTTTTATTTTATCATTCATTATTTTAATTAATCAAATATGTATTGAAATTTATCATTATTATCATCATTATTTGTCATGATTATTATTAGAAAATAATTTTATATTTGTTAGTGCTCACTTTCGTTCAAGAATGTTAAAATTCCTGCAGTGGGTGCGCAGTAGGGCGCTCTCTTTATTGAACACGCCCCAGGTCTACACTCAGCTCTTCTTTGGTCCATAAATATCCACGGTGATGAAAGCTGAAACAGCCACAATGATACATCACAAGCTATGCTTGGATATTTTACTTTTAGGATTTACCTCCCTTTTCATTTCACTGCGTTCATTTTATTTGTATCTTGCTTACAAGACACGAATTACAATTGATAATTTCGCTGAGACATTATTATAGTTCCAATTTGTATATATAATGCCAATTCAGTCAAAATATAATACACAAGAAGTATGGTTCCTAAATTACGAATTTTTAATCACGAAAAACTCGTTTTAGATACATAGTAATTATTTGAAGAATCCAATTATTTGAGAACATAAATTACTACATGTATTTTGAATTCTTAAATTACAAAGGTTGATAACATAAATGTTGTGTAATTTTATGTTTAGCTTGTTCGTTCAGTCGTCTGTTCGTTCGAGGTACACGTTAGTACAGTCGCACTGGACGTTAAACCCGACGTTAAATCACGGAATACATTGGTATGAAACAGTATAAACCGAGGCCCTATGTCACGGTATACGTTGGGATGCGACAGTATGAACCGAGGCCCCATGTCACGGTATACGTTAGGGTGAGTCAGTATAAACCGAGGGCCCGTGTCCAGGAATACGTTGGGATAGAACAGTATAAACCGAGGTCCCGTGTCATGGTATGCGATGGAATGAGACAGTATAAACCGAGGCCCCGTGTCATGGTATGCGTTAGGATGAGACAGTATAAACCGAGGCCCCGTGTCATGATATGCTTTAGAATGAGACAGTATAAACCGAGGCCCCGTGTCATGGTATGCGTTAGGATGAGACAGTATAAACCGAGGCCCCGTGTCATGGTATGCGTTAGGATGAGACAGTATAAACCGAGGCCCCGTGTCATGGTATGCGTTAGGATGAGACAGCGTAAACCGAGGCCCCGTGTCATGGTATGCGTTAGGATGAGACAGCGTAAACCGAGGCCCCGTGTCATGATATGCTTTAGGATGAGACAGTATAAACCGAGGCCCCGTGTCAAGGTATGCGTTGGGTTCGTAGCAAAGGACAACATTATGAAGCAGTGCATCAGACAGGTGGCGCCATGTAAGAGCAATAGCTTGAAGTGGCGTACAACAGTAACAAATCAAACATTTGTCCGTCTGTCCTTTGGTTAAATTGTTACTATCTATTTAGTCATAGAGTTAGTTCATTGGTTGTTATATTAATTAATTAGTTATGAGTTAAGTACATGTAGTAAGATATTAATAAGTTAGCTGGTTGGTTAGTTGGTTATTTCACTACACTAGTGATATTAGCGGTACATCAACCCCTATTAGTGACCCACAACCAAAAAACCTCACTTCACTAGTGATATTAGCAGTACATCAATCCTAATTAGTGACCCACAGTCAAACAACCTCACTACAATAGCTATATTAGCAGAACATCAGCTCTTATTAGTGACTCACAGCCAAACATCCTCGCTACATTAGTGATATTAGCAGTATATCAGCTCTAATTAGTAACCCACAGCCAAACAACCTCACCATTCTAGTGATATTAGCAGTACATCAACTCTAATAAGTGACTCACAGTCAAACATCCTTACTATACTAGTAATATTAGCAACCAATGTCATTAGCAGATATTAGTTCTTATAAGTGATAAGTGATTGGCGCTTAAACCACATGCCCTTCATCCCCACCCCATTTCTCCTCATGTGCGATATTCTTCATTTCGACACCGCCTACGAAGTCTGCGAGCAATTTTTCATTTCTGATTATTCATTGTACAGTTTGAATGGCCCATTGCATGACTATATTGGCATGCGCGGATCCAGAGGGGTGGACCGGGGAAAAAAAAGAAAATTACTTTTGTTATTTTTCGACCTGAATTAAGAAATTTTACACATAAAAACATGATTGGACCCATTCTCGAAAAATTCATTGGGGATGAACCCCTTCTCGACAAAATTATATTTCTGGATCCGCGCCTGATTGGTATTAAAAATGTAAACAAATATACTTCTATTTTTCTTCACGATGACGCTGCACGTACTAAGGTGAACTTTCAGGTTCATCGGATCTTCTCGGATGCCACTCGGTGGTACCAAAAAACTTTTGTCAACTACTGCACTCTGATGTGTGGTACCACAAAACCACAAACGGTGTGCACTAGATCCTGTTGTGTGGTACCACAGAACCGCCTATGATACCTGTAACTGCTGGGCTTTGATGAGAGAGGTCTACCACAAACCAACCCACCTACGACCTTATAGGCCACAAACCATCTATATACTTACTTCTGCCCTTTGATGTGTGTTGCCACAAAAACCACGCGCGATAATTGAAAAAAAAGTATAATAACAAAATGAAAATTTAATTTCTCATACAAAAAAAAAATTCTCCTATTTTAAACTTACTACACTCAGTGACCCAATTCCTTCCTATCCCTACATATATTTCATTTTCATTTGAAAAGTTTAATTTGATTTAAAGCACCCTTCGGGGGATTGGATGCACGATAAGATCTTCGCAGCTACGGTTTCACAAGATTTACAGATGCTTGTCTGATAATTTCTGCAACTACGATAGTTTTTTTGTGAAGTGGCACTTGTGTACTACAATATTACAATGAAATTGAGAATCGTATGAATGCAGTCACCTCCCTGTTCCCAAGGGACCCTCTGGATCCGGAAATCCCAGACCGTAATCACGTCCTGTTTCACTAGGAAGAAAAGCAGATCCGGAAGGAAACTGAAATTAATGATAAGCAACCTTCTTGCTGTTCCCATGGGAGCAAGAGAAAGAAAATGGAAATTAAATCGGAATCTGACGGTAGAAATAATAATAGAGAGAGGGGGGATCTTCCTGTCGTTCCTTACAAATTAATCAAATAAATATCAAATCCATATAATCAAATTACTTTTTGAAACGTCGTTTTAGAATGATTTAAAAGTGATAGATATAGAAGCATTCTTTATGATAGACCAGAGCGTCCCATCCTCTTTTTAAACAGTCATGCCTGAGAAAGCAATGTTTTGAATTATATGTACTATATATAGGGGTATCGTTACAAGAAAGTCGGTACCGCATTTCACTGGCGGATTTAGAGGAGGTTGCAGGGTTTGCACCCCCACCCCCTCTTTTGGTCGGAAAATTTTTACAAAAAAATGTCATTTTAGACCATTTGTAGCGTTGTAAACCCTCCCCCCTTCCGGACTCAATAGTGCAAAACATTAGTCATGAGAGGCTGCAAGCCCCCTTTTAAACAGTTCTAGATCCGCCTATGATTTTGTATACTTGTATTTGTATATGAATATTTTTAGCACGACGTTTTTTGTTTGTTTGTACTTTTCCCCTTGTATTTTTCCCCTTTCTCTGCGTTCATTCTAAAATTGAATTGTAAAAAGGAATTTCGGAATTTAATTTTGAAATTGTGCGTGTGTGTGGAGAAAGGAAGTTTAACTTCGCATACAGTGATTTCAAATAAACGGATCTTTTTTAAAATTTCATTTAATAAATGCTCCATGTTCTGTGAATGACAAGACATACAAGTATACAAATGCTGTCAGCAGAATTGAAAACCAGATTCGAACTCCCTACCATTCACACCCTCAGCGATTATGTTGATGTCTGTTTTACAATTATCACAACTGATATTTCACAGTTTCCCATGTCCCACGCTGTTTGTATGCACTGTTTGACCTCACTCCAAAATATTTACAAATCTTTAACAACAAGGACATGGTCTATACAAACTGTCACAAAGAACGATCAAAGATGGTCTCTACAGCTCTCCGATATATTGTTATAAATCAACTGAAGCGAATCGACCAATATTGAGAAATTTCACCTTTTATTGACTTTTAAAATGAATCAATAAAGATTTATCTCCCTTCATTTTCTGCTTACACATGTACTTCTCATGTGTAGTTTAAGCCGGCAATTAAAGTACAGTTGGTGAAATGCTTGGTTCATGGCAACAGATCTCGGGTTCGATTCCTGCCGTAGACACACCATTGTTCTGTCTTACGGACGAGACAGTAAAAACTGAGGTCCCGTGTCACTATACACGTGGCAAGTGAAAGATCCCTCACTTCTTCGGGTAGGTTTGTTACATAGATGTAAAATGCGCATTGCATCGGGTAGATGTTTTCACTTCAAGAGTGGGTCAACCCATATGAATTTTCCGAGAGGGGGTCCACCCATGTTGTTGCGTGTAACTTACTTATTTTTAACAGAAAAAAATAACAATGAAAGTCACATTAAGTATAACGCTCAACGTTTGAGTACACTTCGTATTGGAAGAAGAAGATAGAAGATTTTCGTCTAATCTAAGGATGGATCCGTACCCCCGATCCACCTTCCTGGATTAGCGCTTGCGATGGGTATCACACCTGTCACACGTACAATATATATCTTATCCAGAAATGTACAACATCATTTGTATGTAATGCACGACATTGAGTCCGATAATCTTATGTTTTATATATTGTTTATGTACATTTGATTGACTGTGCTATCTGGCTTTAAGTATTATGTATTTCAAATGTCCTTCAATTGGCCAGAAGCCGGTGTGACTC